>JASJFT010000003.1:207919-586205 GCA_030770425.1 Darksidea phi | reverse complement strand
TCCCCCCCCCCCCCCCCCCCCCGCCCCCCCCCCCCCCCCCCCGCCCCCGCGCGCCGCTCTAGATGGCATTGCTGCCCGCAAACACGCAGGCGGGAAATTCAATGGGCCTGCTGCTTCCTATTCACGCGCAGGCTGCCTCTACGAGGAATGACAACTTACCCATCTTCTTCTCCTGCACAGCGTCGGTGTGATTTATAGGCGAAGAGCACATCATGCCAACACCGCTTTCGCTGTCCTTGGTCACATCCTCCATATTGATTCGCGTGATACCGCCTTCCAAAAAGCGCCGGGTCTGCTCAGTCTGCTCCTGATCGCGCCTGTCCTGTATCCGGCGGGCATCATTGGCGGCGGCTGCCGCTTGCCGTGCAGCAGTTCCGGGGGCTTGAGAAGGGTAGTTTGACGGGATAGGGGGCGGGACAGGGTTGTACTTTGCGAACTCGCCAGACGGACCAGAGGCGGCGGGTCGGCGACGGATGCTGGAGAAGCGCTGCAGCATCGACTTCTTGGTGTTGGAAGGCGTAGCGAAGAGCTCCTGTTGCGGTAGGCCCGAGTCCTGGTGGGGGATAGACAGTCGGAGGAGGTCGGTGCTGGCTTTGCGGGAGGACGACGCGGGGGCAGGGGCGTCGAAGATGTCCTGGATGGACGGGCGCCGGCTGGACGAGCTCGACGCAGACAGTTTGCGGCGGATGGAGCCGAACATGTGCGAGGCCCGCGACAGCGAGCTCGTGTGGGTGTGTGTGTGATATTCGACGCTCCTGCCCTCGTCGACGGCGCCAAGCGTCGACGGCTCGCGCACCTCGCTCTGGTGGGTGCTAAAGGTCTGGGAGGCGGTCCGCTTCATCGTGGCCTCGAAGCTCGGCAGCGCAGTGCTGTCGTCGGCGGCAGACGACGTCTTTGGGCGGGGGCGAATGGCGATGGGAGGCTTTCGATGCATTGGGGCGTTTGGGACTATGGGTTGGCGGCCTGTCTACCAGCTGCGACACACCGACAACGCTGGACGAGAACCACTCCGCCGAAGCAGCGACGGCTTTATTATTATCCCGCGAACACGGCTCGTTCACGCCCGTGCTGCTGTGTGAAAGGCGACGGCGAAACAGGGTTCCGAAACGAAGGCGAGTCGCGCAGGGGACGGTCCAAGGAGGGTGGGTCGCGGCGAAAGATGGCAATGCAAAGACGACAACGAGAGGCGAGCACGGGAAGAGAGCGTGGTGGTTGCAGGCGAGTGAGGGTGCGAGGGAACGACGAACGATGGGCACGGCGCGAAGAGAATGGGTAGAGGACTGGAAAAGGGCTTCGAGCGCATGGCAGATCGCAATGTTTTATCTTTGTGATTTGGGATGGAAGAGCCAGGGTGCGATGGGCTGGAAATTGTCTTAGCGGCGGCCCATTATCCTTCTGGCCTATATCGAGCCGAGTCGCACAGCTGCACCCGCTAGGCGGTCCGTTCGCTGAGCAACCACACGCGCCCCGACACTGATCCCCGAAGGATTGCAGACATCAACACGTCTATCACCGTTGCTGCATTACCATCCTCCACTCGCGGCCTCCCCTAGACGTTGTGGAAGACTTGTTGGGACCGCGGCCTCGCCTCACCGCCTTCGCCGAGTCGCACACAGCACCGTCCAAGACACCACCATGGCGAAGACGTCGTCATCCCCCCCGCAAGCCGACATTCCGGCCCTCTACCGACTCGTCTTCCTGTACCTCGAACCGGTGTCGACGCTCCTGGGCGCCTTTTACGCCCACTGCCAGCAGCCCATGTATTTGCAACTCACGCACGCTGCTTCGGCGCCGCAGCCGCTGCCCACAGGTACCTCGATAGTCTTGACGCAGCTCGCAAACCTGTACCTTCTGTTGTGCATCAACGAAGCTCTAGTCCTCCGCTCGACCACGGATCCCAAGGTCTGGAAGACCTTTCTCTTTGGTCTGCTGGTAGCGGACCTCGGCCATCTGTATTCCGTACGGCTGGTAGGCAGCTGGGTGTACTGGCAGTTCTGGGAGTGGAATGCCATCGACTTGGGTAACGTCCCATTCGTGTACTTCCTGGCCCTTGTGCGCCTCTTCTTCTTGGCCGGAGTGGGGTTTAGGAAGGTAGATGCGAGGGCGAAGAGTGCATAATTCAATGCCACATCAATATCAGCATCTCCTGCAAACGACCCACCTGTATCACCTTTAGTTAGAACACGCCCCACGAAGTATCGCCCTCGAAGGCATGCAACCCACGATAAAGTTCAAGACGCCAACCACTCCATCAAACGTGTACTCCTCCACCACCTATAACCACCCAAGCCACATCCCCACATATCCCAACAAAAGCCTCCCTGCAGCCGCACCTTGCTCCCGATAGAGAAACCCAAGCTTAATCTTCCGAACCAATCAGCTCCCGCCGCCCTACCCCAGACCCACACATCCGCCCAAACTCGCCTCCGCCATCTTCGCTGCTTCACCGCCATATTCCGACATCGCGCCCTACGACCCTTCGAACGTACTAGACCAGCACATGCGGAAACGATTTGTTTGCTGCACGCAGATCCCGATGTAGCCCCGGTAAAAATTAAAAACTAAGGAAAACTGCCCCATCTTATCGCGCTTGATGGCAAGAATTATGAGCGTGAATTTCCCCCCCTCGTTGCAATCATGTCCAGACGTATCGGTATCCCCGACCTTTTTCCTCGCAGCTCTTTCGCCGCACTTCCCCCCCCTCCCCGGTCGAGTCAGCCCTTCCACTTCCCCCCCATCCCACCTACCAGACTTACCCAGCTTACTTACATCTTACATCTGCCCGTCATCCCACGCACGCACGCCATCTCGTCTCACCTCACTTCTAGCCAGCAAAGGCAGGTCAGCCCCATGCCCACACGACATCATCCCGCATAGCGCACCAGAAATAGCACCAGAAATAGCACCTGAAAACAGCCCACCAACCCAACCAACCAACCAACCAACCAGCAGCCAAGAAACCCAACCAGCTACTTGTACAGTAGAGAACCAGCAATCGCCACAAGCCGAAGCCGCAGCCGCAGCCGCACCTGCCCAGTTACCCTGCATAAAGCCCCCTCCCCCGATCCGATCCGATTCGATTCGATTTCGCCCTCGTTTTCTTCCCTCCCGCTCACCGCTCACCGCTCCACGCCTACGGTAGCTTTCCCTAGCTAAGGCAGACAAATAAAATACTGCCTCGCTCGATTAAGTTTCCCGCTGTTTTTTTATTTAATTTTTTTGTTTTTTTTCAGATTAGGTTTGCCGCTCGGGTGGCTGTACTTTCGCATTTAATCACGTGACGTGGCGCGACGCATGTGATTCGACGATGCAATGCAACTCCTTCGTTCGGTTCGATACAAACATACTACTACTACGCGAAATAAAATCTAGATGGGAAAACTCCCGAGAGATTCTCTCCATGCATCAGATGCGTCATCATATACCTTACTTACCATTAGTATGATTAATTCCAATACTTCTTCCTATGCGCACCGTGGAAGTCCACTGGCGAGACTCGGGACTCGGGACTCGGATCTCGGGACTCGGGACTCTCGTCTGGTACGTCGAGTCTAGTAGGGGCTGGCTTACTATGTAGGGTAGCTAGCTGGTGGGCAAAGGTAGGTGGGGCTACCCGTGGTATTGATGTTTGCGTACCATGGATGTGGAGTGGGTCGGTTATGTGGTACTGTGAGTGTGGAGTGTCAAAGGGAAGGAAACGGGGGTGATGATGTCTTGGGGTAGGCGGGTTGATGGGCACCGATTGACGTTACTTGTACGCTTAAGCTCAATCCTGGGAGGGAAAGGTCGCTCGGAATGTATACTTTTTGCAAACACTTCCACATAGACAACACAAGCGCTTAAGATAGGTCATGTGAACATTACCATCCCTATCATCCATCTATAGTGAAACCACCCTCCTTCTCTCTCTTGACTTCATGAAATACTACAAGACAGTCGGACCAAAGCCCAAAGGAAAAACATAAAGATAGAAAAGAGCCATGCGCATACAAAAAGTACCCAAACAAGGGGCCACAGGGGTATAATTAAGCCTCCAAATCCACAAGACAAACAAAACAACACAAAACGCATTCCCATTCACAAGGAGGGAAAGGCAAGACAACAAGCAAATCGCTGAAGCAAGAAAGCACAAATATCCCCAACGAGGTTGATTCCTTCACGCCCATAGCTCCCAATCCCAGCCCGACCACGCCGGGTCGTTTCCCCTTTCCCTGTTTGTCCTAAGTAGTGAGCAAGAATGCCATGCAAGAAGAAGTAGATTCCCGATAGATGGTTTTAGCGCAGGGAAACCAGATGAAGCGAAGATAAATAATACATATCGAATCCAAGCGCCGCGAGTGCGGGTCGGGGTGTATGCAACAAAATGCGAGTCGATCAGGACATTCCCAGGACAGATGGATCTAACGTGCCACCGCCGAGCGTCTCCATCGTCCGGTCCAGGGTGTCCAGATCCATCATACCGCTCTCCGGATAGAACAACATCATGTCATCGTTGTCCATAGGAGGAAGGGCCATACCGAGGTTTTGGAGATCCTCAGACAGTTGTGCATCGAGAGGAAGCGGATCACCGTGTAGGGCGGCCCTCCAAGCCTCGGGCATATCTGCATCCTTGATGTCGATGTTGATAAGAAGGTTGTCATTCTCGGAAATGTCGGACTGCCTAGTAGATGGAGTATCCTTTGCTGATGAATCCGGAGTGTCGAGAGGAGAGCTGGGCCGTGAGCGAAGCACCCACGAGTTGTCTTCATCCTTCAGATCCAGCGTTGTGAACGGTGCGTTGGCATCCAGAGTAGCATAGATTTCTTCGTAGGAGAAGTCAAACAGAGACATTGGAACTAGTGGTTGCAGATCCGCTTCCGTTTCCGGCACGACAAGCATCTCAGGCTCCTTTGATGCGGGCTTGTTGTTGTCGACACTGGCCGGCGTGGCTTTGGCAGGAGCTCCTGTGCTGGGTGTTGCTACCTTGGCCGTGGTCTGCGGAGTTCTCAGCAGGCTGGCGGACGGAGAGCTTTTCATACCGGGCTGGGTTGGCACCCGTGCCATAGGTGTAGCTGCGGCTTGTGGTCCGACAGGCGTAGCGGCAGATGGTGGCATGGTCGGTGTTTGCCCAGGCTTGCTCGGTTGAGGAGCTGTACGAGGTGCGGTAGAAGCGGGTTTGGCGCGACTCGCAGCGGTAGAGTCTTGCTTGGGCTGGCCCGTCTTTGCATCGACGTCCACAAGGTCCGCCATCGAGTCCAAGGCATATTGCACAGGGTCGTCGATTCTCGCATGTGCATGGCTGACGTGCGCCTCCAGCTCCGCCGGGGTGTCAAAGCCACGCGTGGAATATTCACACTTCGGAGAGTTGCATTTGAAAGTAGGTTTCTGTACCACGGGCTTCTCCGGAGGAGCCTGTTTCTTGACCTCTGGCGATCCTTTGACAACGCGTGGCGGTGGTTTGGAGCCGTGGGTTGAGGTCTGGCTGCTGGGGTCCAACTTCTGCCTCTTCTTCTCGGGGATCGTAAGATTCGGGACCGGTCTGTTCTCAAAGTAGGTAGGTGCACCACGAGGGGACGCTGCGTTACCGAAAGAGAAAGGCGGCTGAGTGGCGGTCGGTGCCGGAGGCGCTTTCGGTTGTCGCTGTTGCTGTTCGACAATCTTGAGGTTGGCAGCATTCAGCTGAGCGGGCCGAGCGTTCTGACCTTGCGCTTGGGAGGCTGGCGGTTGCTGCTGGTTCTGTGTCGCGACGTTGTTTTGAGCTTGCATTCTAGTCATGACCTTGCCGACAAACTGGAGTATAGATCCAATGTTCTTCTTCAACTCGACCTCGGATAGAGTGAGCTCATTCTTCAAGCTGCCGTCGGCAGGATTCATTTGCCGGAGAAGCAAGATTCGAGATCGAATCACTGATCTAACGACATTTTCTGGTTCGCCCCCCTCACATTGGGCAAGGAACAAGCGCAGTGCCTGCTCAACCTTCTTGATGTGCGGTAACTGCTTCGCGACATACTGTTGCAGCTGCATCCGCGCTTCTGATGGAATCTGGACGACCTGGCCATGAGGCAGTTTTCGGTTCTCCTCATTGATGATGGCCTTGTATCTCTGCTCCAGGGCTGGATCCCGCATCTTTGCTGCCAGCTCCTCTTGACTTAGAAGACGTGGCGGAGCCTTGTTACTGGAAGCATCCTGGGCCTTCATGAGATTGGCGCGCATCTGTGACTGTTGCTGCGTGATCATGTTGAGTCCTTGCTGTGATTTGGATGGAATCATGGCAGGAGCTTGAGGAGCTACATTGGAAGGCGGTCCATCTTTGCTCGCTTCTGCGACATCCTCGTTTGGTCGCTTTAAACTCCTATTGGCATTGGCCGGCGCATTCGGCTGTGGAGCTTGTGTAGACTGTTGCGGTGGAGGGGCTGCGGCCTTGGGCTGGGGGGTAGGCTGGGCTGGTTGAGGTTGCACTGAGGGTGGACGAGGCGCTTGTTGGCCTTGGCTAGACATGGAATTCTGCATCTGTTGGCCCTGACCACGTTGCTGTGCTTGTATGCCGAGTGCCTGCTGCTGCTGTTGCTGCTGCTGCTGCTGTAGCTGTCTTCTCTGGACTAACTTTTGCTGATAGATGAAGTTGCGGAGCTGGTCGTCGGGGGCGTTTGCCTGGTTTGGTGGGAGTCGCTGCCGGAAAGCCTGAATCTCTTGAGGCAAAACCTGGACTGGGCCTAGATTCGTCATGTTTGGTGGTTGTTGTGGTGTCCGAGCAGGTACAACGCCTGAAGTCATGGGGGTAGACGGGGCGATGCCGGCCATGTTGTTTTGCTGCGGAGGACGCGCACCCGCCGCTCCGCTCTGCTGTTGCCGCATTAGGTCTGTGAAATGGAGAACTTGAAGAAGCAAAAGCCTTTGGCTGTCAACGGCGGGCAGGAGACCGGGATTTGAGCTTGCCCATTGCTTGAGTTGGGCCCAAGTCTTGACGTCCTGAGGGACGCTCTGCCGATTTGCACCGAGGACCGTTGGGGGAAACGGCTTGTTGTCTGTCATGGATATGATTCCAGGGTTTTGTTGGAGCATTTGCTGCGCCTGGACAAGGCGCTGCTGAGTTTGCCCAGCTCCCGGACGCTGGCCCATAGGAACCTGTTGTCCACCCATGCCACCGGGCGTCGACTGTTGACCAATGTTCATTCCGGGACGCAGGTTGCCCATGTTGGCATTGCTCATAGTATTTGGCATACCTCCTCCCATTTGGAGCACTGGGGCTGCGTTCAC
The DNA here is from genome assembly GCA_030770425.1 of Darksidea phi. Lineage (NCBI taxonomy): Eukaryota > Fungi > Ascomycota > Dothideomycetes > Pleosporales > Lentitheciaceae > Darksidea > Darksidea phi. The sequence continues at coordinate 578,969 of JASJFT010000003.1, read as the reverse complement.
CATGGTACCGTGTGGGCCAGGGGTGGGCTGCCCTCCAGGGAAAGCACCGTTTTGCATGGCATTGTTCCGTCGCATCCCAGCCATGTAGTTGCCCAAGATGTTGCGAAACTGCGTCTCTGGAACCTTTAGCAATTGTTGCTTCATTATGGGATCCATCTCGGTTGGCAGCTGACTCAAACGCATCTGTTCCGTCAAAGGTTGATTTTGGGTGCCCGCGGCAGCAGCGGCTTTTTGTTGCACTTCGCGCATGAGCTGTTGCAGCTGAGCATTATGAGCATTACCTTGCTCTTGATTTTGGGTCATTACTGGAACATAAGCCTGGGGACGTTGTTGCGGTGTAGTCGGTCCAGGCTGACCAGGGGGGATCATGGAACGTGTAAGCATAGGCATGGCAGGACTCTGCTGCGGCTGAGTTCCGGGCGGTAGGTTGAGACCAAGCTGGCCCGTGAGCATGCTGGAGTTGCGTTGACCCTGCTGCTGCTGCTGCTGCTGTTGCTGTTGCTGCTGCTGCTGCTGTTGTTGTTGTTGCTGTTGTTGCTGCTGCTGCTGCTGCTGCTGCTGCTGTTGCTGCTGCTGCATCTGCTGAATGCGAGCCTGCGCTTGTACCTGTGCAGCTTGACGCTGGAGGGCATTTTGGGCAGCCTGGCGCTGCGCCATGACTGCGTTCTGAGCCTGTCCGGGCTGCGAGTTCTGTCCTCCGAAGTTGGCCATTTGCGCGGCCATTGGATTGTTGCTCGCGGGAACAACCTGTTGGCCTTGGTCTTGGACACGCATCGCTTCGTTTTGCTGATTTACAAGGGCTGTGAAGTCCAAGTCTTGACTCTGGCGTTGGTTCATATTCATCTGCTGGTTCTGCGTCTGGTTCAGCTGGCCCGGCTGTTGGGCCATCTGACTCTGGCCCTGTAGCGCGGCCAATTGCTGAGGATTCAGTTTTCCATTCCTCAGCATCGCCTCCGCCTGCTGCCGAAACTTGAGGAATATCGGATCGACGCCTCTCTGTATCAGCTGCTGGCGTCGTTCTTCCGGCCACGTGTTGACTTCCTGTTGGTATTGCTGTCGTAGGTTGTCTCGCGCACTCTCCATCAGCTTCTGGGCAAGTCTGTTGATCATGATGTTCTCCTGGCGGGGTTGCTGTCCTTGCTGTATGTTAGGTTGCTGGCCGTTCGGGCCCTGCGGGGCAGCTCCCCCATTGGCGCCATTCATGCCGAACGAAGACTGGCTCTGAGACATGGGAATGGGCGAGGGCTGCATGGGGCGTTGCAGTTGGGGATTCGGGAAGCCTTGGGACATCTGCGGTGGACCGTTCGGTCGCGGAACTTGACTGTTTGCCTGGTTCATCATACCCAACTGCGCGGCGTTGATGGGATTCATGGCGTTGTTCTGGTTCGACCCCATGCCCTGCATCTGCTGCTGGCGGAGACTCTGCATGGCAAAGAGCTTCTGCCTGAGTGTGCTCGTGTACAGCTCTTTTGTTTGCGACGAGGTGAAGGTCTGGGTCTCGAATTGTATCGACATGCGCAGCGCTTCCCCTTCACTTTGCTCGGGCTTCAATAGCCGGTATGACGTAAAGAATTGGAGGGCCAGTGTTCCGCGCTCCTCGGGCTGCACCGTTTGCTGCCAGCCCGGCGGGGCCTTCTGCTGCTGGTTCCGATAATGTCGGACAAGACTCTGCTGTATGTTGGGGCCTCGGTTTGCGGCGTTGGCGGCCGCCATCATGTTCGGAAAGTTGGGGTTGTTCATGGTGGGAGAAGTCGCAGCCTATGCGACTGCAAGGCAAGAGGGGTCGAGGTCGAGGTCGAGGTCGAGGGAGCGGTGGAGTTCCGCGTGGGGGCACTGGAGCACTGCAACCATGCAGAGGTCGAGCAGCAGCGAGTGTGCCGAGTGAAATGTGGTTGTGTGCTGTCGGGGAAGGAGGCCGTCGACAGCGCGGTTCGACAGCGAGGCGGCCGGGAGGGCCACGGACGGATAGACGGTCGGCGGGGGCTTGGTCGAGGGTCGCCAATAAAGAGAGCAGCCTCCGAGTCGACTCACTGCTCGCTCGTCATCGGTCGTGGGAGTGACGCAACAAGGGAGATCCAGGGCGAAAGCGATCTCGTTGGCAGCGCAGAGGGCCAGCGGAGAGAGCAGCGGAGGGAGAGCAGCGGCGTGGATTCGAATTATCCGCCGAGCAGATCCGTGTAGTTCGATGCGGATGGCCGACAAGTGCAGCGGGCAGGCCGGCGTCGTCTCCAATGTGTGTAGGGGCGGAAGCCCTGGGGGGTGTGTGCGGTGGGTTGGTGCGGAAGAGGTTGACGGTGAAAGTGCTATGAGTTGGAGGTGATGAATGGCGCAGGCGCTGCGAGCCAGACCAGGGTGGGCGCCAGGGTACACCTGGTGTAGCGCGAATGGGGCGTCGCAGTTGCAGGCAAACTCGGTCCCTCGTGCAGGCGTGCGTTGCCAGGCCCTCAGTGCAGAAGAGGACGGAACGGAAGGGCAGTGCACATGTGTATGCGTGTGGGGAGTGAATGTGTGTGTGTGTGCGTGTGCAGACGGCAAGAGCAGCACGGCGCGCCCGTTCTTTCCTCGAGCGAGCAGAACAGGCAGTGATGGCGGGTGACCCGTGCCTTCCCTTCAGACGTGTAACATTCAAACGCAGCAGGCGCACGCACCCCTCCCACCCCCATATTGCCAGTCAACTACCGGTATGCGGTATGGCCTCCAGCTGTTGGCGCGCTGCAACTTCCACGTCGCCGCCCTCCCACGCCGCCCTCCCGCGCCTCACTTGAAGCTCATAAGCCCGCACGCCCACCAGCTCATAAGCTCAACGCGCACCCATGCTCGCTCTCACTTTCCCTGCCTGCGCTCTCGCCGCTCGCGCTCGAGGGACAGCTCGCGCTCGAGGGCCAGCCACGGCGCAGCTGGGGCACCTGTTTCATCTGCTGCTCTCCCGGATCGGCTCGTCGACACTGGCTGCCAAATGCCCCAACTAACCTCCGTCGCTACCAGCAGCGCTCCAGTCGCCGCCTCTGCAGGCCACACCAAGCCCAACACGCGCCTAGCCACATCCACACTGCGCGTGTGATGCGCTCAGGTTCCACCGAAGCTCCCTCATTACACATTACATGGCCCGTTGCGTCTTCCAATTCTTTGCGCTCTCAGGACGACAGCACGAGGCGCTTTCGGACACGAGGGCTGCCTTCTCGCCCTTAAAAATAGCCGTCATGCTGCGTCCAAGCCCACCAAGTCCGGCGCCGATCCGATCGCACACGAGACGACGCAGGCTCTGCGAGTCTGTGCCTGTGCGAGCTCCGCGCGACCTCCCACGCCTCTCCCACAGCGAGCGCGCATGTATGCGCTGGTGATTTGCGCCTTTGCTCCGACCCTCACCACCCGCCCACCCACCGGTCGCTAGCTCGAGCCGGGTCGGAGGTTGAACCCGCCCTTCGCTAGTGGACGCCAGCCGTGCCTAGCAAGTGGGCAGGTCTGCCGTTGAGATACAGGGCCACTGTCCAGCACCTGCGCAGGTGCGCATGCCCAACATCCGGCGCAAGCGTCCTCGCCTTCGCCTTTCTTTTTCCTTGCCCTCCCATTGTCGCCCGGAAAACTGCGCGCTGCCATGCATCCGCACCGCACCGCACCGCACCGCACCCTGCGCTCCCATTCGTGGCGTCGAGGCCCTGACCTTTGCGCCCCGTCGATCATTCCCAAAGACTTGGCGCAACCGTGTTCCCTGCAGCAAGCCGCGCCATGATCTGAGCCTAGCGGTTCCTGGATTGCGATTGCACCCTAGCCCTAGCCGCCTCGCCCTCGTACACTTTGCTGGCCCGCAGCTTCCGCTTCGACCACCACCAATCTCAACCTGGTACATCAACCCTCCACGACCCCCTCGATGAGCAGCGAACCCTTCCTCTCTCCCGCTGACGGTTGCTGCTGAGTGGTGGACGGCGCTTGGTCATCTGAGCCGCCCGCCGCCCGCCGCCCGAGGTCCGTTGTATGCAGACGCGCCGGGATGGTTTCGCATCAACGGGGTGAAACCACGCCCGGGTCCAGCAGTCTCGATTCATGCGATCGATCTCCCCGAACATTTCGTGCAGAATGGGCTTCTTCTGACCCAAAACGTGTCTGGCTCACCGCAAAAGCGTTACATGGGCGCATCCCTGAAGCGCTGAGCAGATGAGATATCGTCGCCACGATATTTGACTCGTGGTTGTGAGTTCCTACTCCGCCATAATGCAGCTCTCAGGCCTGACAAAGCAGGCTGCTCCGGGGGGTTGAGTCATGCTACTGCATCCGCCGCAATCTCGCTCGGACGCTGGGGGCAGAATCAATATGTGTGCTGCTAATTCTTCAACCCATACTGCCTAGCCACGGGAGCAGGACCAAATATCAGGTTTCCTTATTATGAAGCTAGTACTCATTCGATGCCTGCTGATCATAACAATATTGATCTTCTGGCCTGGATGATGATGCTTATCCGCGGTCTAGCCTGACGACAGCGCATCAGCCTACGTCTACCATACACAACACAGTGCACTTACAATGAGTAATAGCCATCTTCTCAAATACCCTCTTCCAAATCACGTAATTCAAATCCAGCTTCCAGTTCTACCAGGAGTGAAAAGATATTCCTTGTGCATTTCCCCTTGCAATAGCAAATGGAAGCGAACATTGAAGTAAGAGCTCTTGGTATAATTACCAGGGGGAGGGATATTCATAAGTCGCCCACCCGTTGTTAGGATAGTCGTATAGACTTTTTGGTTTTTAGCTGAAAGTCCAGATAGCACTCCATACATGTGATGAGCTCGGCCTCTGTTGCGGAGGGCCGCTGTGGTGGGAGGGGGGTTGTGAATCTTTCCTTTCTTTTTAAAACTACAGTAGTTGTTCCAGACGGAACGAATCTTCAAAGTACTACGAATGAGATGGGAAGTGTAACTTAACTTTGTAAGCCCTTACTTTTAGTCTTGTGCTGTAATATCACTGACGCTCATGCTCTACATTTTTTTGTTTAATCCTAGATTTTAAGTTTTCCGAATATTATATTGGCATGTACCGGTGTATAACAGCTCCTGTTCCAAAGAATAGTAGCGTAAAGTCCAGTCCAAAAGTCCCGAGGAAGACGACATAAACATGAAGCTGAGGCGCGATGAGGTGCGACCTGGAAGGTTCCCACGCACGTGACCCCGCTAACCTACAGGAAAATGCTAAGCATAGCAAACTCAGCTGGCGGCACTCTTGAAAAGTCTCGCTTTCGGATCCAAATTCTGCGGTATGGTCTGCAAAGTAGTTGAGATGGCTTATGTTTGAATCTGTCTAGATTATCATGGGGTCTTGTTGCCTCCTTTCTACCCATTCCATGGACGCAGGATAGCCCAATTGCGATGGCCCCACTATGAAGGTTCTCAGGTGTCTACACATGCTACAAATGTACTACACTAGCTGTGACAAAGGAAGGCACTCTGAGCTTGGATGGCACTGTTTAGTTGCGTTCGAGCAGGAAGCGGAGTGGGCGTGCAGCAATTAGTGCCACAGTGCGCACTTCAAGTAGGTGCCGGATTCCGAATGCCCCAGTATGATTCCCTACTCTCCAGTCGTCCTGTGGGCGATGATGAACTCATTGGATTCGGTATCTGATTCGTCTCTCAGAGAACTCGAGGGCTGTAGGTCTGGGACCAGAAGTGAAGTCCGCGCCGGTGTCTAGCTTCTTCAATTTGTCCATCGGTTTGGCAGCGGTCAGCCGTTCCTCTGGCTCTATTTCTAGTAAAGACGGGATGGTGTTGGCAATGTCTCGCAGGTTGCCTTGAGAACGGGCCGGCAATTCTCGGATCGGCTTGATCACGGGCTCGCGGAGCTGCAGCCTCGTGTTGGAACCTTGTCTAACCATGAAGTAAAACCCTTTGTCTTCTATGCCATGAGGATGCACTAGACTTGCCCGGTCGTTGCGGACACTTTACGAGATGCGCATGGTTCAAGCCCGCCATTGCTTGAATGAGGCTCTTCTCCCGCTGAATTCAACACCCATGACAAGTAACCATCATAGCGAATCCATCTGTGCGATCCATGTCCTGGACGGCTTCATCAGCATGCAGAAGTAATTCATGTGATAGAGACGTACGCTTGAAAATGAGTGAAGCTCTGGGTAAATTTTAACCTGCCAGACCTCACCAAACGGGCCTTTTCCACGAAGATTTGAAACGCTCTCGTTGAAAACGGTGGGCATTGCAAAGTAGCTATCCGAGCACTGAATGGAGCTGATACCAAAAAATGGTGCGTGGAACCGCCCTTGATGAGCCAGGAAGCCGGTGATGAATCGTCGCTCGAATTTCTTGCTGGGGCATTGAGCACGGGTGAGGGGAATATCTTTATCTGTAATTCCCTTGTGAAGCAGCGCCTTGAGACACGTCATGGGCGTCTCGCTGAAGAGGCAGGTTGCAAACAGTTTAGGGCCCTCCAGGTAGACTTTGTGACGAACTCGGTTTCTTCTTGTACGTTGAAGAATAGATCTTTGTCCTCGGCAATAACTTGCTTGATTGCCCGCATCGTGGTTACCCTGTCAAGGGCTGACTTTGGCAGAAACTCTTGTGCTAGGCTGCCAAACTTGTACTGCACCATTTGGTTGTTCATATACGACCAAAGGCTGGTAGAGTCCATTTCAGTTTCTCGTGCGATACGGCTCGCTTCAGAGTCCGTGAATATCAACGGTGCCTCGTCTCGGGATTTGGGATTCCTAGCTGCGGAATCGGTATCATCTGACTCGACCATGTTCCCCGACCCCCGTAGTGAGAGTTTGGTAATCTGTAATTCTTGACATCGGTCGCACAAAAAGCCTGGATACCCCCGGAATTTGCCAGCAACATCAGCAGCCGTAGAACGCTCCGCGGGGTGTGTCAATGTCATTGAGATGATGATCTTTACAAGAAAATTCAATGAAGCTGGGATGTTTGAACAACTCATTTGAGTATGAATGAGATTCATACGTTCATAATAGTGCTGGTTTGAGTCGCCGTCCAAGACCTTTGTAAGCGTAGAGAGCACATCAATGAATACGCAGCCAAGCGAGAATACATCCGAGCGGGAATTCCGTGGCTTGAAATCGACAACTTCGGGTGCTGAATATCTCTTTGTGAGAAATTCCGGTCGGCCAGTTGTGGTACTGCAGCCATCTAGACTAGAATCCAAGGAATATCCAAAGTCAGTGTAGATAACAGAGCCTTGATGAACGAGAATATTCCGAGGCTTAATGTCTTTATGGCGGATTCTCCGCTGATGCATGAACTCGAGCCCATGGGCCAAACATCTAAAAGACCGTTTAGGTATGTCTACTTTAGCCTCATTGGTGTCGCTAATACCCGGGGACTTGCAGTCGGATAAGGATTGGGAAAAGGATTCCAAGAAACGTTCGAGGTCCCCTTCGTCTGCGACAGGATGTAGGATTAAGGCGAGCTCGCATTTGGAAACCTAGGTCTCAAAGACTTGTATTACATGGTGATGGCCAGTGAGGTGGCGTATGATTTGAATCTCATTATCGAATATCTTCTTCCTATCCTTCCCGCTTCGTCCTGGAAGGCGGATTATTTTTCGTGCGAATACTTGTCTGGTATTGATATCTTTCACCTTCTCCACATTCCCACTATGTCCATGACCGAGATTTCCCAGTAGCTGGTACGGAAGTCGTTCGTTGTCATCGACAACGTAAGCTCTGCCTTCTTCGATCTTGAGCTTCGGCGTGTGGGTACGCGGGGGGAAAGCAGACCCGAGACGCTCCATATCTTCAAGCAAGAACAATTCAAGGTTCCTTTTTCGTGGTAGTGATTCAATGGTACATGAGAGGAGGGTATGGAGGGGTTGTGAGGTCCTAAGCCTGTCAGCCCTCATTCACTTTCACGGCGCTTACATGCCTATGATGATTGATGTTCAAGTATTCATGACTAGGTACTGAATCCCTGATGGATACATTATCGTATTAATTGTAACAGAAGGTATTAGAAGAAGCCGGCGTCGTACGTGTTGGATGCAGAGTGAGCGGCTGAGCTGTTAGCGTGATGACATAAGCAGATTATTCTACCCAGTTGTAAACCTGAAGGAACTGGGACAATTTACATAATCCTGTTCCTACGATTATAGCCGTAAGCTCTTAAAGCCCGCATACAAAATTGCTTAATTGCACACACTTTGATATAAGCTTTTGCCCTTCCCAGCGGGCTCAATCCCCCAAACAGGCTCTCCGGCTCGGCAGCACATGTTATTGCTCGTCGCCTGTCAATGTTCGAAACATCACCTCGTCGGTATTACTGTGTACAGCTCTGCAGCTCTATTATCGTGTGTGTATAGCACTTCTATGTGTACAAACTCCTGTGTTTCGGGCGGACTTACGAAAGAGACTCCCACTATGAAAATTCAAACCAACCAATGTAGAAAGCTTGCAGTCTCTATGACTAGAACGAGCGAAACCTGAATCCGTACGCGCAATACTCTGTCACCGTGAGCTTGTAGTTGAGGCGCAGGAGGGAGTATGACTTCACGTGAGGATTATGAGTGCTGTCTCGCACGATTACCAAAATAGGAGAAATTTTGTTAATGTGTGAGGAGATGACAGAAAAAGCACGATGCAAAAAGCGGATGATCAGGTGCCTGACTTGATTGATGCAGCTCGCTGACCAAGGATCCACCCCACTATGATACATTTGGCCCCCTGGCGTCGGCTTATCTATGCATTCGTTCCACCTAGTGACAAAGGAAATCTTGTTCGGCAAAGAGCGGTCGTTTACTGGGACTGGCCGAGGGCACGGGCTCGCTCGTCTTCGATCTTCTGGTAGAAGGCATCGCGGTGGCGGACCGCGGGGACGTGGTAGCCTTTACAAGTCAGTCGGGTTTTCTGGAATGATGTTTCCGGTTTGCCCGATCGAAGGCTGTCTGGATTGCTTTCACGTACCGTACCACCAGGCATAGCCGGCAGTAACACCGAGACCTGGGGTTCTTGTTAGCCTAGCCCAAGAACAGTCTGCTCGAGCTTCAAAGCTATCCCATAGCTTATTCGTCTCTCTAGCAGTATGATTCATGTGTGCGTACCCATGGCCACGGAGAGATCGAGCACGATGGCTTTTCGGAGCATCTGCACGCAGTCATTAGCTTCCTGCCTGTGGGTGCTGAACGCGCGCAGATGCGCTCAATGGCAGCACTTACGCCAGTAACTGGTTTCACGGCCATGGTGGATTTGTTTTTCGGTGAGTGGAGAAGGTTGTGGTGCGGGACGTGGGACGGCGAAGCTGGTGAAGGACGCGGAGCTGGCTTGACGTTCCATGATCAGGCGAGGCATTGCGAGGTGAGTATGTAAGCAGCGCCAAGAGACGTGTCCGTGCGCCAGAGCCGCGCTTTGTTCAACCCAAACCGACCTCAACGACACCAGTGAAGGCAACGCTAACGGCACAACCCGAAAAGGTCTATAATATTACCTCGCAGCCCAATCGCGCGGGGTCAACTTCAGTCGCCAGGATCTCGTCCTCAGCACGCCTCACCCGTAACCGTCCTGCGCGTTCGCACCCGACCTCCCATCACAGCATTCTTGAACAGCTACAGGCTTATGCCCGGACTGGTATCGCCCTTGAGCGCCGCCAGTGACGGTGCTGTCGCAGGCATGAAGAGGGCATACGCCGCGGAGGCGGTACCGACGTACGGCGAGCCGCATGCGAAGAAGCGCAAGGTCGTTCACCAGCTGCGCTACACGCAACCCGTCCAGCATATCGTCGAGCCCTTAGGAGGCGGCTTCGGCGCCGAAGATGACCCAACGTTTTTCGATCACCAGCTCCGGCGCGCAATCGCGATACAATGTAAGGGTGTGGGGTTTGACAGCGCGCCTCCAGCGGCACTGGAGAAGTTCGCGGGGTTGGTAGATGACTGTATGTCTTCACCCGTCCTATACCAAGCAAGCCATCGCATGCTCGGTAGAATGCAAGTTGCTAATATGATATAGACATGACCAACTTCCTCACCCAAGTCCGCAAATCCATGACCAGCGCGCGACGTACCGAAACAGTGCCACACGATTGGATCTACGCTCTTGCCGCCAACGGGCTCGCCGGATCTTCGTCCCTCGAGCCACATTTTGACACAGGCGAAATCCCTCCATCATTACTACAGCCGCATTTCGACCCACCGGAACCCGCGGATCCCCCACCACTTGATTTAGAAGGCCTACTAGGACCGGAGCTATCAGGCAAGGCAGAGAAAGAGAGCAAGGCATATATACCGAAACATTTCCCCCCATTTCCATCGAAACATACCTATAAATCAACGCCCGTGTTCGCGAAGCGTGAGAATGACCCGCGGAGGATTCGTGAAAAAGCGGCAGAGGAAGGCATTGAAGCAGAGAAGAGTTTAAGGAAGCTTATGATCGAACAGAAGAAGGGCCTGCAAAACCGAAAGGGAGGGAAGCGGAGGGCGAGTCCACGCATGAAACAAAATCTTGCAATGCTTCAAACGGCCATGGAAGACTCGGTCAAGGACGACGAGGAGCGCGTAGAGAAGTGGAAACGGCATCGTGCAATACGAAGCCAAGCGAGTCTCGGCGACGGATGGGAAGAGGCTGAAGGATTCGTACTACAGGGCCGACCAGAACGAAGGGTGAACCTAGAGGAAGGCATACACGTCAACTACGAACAGAAGTTTTACAGGAAGTCGGCAAGGGGCGGTTGAGCCTCGACATGTCTTGCTTGCCCGCGCAGCGTTAGCGAATTATAGCCTCCAAAGGAGTTAAAGTCGAGTCCGTTTCCGCACTCAAGCAAGAATTGGAGGGCGTTTTGTAAAAATCACTAATTGGCATAGCATCTTCAGCGAAGGCGTTTTCTGGGTACTGGATGCATTTCTACACAGGATTTCGGATGAGCATTTCCGAGGCGTCTTTAATGGTTTTGGGTTCCATAGTTGTACTACTATTACGGGTGTGGCGAGGGAGGTTAGTGTCGCGTCACCTCCACCTTTTCGAATTCATAAAGACGTTTTGGAAAGAATATGGTGCTGTTCTAGTTGTGATGTGAGGCCCTATATGGAGCATCCTATCGTGACATGATACTTGTCTATTGAACCCCGCACTGGATTCAGATTTCGGCAGCTTTGTAATTGATGATTTGCGCCTCTTCGCTCGCTCTCAACGCGTTTGTGTGCGCATTTGAAGCTTCCTTCGTATGGAGCCGTCATTCCCTACACCAAGCGCCGCGCACTACCCCTCCCTCTCCTGCCCCGCCTTCCACCCCTCCCAAGCCGTCGTCTCAACATGCAGACCATCCGCACACCTGACAATCATTAGCGCATTCTCTTTCGCAAACATAAACCTTCCGTCAGCGCGTAATATCAACGCCAAGCCTCGCAGCTTCAATTTCGAACTTGGTTATCGAACGACTTACTGCCTGAACAACCGTACAACGGGCTCACACACTACCAGCGGCTGTGCGCCCTTCTTGGGCATCTCCGCGTTGCATTTATACTGCACCAGCTCTTTTAGAGCGCAGGTCGAGAGTTTGACGGGCGGTTTGCGTTGTTTGCCTGACGGCAGCGTGTTTAGCCTGGAGTCTAGCTCTGAGAGGGGAATTGTGTGTGTGGGTGGGGACATTTTTTATGGGCGTTTGTTGATGACGGGGGCAGGCAAAGAGGAGGATGAGTGGGATGGGCGGTGATGGAGGTGGAGATAGGGCGAGGAGGTTAGGTGAGAGGTTGTTGGGGGACGTTAGGGTGGAGGGGTTGAACGAGGTATTTCATGCCCATCAATTTTTTTCTCAAAGGATGGAGCGGGCTGATTGAACGGTAGATTCTGAGTTCTTTAAGAGAACTTGCTATACCGGCTGGCGAGAAAAGGAAGGTCTTCGGTATCCCGGAACTAGACGCCCTCCTCCCATCTGCAACGCCAACAGTAATTCCACCACAACAAGCACAACACCAGCAACAACCTCAAGACGACGACCTATGGAACCCAAACCCACAACCCTCTCAGTCAGTTCGAGATCCCACTCCTAGCCTTACCACGCCAGAAAAGAAACCAAGCACCCACATCCTCGAACTCGTAGCCCCACCATATACACACCACCCCTCCGGCGCCGGCAAAACATCCCTAATCCACCTCATAACCACGCTCGCTGTCCTTCCCTCTAGCCTCTCCAGCATCCCCCTAAACGGAGCAAATGGCGCTATCGTCCTCTTCGATCCGCTCTCGCATTTCAGCGTCCCCAGACTAGCAGAGGTAATGCTATCCCACATAATAACCGCCTTCCACGAAGCAGGCAAAGGCATCCACGACGAGAAGTCAAAAAAAGAGATTATAGAGTGTGTAGAAACAAATCTATCACACGTCCACATCTTCCGCCCCACAACCTGGCAAACCCTCCTGGCAACACTCCACTCGCTACAAATATACCTTTTCGACGCCTCACGCCACTACTCGACAAACCGCCATATCCACGCTATAATCCTCGAAGATGTCGATTTTTTTACTTCGGAAATCCGAGCTACCTCTACCTCTACCGCCATATCGCTGAGCAACAACCCTCTAAGCACAGCATCAGCCCACCTAACAACCTCCCTCCTCACTCTCGCCACCCTCCTCTCAACAAACCTCATCCTAACAACACGTAGCACAACACCATCCTCCTTCCGCCCCGCTCTTCCCACATCATGGCCTCTTACCACCACTACCCACTCCACTACCCAAACTACCAATAACCACCACACCACCCAACCCCAAATCACCCGTCTAGCAGTCCGCCGCGTCGAAGTCCTCAAGTTCGCACCGGGGCTGAGCATCGAGGAGGCGGAAGCGGAGAGGAAGCAAAGGTGGGAAGTTGTTAGTCGGGGGAGGTTTGAGGCGTGGAAGGTTGGTAGGGGTACAGGAAGGGTGGAGGGGGAGGGAGAGGGCTTTGTTTTTCGGGTTGTGAGCAGCGGTGGTGGCGGTGGTGGGGGAGTTGTGGTTGAGAGAAGGGAGGGGTGAGGGTGATGGGTAGATGTCCGGCTTGTAATCTATGTTTCCGTTCTAGTCTCGATACGATGTGCCCGCTATTCGTGTGCGTTGGGTGCTACTACTCCGGGTTGAGCATTGTATGATATTTACTGGTCCATTGAATATAAATGGTATATGGTACACAGAAAATGTACAGCCTTCGTAGTTCCTTAACTATGCATACACATGCGAACCCGTCTAGATGCCATATCGTACACCCTTAGCCGCCATTATACAGTTCTGGTTCCGTAAACCATCGCACCATTCTTTTCACATTTCCCCGTAGTCTCGGCAGCGTCTTCCCACACCCTCTCACCATACTTCCCTTCCCGTCCCATCCCCCATACACCCCTAAGCATCAACACCCCAAAGCGCCTTCCTCCTCCCTCTCTCCTCCCTCGCTTCCCTCCTCACCTTCCCCCACCTCTCCCTACTCCTCCCATGCTCCCTCTCGACCCGCTCAGCCTTCCCCTCATGCTTAGCCACCATGCCCACGAAAAACTGACTACATCCAAACTTCTCCGCCAACTTCACCCTCGTCCACCGCTCGGGATCCTGCCTCCTAAGCCGCTGTATCTCGCCGATATCGCTGTCCGTCAGGTGGTACTTTTTCTCGTACGGGGCGCGTAGCGCGGGGGGTAGGGAGGCGGAGGGGCGCGGAGGGAGGAATGCAGAGGTTGATGGGGAGGGGTGGAGCGGTGTCCCTGGCGTGGCTATTGTTGGGGTGCGAGATTGGTGTGCGGAGCGCGTGGTGTTGGATATGTGTGTTGCGTAGAGGTTGCGGCGTTTATCGTCTTTGGGGAGGAATTTCAGCGGCGTGTGGTATACGCTCGGAGCGGCAGATGGGGGGTTGAAGATTAGCGTTGGGGAGGTGCGCGAGGGCGTGTAGGATGGGGCTTCGGGGAGGGCGAGGAGTTTCTTGTGACGGCGCGTTGAGGATTCATGGCGGCGTTGGAGATGTGGGAGGAGGGTTGGTTGTTGTTGGCGGGCGTTTAGGCATATTCGTGTAAGGGTTTTACATGTCGACATTGTAAGACGGTGGAGAGGACGGGGCCTGATGGATGGGTTGATGCTGGTGCCGGGGAAGGAGAAAGTTGGGTTTTGTCGGATGGGGTTGTTCCGGCCGGGGCGCGCTGATTGGACAATGCGTGAATGCTGCAACTGTCATATCGTAGCCGAGACTGAGAGTCAGGGTTCAATGGTACCATTTGACTTTTTATACAGATGATTTGTTTGCATCGGGTTTGTTACAGAGCAGTACGCCGACGCGAGAAATTTTCGCTACTTAGATGCATCTACGCTCCGAAACCTAACTATTGCGCTTCAGCTCGCCGGCCACATAGTGCAAATACGCTCCCAACAGCTTAGTCCCCTCAATATAGTTCCTCTTATCCAACTTCTCGTTGATTGAATGCGCTGCATCCGTTGAGCTCCCCATCGGCAGTAACAGCACATTCTTCTTCAACTCCTCCTGGAACGTCAATGTAACCGGGATACTGCCACCCTCTCTCGTCATATCGGGCTTGACACCATACACCCTCTCGACCGCCTTCGCCGCAGCCGTGTAGTTGGGATGATTGGGATCCTCGACCCACCACTTTCCACAGTGCACAATGTGGAACTTGAGCGTGTTCTTTGACTTGAGTTTGGCGAATTCGGCGTTGACGTGCTTCTCGACGAGTTCGGTGACGGCGTCGATCTCCATGTTAGGCACCGTGCGGATGGAGAATTTGCCGATTACTTTTGCGGGTATAACAGTCTTTGCACCGGGGGTGTAGAAGGCGCCTTCGATGCCGTGAAGGGAGAGGGAGGGGTAGCGCATCTTGTGCTTGAGCGAGTCCTCTTTGTTGTTGAAGATGGAGACTTCACTGCCTAGTGACTCGTGCAGATCTTGCATCGTAAAGGCAATGGGAGGGTAGAGGGCGGCCTCCTCGTCAGATAGAGGCGCTACAAGGTCATCGATGCCCTTGATCAGAATCTTACCGTCTGGGTCTACGAGCGAGCTCATGATGCGGATTAGATCGGTCATAGGCTCATGCGTCATGCCGCCATAAACACCAGAGTGCAAATCCTGGCCCGGCCCTGAGATCTCGATCGAATAGTAGTTGCAACCGCGCACACCATATGTCAAGCAAGGCTTCTCCGTGCCTAGCCAGTAGTTGTCCGAAATGCACACAACATCAACATCTTTGAAGAACTTCTTCGCTTCCGCACGGATAGTGTCATCCAGTCCTTCCGATCCATTCTCCTCCATGCCCTCGAAGCACATAATCAAGTTGACCGGTAGCTCCACACCCGCCTTCTGATGTGCCTCGATAGCGTTCAACCAGCCCAGAACAGGTCCCTTGTCATCCGTGCTACCACGTCCATACATGCGGCCCTTGTCGTCAATGCTCAACTTGAACGGGTCTGTCGCCCATCCATCCGACTTCTGCGCGGGCTGTACATCGTAATGACCGTAGATGAGGACGTTGGGCTTCTTAGGGTCGTCGCCGTATCGGCCTAGTAGGCACGGGGGAAGATTGAGGTGCTCGTGACCGGGCTGCTTACCGAGCTCGCGAAGCTCGACGGTGCCACCGAGGGCTTTGATTTGGTCGGCGAGCCAATGGCCCATCTGGAAGTCTTGTCAACACATGTCATCGTGCCTATCCACAGTGTGTTTAATGTACCTTGACAACATCCGGCCTCCGCTCATCTTCAGAGCTAATACTCGGAATAGCAACAGCCTCTTCCAGCCTCTTAATGAACTTCTCCTGCAGGCTATCGACCTGCTCGAAAACGGGCTTGAGGTGAGGCATCGCGTCGTAGGGTTTGTATAGGTAAGGCCAAACCCGGTCAGGCGGCCGATATATTGGGGGTGTCGAAGTAAAAGATCGGGATGCGGTAGATGTGTGCGATGTAGAACAGGCGGATACGCTCCGTGGAAAGGGTAGCGCGGTTATCTTCGGTGGAAGATGGGCTCTAGTAAATAGGGAAGGTGCCTGCGCGACTCGTGTCGTTCGCCGCAGGACAGGAAGGAGGGGCATGCGGGGCATTTCTGTGTTCAGGCAACGTCAGCCTATACCCTGAGGAAAAGTGAAAATGGTTGGCCCAAGCTTCTGATACAACAACGTCTCACATAGCTAGCAGTTGTAGTAAATCGTTTAGTTATTGGAAAGAATATGCATGTCTGAGTTGAACATTGATACATCGAATTCTAGTCACAGGTAAAATAGCTCCATAACTATGCAAACCACACACAGCCACCGCGAACGCTAAAGCATAAAATGTCTGAACGAGCCTCGCCAACATCGATCCCCAAAAGAAAAACAAAGAGCTAGGCTAGATTCATCTAATAATACATGGGAATGCAGGCTAAAGAACAGCAGGCTCAAGAACAGCAGGCTCATATCAACAGAAAAAAATACGTCGTATGAATATGAAATCGATCGGTGCACGCTCTACGCTCGGGTCTGCGTAGGACTAAGCACGTCCTCTCTCGGTGGAAGGTCATCCATCTTCTTGTCGTTTGCTCCATCTGCGCCGAAGTCCGGCGCTTTAAACAACGGTTTGCCAGGTACAGACCGCGCTGTAGGATTCTCGGCCACCGTCGTTTCCTTGCTCTTTGCATCCGCCGCACCATCATTATCCCGAACCTGATTGCCCTCGTTCATCTGTACGTGATGATGAGCCGCCGTTCCGAGTATGCCGACGGAATGCTCCGGTAGCTCTCTCATGGGGGCTATCGGGTGGTCCGGCTGTTTGAGATGTTCGAATTCGACGAGCGAGGACCGTCGTAGCTGGTCAAGCCTCTCTTCGGGGTTCTTGAAGTTGATGCCATGTCAGCATGTGCATGCTTGTAGTCGGATAATGTATGTATATATGCAAATAATTATGATGAAGATGCAGCAACGTTCGGAATATCAGACGCAGATGCAGATGCAAATGTAGGGGGCGCGCTGGAGCCAGAAACATGTGCGTGATGCTCAAGAAGCGATGGGTCGGTCAAAGATGCTAGAGGGGCTCCCCGAGGGCTAATGCCACTTCGAGGGTTTAGCTTGGGTGGGCTGGCCGTAGGCTTAGGTGAGCTAGCCGTCGATTCGGGCACTTCGACTTCTTCAGGACGTTCGGTTTGAGTTTTCGGAGATTCTACAACAACTTCTGAGGTGATAGCCGGCGGAGACGTCGTAGTGGATGTGGTAATAATAGGGGAAGTCTGCTGGCGAGAAGGACGACGGAAATCTGACTCGCTAACAGAGGAAAACCCACATTGGGGACATACCCATTGTGCTTGATCAGGTACTCCCTCGGCTTGGGGGAGCTCTCCTTGCTCATCCCTCTCCTCGCTCCAAAACGATGGTCGAGGCACAGCTGCAGGGGTTACCGGTAGGCTCGGCCGTTCTACCGCGGTGGGAAAGTCGGTCAGAATAAGGCTCTCGCGGCGATTCTTTCGGGTTATAGCCGGGGAGAGAACTTGATCTGGGCCGTCCGCATGGTGTATTACTTGTGTTTTGCCCCAACGGGCCTGGTTATCCATAACCGCCCGCACATAGCTATGGATTCCTGGCACGCTGTCCCACGCATTAACGTTACTTTGCTGGAACGCCTGCCATTGCTCGTCAGCAGTTTTGGGAGAAGCGCGTTGAGGGCTACTAGGTTCAGGCGCTGCTACTTCTCCAATTCTTGAATCTCCCTCCGTCTGGTAATGAACGGTCGAGAATGGATGTGTTGGCATCGAGTGCGCTGGCTCCGCTGGCGCAGGTGTAGGCTCCGGTGACAAGTCTTCGGCAAACACACGTGTGGCTTTTGGCCGGTCTGTTTCTTGCTCCCATGGGAAGATAGGTTTCGGCGGCTCAGTGGGCTTAGGCGTCTCCTCGGGTACCTGGTACCACATATCCTGGGGGGGCGCTGGGTATGACTGTGGTGCTTTGAAGAGGTCGTGGCTTTCGCTGAAAACGTACGTTTCGGTAGGGAAGTTCGCAGCCTCTGGAACGGCATCTACCGGCGGCTCGGATCTGTTGTTGTCATCAGCGATGTTCTTCATCATACTAGGCCTATCTCACCTCGTCGCGTCCCATGCCATCTGTGGAGCGGAGAACTTGCGCTGCTGGACTGTCGGGGTGGGCTCTGTCACACCTTGGTCAATATTCTCATACACTTCACCAGGGTCGGACAGGGGAATCTCGGTGGTGGTGGCAGGGGCTTCAGGCTCAACTACCGCCTCAGGCACGGGAGTAATATGATGGGTGATGGCAGGAACTTCAGGCTCAACCACTGTCTTAGGTACGGGAGTAATATGATGGGTGATGGCAGGGGCTTCAGGCTCAACCACTGTCTCAGGCACGGGAGTAATATGCTGGGTAGAGGTAGTGCTCAAATCTGCACTCGTCTTCTCACCATGCACATATCCTCGACTGGCCGACGAACGGCGTCCAGCTGCCGATCCTGGGTGAGGAGTATGTGGAGCTGATGCCTGTTTGAGATGCCTGTCATACACTGCCCACCACCGACCGAGGAGCTCGTTGTAGACACCGAACCCGCTGGGGCCCTTCCGCCCGGTGCGCCATGGCTTGTCTTTGCCAATGAAATGCACAGCACTGATATCTCTCTTGTAATATCGGTATGCGGGCTCCCACTGGTATTGTGCATTCGGCGTGCAATTGTAGGTGAACTTGAGACGGTGCCAACCGCGGTTCTCGTAGTACTGGTTCAGCAGGCCCTGGTCGGCACCGTCAAAGCTGTCACCGGTCGCGGCCAAGGTCTGCAATGCCCAGTACTCGCCCATATTGGGTGTGAGAACCATGACACCCGTGTTGAAAGCGTCTGGCCAGCCAATATCCGGGGCAGCGGCGAACGGGGCTTCAATCGCAAACAGCTCGTCGAGAGCCTTGAGCGCGACTACATCGGCGTCGAGGTATACGATCTTGCGAAACTGCGTCTGCCTCCAGAGCGCAATCTTTGTGAAGGCGTATAAGAGATCGGAGCGGCCCATGAGGAACAAGTTGGCCGGGCTGGGGTTCCGTATGCGCTCTACCGGTATCAGGTAGTCATATAGCGATCGCAACTCGGTGATCGTAGCTGCGGACAGCGTGTCCAGCGTAACGAGGACTGCCAGCTTCTTCGTGGTACCGGCATCGCGAAGGGAATGTGCAAGGACGGCGGCTCCTAGAAAACAGAACGACGTTAGTGTCGATATATTCTACGTATAGAATTCTTCCGGGCAACCTGCGGGTATAGGAAGCGCTGGAAGTCGACTTGTGCCTTGATAGTACATACCTGGGAGGTAGGAGTCGCTCATGAGAAGCTGCAGGGCGGTTAGCTCGCGTGCTTGTACGACGAGGGAAAAGCTTACCGTGCAGTACACATCTTCCAGCGGTTTCGCCATATTGGCGGTAGTTACGAAGAGCGAGAGAGCAGAATGTCTTTGAGCAAGAAGACCAAGACAATCGAGTGTCCCGCTGGCGTGGCCGGGTGACACAGCTGCAGCAAGCTTCCCCGCTATCTCGACGTATGAAGCTGTGCCGATCGCAGCGGTTGCTGTACCCAAGACAGGCCAATATGCCGTGCAGGAACTACCAACATAAACAAAGAGTCATTCTTGTGAATGCGGAGCTGTAGAAGATGAGCACCGATGTCGAGAGAGGTGAATTGATGGAAATCCTCGCGAATTGAAAGTGTTTTCGCGACGGCAACACGTAGATGAGCTCTGCAGACACGGGCTCATGGCACGGGCGGAGCTTGCGCATGGGCCGGGATGAACAAGGCCAAGCCGAACGAGGCGGCAGCCTGGCTGTAACGGTGAAAGTGTGATCCGCTAGACCCACCCGAGGCTGCTTGTCATCTCTCACGAACTCTTCAATACGCCTCCGTTCTGGCATCGTCCTTAGACCCTTGGACTCATTTTAGCACGTTCTCTTCGTGGCACACGCTCCATCGACGACAGCGTGTCGACCAGCTGAGCATCACGACGATAGGCCCATCCTGGCGACTGCAATACGGCCGCGACGATACGGCATAAACTGCGCTGGGGTTTACGGCACATGGCACATGGCGCAACGTTGCTGTGTCAATCTGCCCCAGATTATGGTAACAGTACGCCGGCGCTTACGCGGCATGCGGTGCGCTCAAGCACGTTGTCGGAGGTTTCGTACCTGATAGCTGCATGGCTATAGTACGCCGTTTACTTCGAGAGACCTTAATTCCTCTCGAGCCCCCGTTAATTTCTTGAGCTGAACCTTCGATGCCATAAGATTCACACGAACGATCCCTCCCCCGCAAAACAAAGAGTCCGATTGGCCCGCCAAACCTCTTTGAGATAAGCGAGACGCTAAGCTCAGCTCGGAGATCTATGACAGCATGATTTCCACTACTATTCTTTTGTCAAGCACGTTTCGTTCATTATCCTTTCCTAGCTTCTATCGAATTCCTTCCTCTTTGTGCAATTCTGTCAGTTAAGATTTCCAGCCCACCCATAGTTCGCATTACAAGTCTAGTTGCACGTCAAATGTTGGTACAATCACGGCGACAATGCCAAAGCCCAAGTCGCGCGTGATATATTGGTTCCGCACGGACCTGCGTTTGCACGACTCTCCGGCCCTCAAAGCAGCTTTAGACCTGGAGCCGGAATGTCTCTATCCCATCTGGACTTGGGATCCCCATTATGTATACCGCGCACGCGTCGGCCCTAACCGCTGGAAGTTCCTGCTTGATTGTCAAAATGACCTATCAAGGTCTATCACGAAGCTAAATCCCAAGTCAAAGCTTCTCCTTATACGAGAAGCGCCGCAGACTCTGTTCCCGAAGCTGTTCAAGGAATGGAAGATCACGCATCTGGTCTTCGAGAAGGATACGGACGCGTATGCTAGGGAACGAGATGCAAGTGTCATGGAATTAGCGAAACATGCGGGTGTCGAGGTTCTCGTCAGAACCGGGCGGACGTTGTATGATCCGGACCAACTCGTCAAAGAAAACAAAGGTAAACCGACGATGAGCATCGGGCAGGTTCAAGCGGCGGGCGCAAAGATTGGCGACATTGTGAGGCCGATTGCGGCACCGAAGTCACTACCTGATCCTGGGAAAACCGATTTGAGCTTCGCCCAGGAGAAGCCAGCGAACAGCCCAGACATTAATGTGATACAACGCGAAGGAGAAGAGGCGTCTTACAACGCACTTACCGGTCCCAATGGCGACTTCGCAGTCCCCACAATGGAAGAGCTTGGTCTCAAGAAAGCTACAACACCCCACCGCGGTGGAGAGTCCGTAGCTCTCAAACTGCTTGACGAAATCATCGCAAACGAAGCCTACACAGCGACCTTCGAAAAGCCTAAGACAGCACCTACCGCATTTGAACCACAAGCTACTACTCTGCTATCTCCCCATATGCACTTCGGCTCCCTTAGCTGTCGCGAGTTCTACTGGCGCACTCAAGATGTCGCCAACAAGTACAAGGGCAAAGCATCACAGCCGCCAACTAGTCTTACAGGGCAACTCCTCTTCCGCGACATGTACTTCGGTGCCCAAGCCTCTCTTGGCTACGCCTTCGGACAAACATACAATAACCCCCACTGTCGCTTCATCCCCTGGCATCTCCCTTCCAAAATCGACACCACGTCTGGACTCATCACAGGCGGATATCTCGTCGACAACGCCGAAGCAGAAGTCTTCTTCAAGCGTTGGAAAGAGGGTCGAACAGGCTTTCCATGGATCGATGCACTCATGCGGCAGCTGAAATATGAGGGCTGGATACATCACCTCGGACGACATGCTGTAGCCTGTTTCCTCACGCGAGGCGGGTGCTACGTTGACTGGGAAAGAGGTGCCGAAGTGTTTGAAGAGTGGCTAATCGACCACGAAGCCGCTTGCAATATCGGCAACTGGCAATGGCTAAGCTGCACAGCCTTCTTCTCACAATTCTACCGCTGCTACTCGCCCATCGCTTTCCCTCTCAAATGGGATAAGGAAGGACACTTTGTACGCCGATATGTCCCCGAGCTTGCACACTTCGACAACAAGTATATCTATGAACCGTGGAAAGCACCTATTGTGGATCAAAAGAAATGGGGATGTCTCGTTAAGGGCAATGGTACGGCCACCCTTACGGATGACGGGATGCACAAATTGTATCCGAAACCGATGTTCGACTTCCCTCAGCGTAGAGAACTTTGTATTCAGGGCATGAAGAACGCATATCACGTCGGTCTCTACGGTGACGATCCTAAAGTACTAGATGGTACGTGGAGATCGCTCTTTGACGATCAGGCGGAGGGGCCGAGGGAAGGTATGAATGGGCTGCCGGGCGCCATGGTGCAATGCGAGGATGCAGATGGATTGGAAACGATGCACGATGAGGAGCTGCAAAGTCCAGAGATAAATAAGAAGGGCGGCGTTTTGAAGGTGAGAGGGAAGAGTGAGGTGGAGAAGGTGAGAGGAAAGAGAGCGGCTGCTCAGGGGACGTTGGATGGTATGGTCGTTAGGAAGAAGAAGAAAGCCTGAAGGGTGATTTTCCGTTGACTCAATAACAAACCCTCTTTTCCTCGCAAAAGCGGCTTGTCTTGCCCCATCCTTTGCTAAACTCTCGAGGGAAACGGTCGAGTATAATGTGGAGCGTTAAAGCGCTTCTCTAGCCTCAGCCGCAAGGGAAGCATCTAGTATGGAGGTAAATGGTAGTTTCTGCTGCTTATCCCGCCATTGTGCAGCAAGGCTCTGGGGTGGTTGAGCAAAAGAACCCATGGCCCTGCTTATGGGGAGGAATATCTAAAGAAGGGTAAGAACTAAACATTACAGGAATGTGTGGTAGAGAGCTCTTTTCATAGCATATTAGTTCTCTCCGAAGTGCTGGATGTCAAGGGAGACGTGACTGCCTTCCCCCCCCCCCTCCCCTCCCTCGCTCGTTAGTTTTTACGTGTATTTAGAGAAATATATTTTTGCTCTCATTCGTTTGTCGATAGCAGCGGGCTGTTTAATTAATTAAGTCTGCGGTACTACTACTGGCTTCTAGGAAGGAGATCGCAGCTCGCCATCGAATACGTCTACTGGAATCTACTCTGATACAAGTTTTCCCACCATATAAATGTCTCCCGGTACCTGGACCCCGATAGCACGGTCAATCTGGATCAGCTTCTTGGTGGGCATGATAAGGTTCGTAGTGAGGAAGTAATCTATCTTTCCACTGTGACTCGTCATGCTGGGCATGGCAAGGGAGAGGTTCTTGATCCAGTCGGGCACCTAATCTAAGCCGCCGAGGAGGAACTTGCTCTAGAAGCTCTGCTCGTCGGCCACCAGACTCACAGGTTTCCAGTCGCCCTATTCAATGGAACAGTCAATTTTGAGGGTCGAGTCGTCGAGGATGGAAAAATTCTTGCGCGCCTTGTCAAGGAAGTGCGTCGCGGTGACGGTGCCATGCTCTCCATCGACGTTGATCGGGTTGCCTATGCCAAGGTCGGACCAATCGCGATACTCATAGGACCAGTCAAACTTGTACTCGCAACTCCGAACTCAAACTTGTTCACATTGATTCGATAGAGTCCATCTTTGAGCGTAGAGGCTTTAGCTTATATTATTGCATACCCAGTCTCGTTGTTTCAATGCGTTCTTTGATGTCCGGTACTACCCCGCGCGACCACTGCCTAGAGTCACGTAAAGGCTGCCTCCGTCGTGTTCCATCACCATTAATACAGTAAGCTAATATGGACAAAGCCAGTCGGGTATTGTTATAAGGTGTTCCTCCTGGCGTGCCTAAGCCATACCGCACCCTAGCAGATTATAGCGAAACCTAGTAATTTTTGAGAAATTTCCTATACACAGTAGCGCTGTCTCCCACTCGTTCCCCATCCCATCAGCATCACGATTGTAATTTATATCCTCGTGCGCTCCTAACTAGGTTTAGTGGGATTCTGCTTCTTTTCTACCAGTTTCATGCCTATATCGCCCCGAATCTTTACCTAACTATCCAGGGCTAATTAAAGTTGTGATCTCCGGCCAAGGGTTCCGGTCAAGTTCCGATCCGGTCAGCCAGGAGGGGCCGGTCAGGCTTTGAATCTTGACCACCAAGGGGCTTTAAATATGCATTCTGGAACCTAATCGCGCTTAATGAACACTCGCAATAAATCACCACTATTTAGCTCCTTGCACCAAACTACACGGATTTGATATGAATTCCGGTCCACATTTCCGACTCCACTAACAGCCTGACTATAGAGCGTGACGCGATCACGACTCTCAATAATACCCTCACCTCCTATCCCGGCTCCTTGTCTCGGGGTGACATTCCAAATGGTTTCGCTTCCGTACAAAGAGCTCCACTGCGCTCGAGGAAATCCGACTTATCCGGCTGAAGCCCGGCATTTGGGATGACGACATTTCTCTCATCATCTTTCATGCTCCGCTGAGTCCGCCAACGCCAACGTCAAAATCGAATCGATTGTCCCTTAGAGAATTACAGAAGGATCTTCCAGACGACCTCCTAATTAAGGAAACCTTATCAGGCCGATATGTTTTTTGTTATCCAAATCCCTACAATTGTGAAGGTCCACCAAGGCCAAGCAATTGGAATCATCCGAGTGCAGATGTCGATCGCGCCATGTACGACTCCGCAAAGGAAGATCCTCAACCCACACCAAAGTTTGAGCCTGAATACGAAGCCTTATCCTACACTTGGGCATCAACAATGGACCCCGTCCATGCATATGCGATCTACGATACAAGTGGTCGCAGTAACTCTGATGCAAAACTACAGATAGGCGGGAATCTCGCTTGCGCTTTGAGGCATCTACGGTAGGAAGATAAGGATCGTGTGCTCTGGGTTGACGCACTCCGCATAAATCAGAACGATGAGTGTGAGAATAACATTCAGGTAAAGCGGATGGGAAGTATATACTCTCTTGCGCGTAGAGTAATAGTCTGGCTTGGTCCTGAAGGCGGAGACTCCAAACATGCGATGACGACGCTACAGTACTTAGGAGATCAGGTTGAGGTATGCGCCGATGCCACTCTAGTGAATGCACTTGGAGCAACTCAGACCTGTTGGTATAATCCCTTCTGCCCGATGCCGTACGACTAGAGGACGTGGTCGTCGTTGTTCTCTGTCTTCGGCCGTCAGTGGTTCAGCCGCGTTTGCGTGTACAAGAGACCTTCCTTGCAAATAATAACACGATCGTCCATTGTGGTCAGGACACCATTCTATAGATTCCACTCCAAAAAACAATGGCCATTCTCGCGGCCAAAAAGACGCTCCAGGAAATCTAAGATCCGCGCTTCAATATCAAGGCTTCGGTCTTCTTTCAGCGATGCAGAGGTCCCTTCCAAGGCTCTTGAGCTTTACCAAATATCGAAAGTGCAGCATACCTCATGACAAGGTATACGGCATCATGAGTTTGTCATCCCCTCCAGTGTCAAATTCGATATTGCCGAAATACTCAACACAAGCATACGAGGCATTTATAGATGCGTTTCCTGCACATCTCAAGGTCACCAAGCGGCTCGAATTGTTCCCCTTCTGCTGGAGCCAGCAGCGTTGCCCTGGTGGACCCTCATGGGTGCCGAACTGGGCTGCCGAACCAATGAATCGACTCTTCTTCTTCCGAGTATTGGCCTTTCGGCAAGCATCCGGTTACTCTGCAGCCGAAGTCTCATTCCCATCCACCAACATTATGGAGGTAAGAGGTAGGAGATGCGGTCATGTGGAATCAGTCCGTTCTGTTGCTGTTGGAAATTCCAAGAAGGTTTTTGAAACCATCCGCTCACGGGAGCCTCTAGGCTTGTAAACTGAAAGTTATATAAACTGGGGCCCGATGCTCGACGCCTTCTTCGAAGTGGTTTTCTAAGGTTGCTTCGTGGAAAGATGGCCCCATGCGGCGTCTTGGCCATCCTTTCCTAAGCTGCGACAGAGCTACTTGGCTGTACTCTCTCAGGAGGACGAAGGCGAGGATATTGTCACCACATGTCATCCACACCCCTCCCCACCCTCAACTCCCCCATCTCCACAACTTTCCGAGATGCCCCTCCAAACTCCTCCCCAACACTGCACCCAGCACCACATCCCTCCGCCCATCCCTCACCCCACGCTCCATGCACCCAATTTCCACCCACCCTGCTCATCATACACATATTTGTCATTCCGTCGCGCAGAATCCTCATTTAAACCTTGAGGTGTACGACCCGATACCAAATAAATTGTAGGCTGGAGGATGTGAATTTGCTGGCTTGCCGTTTGGACGTCTGCTTTGAATTTGTCTGGTGGCCGTTAGTATTATGTTGTATTGGTGCTATACGGCACTATACAGCGCCGCACTCCTCATACCACCATAGACAAAAAGTGATGAAGAAGATGGAGGAAAACAAAAAGAATGGAAAGAGGACAAGAGAAGAGAAGGGAATAAGATAAAAAACGTACCCCACTCCACACCCATGCGCACCAACCTCTTCTGCACCGTGTCTCTTGATTTCAGTCTATCCCTGTACACCCACTCCTCTTCCCCCATTCCACCATCCTCTCCAGGTACCCCAACCTCTCCCACCCTACCTCCATCCTCACCCTCACACATCTCACCCATCTCGCACAACCTCTGCGTAACCGCCCTCGAAACAAGTACCCGATACTCCTCCCCATCCCCATCTCCCATCCCTTCTCCACAATCCCAACGCACTTCCCTGCCGAAACCTCGCTTCCCAGCCCGCCCATCCAATATGCACGCCCGCGATCCAAGCGCAGCAAGAGAAGCTTGATGTAGGGTCAAGGGAAGGCGAGACGGTAATCGAGCTATGCGCCGCAAAAGCCGTAGTCGTGATAGAGCCGGTATATGTTGAGCCCGACTCGCCGAGTCCAGTCTCAAAGCCACCGTCGTACCCGTGTGCATGCTTGCCTCCGTCCTTAGGTCTCTCTCCGTATCTATATCCATCACGACACCGTA
Organism: Darksidea phi; assembly: GCA_030770425.1. Lineage (NCBI taxonomy): Eukaryota > Fungi > Ascomycota > Dothideomycetes > Pleosporales > Lentitheciaceae > Darksidea > Darksidea phi. The sequence continues at coordinate 552,125 of JASJFT010000003.1, read as the reverse complement.
ATCGCACATAAACACACGCAACCGTTGTCTACAGCACCCTGGCAAAGCAAAGCGGGGTGGGAACTGTGTAATAGAAGGGACATCCGTATGTGTATGCATACCGCATACTAGAGCCAAACTCTCTGCTTCTTACTATTTACCGTTTACTCTCTACCGTTTGCTGTTTGCCATTACTATTTACCGTTCCCTTTTACTGTTTCCTGTTTTCTGTTTCCTGTCTCCCATTTCCCGTTTCCCGTTTCCCATTTCCCATTTCCCGTTTCCCGTTTCCCGTTTCCCATTTCCCGTTTCTCGTCTCCTGTTACCGTTTCCTGTTTTCCGTTTTCTATTTACCGTTTTCTATCTCCTGTTTGGTGTTTACTATTGCTATTTACCGTTCCCTGTTTCCCGTTTCCCGTTTCTTGTTACCGTTTACTGTCTACCGTTTCCTGTTTCCCATTTCTTATTTCCCGTTACCGTTTACCGTCTACCGTTACCGTTTCCCGTTTTTCGTCTACGGTTTACTATTCACAGTTTACTATTCACAGTTTACTATTCACAGTTTACTATTCACGGTCTACCGGTTATTATCTACTATTTACTATTTCCTGTGTACCGTTTACCGTCTACTGTTTATTATCTACTGTTTATTATTTACTATCTACTGTTTACTGTCTACCGCTTGCTGTTTACTATTGCTATTTACCGTTTACTATTTACTGCTTACTGCTTACTGTTTCCCATTTACTGTTTCCTGTTTCTTGTTTCCTGTTACTGTTTCCTGTTTCCCGTTTCCCATTTCCCATTTCTCATTTCCCATTTCCCATTTCCCATTTCCCATTTCCCATTTCTCGTTTCCCGTTCCCGCTCCCATTTCTCGTTTCTCATCTCCCGTCACCGTTTACCATTCACCATTTACCGTTTACGTCGGTACTATATGCTCCAAACGAGGGAGGTAGTATCAATATAGTATAGTATGATACTGAATGGAAGTTCGAGAAACGTGCGCTTTTGTTACTACGTTTAGGATGGGGCATTGAAGGGGGTCGAATTGAAATTGAATGATAGTATTCTGTTCGTTGGCGGGAGGGAGGGAGGGAGGAGGGAGGAAGGGCAGAGCAAAGGTACGCTGAGATCTCTCCACAGGGACTTGGGAATGGCGAGGCCAACGTGGATTTGCCGAAGGGTAGAGGTAGGGGGTTAGTCCGACTCGTTTAGAGGGGGTTGACAGTACCTGCTATGTTGAACTAGAGCATGCACACACCTTGCAAATAACGATAAAATATCAATAGCGAGTCATCACTACAAACCACTACACAGCAGAATTAGCGTATTCTAGCGAAACTTTTACTATTGTAAAAATTATACTACGATCCCCGGGCCAAGCTACCAACACTTGCGGGGCGCGCAGCCAAATCGTTAGCCGCAATCCCCGGTACTTCCCACTCCCATATCAAGGCATGACAAACATGGCAAACATATGCACAACCACTGGGCCCACGCCGAGTCCACGGAGAGGCGGCTGAATATATACAGTAAGAATGCAAGAAAAACGGCGGTCGGGAGCGCATGACCGCGGGGTATGAGACACGCACTCGATGCCAATCTCGCGTGCCGTGGGCGAAGAAAGGTGGAATACTACACAATAAGAGGGTAGAAAACAGACATTAGCGACACGGTATGCAGGTATTGCAGTCGGGATCAATGAGAGTATGTGGTGAGTTGGATGCAAGTATTTGCAGTGGGGCGTGCAGGACGCTGGTTGGGAGGCGGCTCCATGGGTATACAAATAGGGAACCGCCGCCGTGATGATGGAAACAGAAGGAATGCCAGGTCGCTATGCACGCGCATGCATGTCATGAAGTGGGAAAATGACAGAGATGACAGTAGAAGGACAGAAAAGGCAGGTGATATCGTCAAACATTTTCCGTGAACCTCGAGCTTCGCGAGCCATCGTGGGACGGGTGACTTCGTCCTAGCGTTCCTCTTGGAACATGTACGGGATCCGCGAAAGGATTGCTGGGCGTATGCGGAGGACCTAATGTGGGGCCCCCGTCGTTGCGATTTGTTCCCCAGGGTGGAGCATCATCAGGATGATGGATGACTGGTGTGCGGGCTGGGCTAGGCATGACACGTTCGTCTCTCCCGACCGCTCCGGTGTGCGAGGTATCGCCTATTTCTTTACCAAAATCCTTGGGTATGACACCTGCACCGCCGTAAAAGCCCTTATCGTCTTGGTAGAAGGATGAGCCAGACAGGGTGCCCCGCCCACGGTCGAATTGGTCCGAAGTCATGCCTTCGCTGAAGGCGGAAGGCAGCTTCCGCCCAGATATCCGTTGAAAGCTTCGTTCGCCGGTTCCGCTGCTCTCCGCCGTAGATCTCGAGGCGCCAGAGAAGCGGTTGAGGAAGGATGGTGGTACGAAGCTGCTTCGCGTAGCGGCCTGAGCCATAGGCTGACGTTGGTCTGTGTCGCCATCTCCAGTGAGCTGGAGCGTGCCGCGTTGCTTGCGCTTGTGCCGTCTTATGAGGAACAAAAGCATGGCTAACAGAAGCGCAGCACCCGCTAGACTACCAAAGACGGTGCCAACAACTTCAGGGGTGCCAAGAGGAGTGTTGCTGTCGGATTGCGCATTTGCAACCCCAGCCGTTGGTCCAGGGGAAGCAAGCGTGTTTTGGGGGTTGACACCGCCGCCGCCGCCGCCACCAGCTGATGAAGTAGGGGACACATACGAAGCGGTAGACGTCGATGTAAGTGTAATTGAAGTCGAAGACGGCGTCGAAGACGGCGTCGACGAGCGTGTTGAGGATGTGCTGTTGAGGGATGAGGACAACTGTGTGGGTGATATAACGGCTGTGGCTAGTTAGATGCAACCCTGTCAACGGCGCGGTGTCACTTACCGGATGACACAGTGGAATTGAACCCGGGGAATGTCGATTGGGTCGCCGTGGGCTTAGGAGCGGTCTCTATGGGGGTTCCAGCATCCGCTGGAAATGGATATGCCGGGACGGTTGGGACGTTCAGGTTGCTTGGAAACGCGGGCACGGCGGGCACCGTAGGGACTCCACCTGTGGGAACCGTGGGCACGACAGGTAAGGCAGGTGTAACTGTCGCCATCCCAACCACGTTTCCACCTTGCACGGTCTGCTCCACATTCACGAGGACCGTCAGGACCTTGGAGGCCTGCTGCGCCGCCCGTTGATGAAATTGGCGATGCGCCTTGCCCATAACTGGGCGCCCTTTTTGCTCTCGAACGAGGAGCGGCTGGTCCACGTCGGCACTCGGCCGTTCCCCCTCCTTCTCCAACCCCTGCTCTGGCGCAATTCCTCCTGTCGAGGAGCCGCGCTGGGCCCGATGGCGGTATTGTGAACCGGGTCGGGAGATGCTAGACGGTCCTGGTGCCGTCTCCATATGGGATCGGATGCCCGACGCTGCTTGCGCGTTGGCGATGCTTCCAGAGTGTAATGGCAAATCCGATATCGTCGCGATGCATGTAGAGAGCGTATTAGTTGGTTGCGTCGTCGACGGTGGTGCAAATGAGTGGACGTTGAGGCTTGGGCTCGTCAAGGTCCAGTCAATGGATACTGCGGTATCTAGTGGGAGGGAGCGTTGGAAACGAGTGGACACCAGAGGTAACTGGCAGTTGAAGGAGTGGCCTGGTGACTAGTCAGCGATCAACAACCCAATCGCATCTCGGTTGAAGTCGCAGATATAGAGATGGGGCGGAGGGGCCGTTACGCACTTGAACACGGTCAACGGACCAGCATTCGCTCTATAAGAGGCGGACAGACGGGCAACTTGGCGATTCCGGTGGGCGAAGACGGCACTGGGAGCCTCTCTTTATTGTCTCCTGCTGTGCGAGAGTGTGACGGCCGGGGATCTGGCGTGGAGGGTCACGCTGCGGGGGGGTGGCAGCGCGCAAGGTCGTGGCAGGCTCGCTGTGCCGGATCCAGGCTGCGCAGCGCTGGAGACACTCGATTGTCGTCGACGTCGGAACGGAGGTCGTGAGGGAGAGAAGCAGAGAGTTCTCGTTGCAATGGGGGAAAACGCTCGAGGGACCCTGCCGGCGATGCTGGGGAGCCGGCCAATCAGCATGCAGCGTTTCACTCCAATCCTTGCACGCAAATTTCGGTAGCAGCGCCCGGGCCTCCCTCACGAAATTGTGCTATGACGATCACCTTTGGGTGGGACCATTTAGAACCCCGAGAGTATGCGCGTTAAGCTGTTTTGCGGGAAAAGAGCTGTGTTTGGCGGGGGAGGGGGGCGAACAGGCGTCTTGTAGGCCGGCGAGGCGTAAGGACTTCTGAGGTGGTCGTGCGTGCGGTTTGCATGCTAGCTGCATATACCACGTCCTGCTGCAGCGGAGCCAAAGCGCCCGCCTCGCAACGGCTCCAACTTTGTCGAGGCCCGGGCTCGTTCAGTTGCAGATGCTGTGCGCCGTGACAGAACCTAAAATAGTCGTTCGCTCGTTCGCCGCGGGTCTGACGCGAGGAGGAAGAAGACGACGTCGGTGATTGCCGAGTGGGCGGCTTGTCGCTTCCTCAATTTACTTTTTCCATGGGTCGTGCCTTCCAATATTGGCCAAGCCTTTCCGCAATTGGTCCCGCCGCGCCTGTCGTGCATCTGGTTCCGCATCGGATGGAACAGCTTCTGGGTGGCCTTCATATGGAGGAGGCTGCGGATAAGCAGAGGAATTTGCGAGAGCCTCTCATTGACTGCGCTCGGCGTGCAAGAACGGCGTGCAACGGTGTGCAACGGCGTCAGCGGCGATAGGCCAGTCCACGCACGGGTACGCAGTTGACGGCGAGTTTCATCGTCCAGAGCGCCCACGATCTCATCCCACGTTTCATCCCGACTCATGTGAGACTCTCTCTAGTCAGGAACACTCTCTGCACGTTAGTGGCGCTGCCTGCGCGTGAGATCATCGCCGACGCCCGGCTTAGAAGGCGATGGTGGGGTAAGAGCGACTCAACGCGCGTCCTAGGGCGCGTGGGGAGCAACTACACCATCGCGACATTGCTACCTCGCATGTGCTATCGTCAACCCCATTGCCGCCGCGCTGCCCTCTCGTGACACGTTTCGCCCAGCTGTCGTCCCTCGCCACAATCAGAGATCCTGTTTCGGTGAATGCTCGAGCCAAGCTTTTCTTCGCCGCGAATACAAGCGCGACTCTTGATGGACGTTGTTCACTCGTCGAGTTTTCTAGCCTGTTACAACGCTTCCAGATTATGACGTCGCCAACACCACCACCAGCGTATTCCGCCCTCGAAGCGCCCCCCCTACCACCACGACAATCTGCGAGCAATGTTAATGCCTCTGCAAGCATGGCCGACCCATCTCTTACCGCAATGTCCTCGCACGACCCGCGCTCATCATCCACCCAGTCCCTAGTACCGCAGAATGCGGACCGGTCGGGGCGGCGGCGACTCCTTTTAGTCTTTATACACGGCTTCCTGGGGGACGAAACAAGCTTCCGTAGCTTTCCGGCTCACGTACACAACTTGGTAACCATCACCCTCGCGGACTCTCACGTCGTCCACACCAAGATCTATCCCAAGTACAGATCGCGATATGCACTGGAAGTGGCGCGAGACGACTTCTCGAAATGGTAGAGCCTTTTGCTCGCATCTAGAGACACACGCTAAGCTCAAGCCAGGCTCACACCGCACGAGGATCGATGGACCGATGTTATTCTCCTTGCACATTCCATGGGCGGCCTAATCGCTGCAGACATCGCCATGTTGTTCCGCCATCGTATCATCGGAGTCATCAACTTTGATGTCCCTTTCTTGGGTATGCATCCTGGCATCATTAAGGCTGGACTAGGGAGCATATTCAAACCATGGCCGATGCCCGAGGAACCCGCAATAGATCAATCTGCTCCCGATGGGAAGAAGCCAAGCCGGATCGGCACGCTTTTCAACCCCAAACCATCGGATCCCAATTTCAATCCCTCCTTCTACAACGACGTGCACCTCCCAGTGCGGAAAGGCTGGGAAAACACACTCCATTGGTTCAACAAGCATTCAAACGGGCTTATTGATGCGTCGAGAGGACTGGTCAAGTCTCACGTCGAGTTTGGCAGCGCTATGGCAGACTATCGCGCTCTGAAGGAGCGTTATGCTAGAATCCGAGCTTTAGAGGAAGACGATGAGAGAAAGCGACAAATTGCAAACCCCGAGATTCGTTCCCCACCACGCATTCGATTTGTGAACTACTACACTACTAGCACTGGTAGACCCAAGAAACCAAAGAACCCAAAGTCCCCATCACCCTCTCGGCCGAGTAGCAGAGGACTGCAGCACCAGGACAGTAATATCAGTGCTCTCACCTCCACTTCACAGCTACGGCTAACCACAGATCAACCACGTCCTTCCCTTACCAGCCCTAGAATATCAGTTGAACAACATGTCGGCAATGAAGTTGTACCAGTCACACCAGAGGCCCCGCTCTCCGCCACCAGTCCAGTTGGTGAATCATCCTTCCGAAATTTGGACACGGTCTCCGAGCCTCGATCAGATCTCCCAGAGATCCCCCCGATACCTGAGGCACCGCCGTTCGTCGATCTCACACAGTTTACCGACAGGGCTCAGAGAAGAGCTGCGGAGCACGAGCATGAGCAAGCTCTGGAAGAATACCAAAAGGCAGTCAGGGCGCGCAACAAAGTGATCAGAGAGCGGATGGATATGGAAGAGGACTTACCAAAGGAAACAGAAAAACATCACAGACAGGATTCGCCCATTCCTGGCCAAGACAAGGCCGATAACGGTGATGAATCAGACACCCTGGACGAGGATTTTGAGGGCATGCAGCTTGGAGTAACTAGTTCGTCGCACGGCCAGCAGGGGTCTAGTCCGTACGGCAACTACGAGTACTCGCATAGCGCCATTATGAACCAAAAAGCACCCGATGATCAAGCCTCCTTTACTACTGCATCCAACGCGTCCCAGTACACGGAATCAACGTACTCGCTAGCGAGCGTTGACACAAACACAACCAAGCCAAAACCTGGGACGAAGCCTAAGAAGAAGCGCCTCAAGAAGTTTTGCGTGCTCCCGCCCAAAGATGCCGCCGGGAATAAGGACCCGACATGGATTCAGGTGTTCATCGAGGGCGTTGATGAGGTGGCTGCGCACACGACACTGTTCTTCGTGAGTGATACATATGAGCGATTGGTTGGAGATGTTGGTGCTCGGATCGAAAGCTGGCTTGACGAGGCTGAAAGCTTGAGAGTTGCGCGCGAGATGGAGGGCTTGAACTGAGGATGGAGGGCCATACTCATGGATATCATTGTCAATAAGGTTCCGATAATACCTGGATTTTTAGCGTTCTCCCATAGATCTGCACAGCGTCTCGAAAGAAGTCTGCATACAATTTACACGTGAGAGTGTAAATATTCTTCTCGCCCAGTACTATCCTCCCACCCACCTCACGAACCCAGAATATAACTCGCCCAAGATGGACACTGCCCGCCTACAACCCCGTAAACCCAAGCAACCACAAAAATCCCACCCCAGACCACGCAACACCCAACAAGCCCAAAACCCCCACAACCCGTTCACTCCCCTTAATCGCCTCATTAAACTTCTCCACAAACGGCACCTGGACCTGATTCCTCTCATTCCAAAACCGCGCCATATGCGTCCGAGAAGCGAACAGCGCGACGACGTTAACACCAGTGGCAGATACGAGGGTAACCTTGCTACCAGTACCAACAGAGAGGAGGTACAATGACGTTATGAGGGAGACGAGGAGCTGGGTATTGTGTTAGTTGAAGCAAAAAATGTTTGAGAGATGTGGGAGGGAGGGAAAGAGGGAAAGAGGGAAGGAGGCAAAGAGGGCGTAAATTACACTAATAGTACCGCTCGTCTGCGTACTCCGCGTCTTGTGCAATCGCTCTGCGACCGTGTTGGACCATTTCGCTGCTTTTTCGGACTGCTCTTCGTACTTTTGGAGTCGGGTTATGTTGTTGTAGGATTGGTGGAGGCCGTAGATTGAGAGGGTGGCGAGGAGGGCTAGAGGGAGGAGCATTTTCTTTTTTTTTGGGTTGAGTTTTGGGGGGGTTTTTTGGAGCTTGTCGTTGAGAATTGTGTGTGTTGTGGAGTGTTGTGTTGGGTTGCGTTGTGGATGGGTAGGTGGCTTGCGCGCTGATCGACGTCATCGCTAGCTACAGTGCCCCCCATGAACGGGCTGCTAGCGCAGTTTTCTCGGCGCGCACGGTGAGCTGTGCCATTTTTTCTGGTAATATATCGTGCGCTATCCTCTCCGAGGGTCTATATCTGAAGGTATGTGAGGCGGCGATTCGGGGTTTTGGGTATTGTGGAGGATTGGTAATGAATTTGGTACCTCCAGTAGCGAGCGAAACGCTTATAACATATGGTATTTAATTTTCACGCCTTCCGTGTACAGGCCTTCCTCCACCGAACGCGCCAGCAGTCCGTTCATGGGGGGCGCTGTAGCTTGTGCTGGTGTTGGTGTTGCGGCTGGGTGATTACCCCGCCCCGCTGCATGGATCCCTGTCGGTTCTCGCTTATTTTAATGCTCGCCCCATGAGGCTGAAACTTTATGTAGTTGCTGCACCTTTGCGTGACATGTGGCATGCCCTGACACGTCCGAGCTGAGAGAACATATCCAATGATAAGTACAAAAGGCCAGATATACGGCGATGCTCGCGTCTTAATCCCAAAGCGACCGATCGGCCCCAAGGCAGGAATGCCTATTAAAGTCTTGCGGTTTCCACCCCACTTCAGAGAAGGGCATCCAAACCCTCCGCCGACCCAGAGACGGTTGAACATAACATCGACCAAGACAAATGGATCATCTCCCCACGCCTCTCAGTGCCTCTGCGCCCCCTATTGAGGTCCCCTTCGTTACGGATATCCCTTGGGACTTCAAAGACTTCAAAGGCTTCCCTGCTCGCCATGGCTTTCCAGTGTCCGAAAACGGCGAGCTTCTGCTTGACCTGATTAGCGAAAAACGCCTCGCTTCCTTGCTGCAATCCTGGCTTTACTTTGGTTTACTTTCTACAATCCTGGGGAGAAAGGTACACGAAAAAGACTTTTGTCGAATGCGACCCGCCTGCTCGACGAAGCCAGCAGAAAATGTTCTCGATTCAACCAGTCTCTGCAGCCTCGTTGGAGTATGGAGAAAGGAAATGTACGGCCATGGTTTTTTGGACTTTTTCCGACAACTCTTCTCGGCCAACAGGATCAAAAGATCTAGAAAATGGGACGAAGTTCGTAATCGGCTTGTCGATGTGCGGCGAACATGTGCTTATGTTGCATGCCACCCTATCGGGCTTTCCTATCCAGTTCCTGAGATTCTGCTATCGGTAGAGATACTTTGTACTACATTCGATTGGATGTTGTATACACTCTATCCCGTAAACCAAGGATCCGTAAGCTTAAGTTTGGTGGCTCGCCGGATGATCGATACCGGGTGGTGCCGCGCGTTAGTCACACACGTATCAAAAGAGTATGATATCAGCACTTTGTACTTCATGTCACGGATTAAGCCGCCGCAAGTTCCTTGGATTCGTCATGACCAATGTTCCGATTTCCACTGCGTCGCAAATCACGTGTGCAAGACTACATACCAGAATCGGCACGTCACCGAACACTGTTCCTGTAAGCTGATTCACGTGGAAGAGGAGGGTAGAAAACAGATGATTAGCATCATAAGAGGAGGTGGTGTGCCTTTGATAAAGATCAAAGAGATTCCTTCGGGCACTGTCGAACTCGTTGTTTCAGAACACAAGCCAGGACTATCTTACATCGCAATATCACATGTCTGGTCGGACGGTCTCGGAAATCCTCATGTCAATGCGCTTCCACTTTGTCAATTACAGAAATTGGCCACCATTCTAAAACAGCACCCATCGGATCACCGCAACTTTGTTAGAACTCCCAACTTATTCTGGATGGACACGCTTTGTATACCTCCCGCTGAACGTGGCCACCCGGAGTATCCGCTTCGGCTTGATTGCATCGACCGCATGGCTCTGATATATGCTAGTGCATGGAGCGTGTTGGTTTTAGATTACGGGCTTCAGCAAGTTCGGCTTGATGCATGCTCTTATGAAGAAATCGCTGTGCACTTGGTCTGCTGTGCCTGGAATCAACGATGCTGGACACTACAAGAGGGTGCGCTGGGCCAAAGGACTTTCTTCCAACTTGCAGATGGCACCATCAACCCGTCGTGGTTTACGGTTTTCCGAGACACACTCATACCGCTCTCGTGTTTTCGGAGAGGAACATTTGCGCAAGTCGCAACGGATTGTCTGGACCTAACTCGGATTCGAATGGTTTTTCCCTTCGCCACTCGATCGCTGCGAGGATTTCCGTGCAAAATGGTCTTGAAAATAGCTCTTAGACGTCGGCTTATTTCGCTTCTCATAATCAAGTTAAGAGAAAAAGAAGCATGGGTGGATATTTGGGGGCGTAAAAATTCAAGGACATACGAATTTGCACAAGCATGGAATGCCTTGCGCAAGCGCACCACCACGATGCCCGAGGATACGTACGTGGTACTCGCCAACCTCCTGGGTTTTCATCCGCATAAGCTTTCATCCCTACAGAAAGGAGACCGGCTTAAAGCTATCATCCTGAATATGAACAGGGTGCCGCAATCCCTATTATACAATACCGGCAAGAGGATCACACTGCAGACTTATCCCGGTCAGCGTTGGATACCGGCGGCGATCAGCAAGATGGAGCTTTCGACCCGCTCGTACATGGAGAGATCAGTTGAAGGATTCGTTATTAGCCGCCCTTCTAAAACCGGCAATCCCGAACTTCCCGGCTTGATTGTGGTGACTCCGCCTCTATCTCAAGACGACGGTCCTATTTGGCTTCGATGTGACTCTCTCGAAAGATGCCATGGTTCTAATCCGACGAATGCTTGGATACGAATTGACTTGTTTCGCCCTTCTACGCACAGTTATTATGACCCAGCATTGTACAAGGAAAGCTGCATCTTGATTAATGAATATAGAAAGTATAGCAGCCTCTCTACACCTCAAGCATCTTGGAGCGCTGCTCTATTACATATATGCAAAGAGAACGGACCGAATGCCTCCACTGAAGGATCTCCTTCTCCAATTGCAAAGTCATCTAAAGTATTTCGGCACCTCTATTCTCTTTTTCGCCGCATTCCCACAATCACCTGGAGGTCTGGTCGCAGTCTAAGTCACGATTCACTTACCAGTGCCAACAAAGAACTCTTTCACGCCATTTATGATTGCCCAGCGAAGGTGACAATGTCTTCGGAACTAGAGAGAGGCAAGAAATCGAGGCGGTCGTCCCTGCATTCGCTTGAGAACGAATCCGAAGAACTTGCATGCAAGCTTGACCCACTGCGACAGCCTCCATGGCAGTCCCAGGCCAATCGCCACGAGTTTAGCCGAGTAAAAACACCACAGGCGACTGTAGTCCAGGACGATTGCCTCATGAATACATACAGTGGGGTGAATTTCTTCCCACGAACACGCAAAGCTAAGAATGTGTTTGTTACTGACTCCACCTATGCTGTCCGTTGCCCTCAATCATGGGAGCTGACCGTACGATTATGTACGTATATATATTTAAATTTTTTTTCTCCAAATTGTGCACTCTTATTTACCTCAGCTAAACTAATATTCCTTTCCTGGTAGCCGAAACAAATGACGACATGCTGCTTGTACAGCGCCCACACCCTGTTTTCAACTTCCTACACTTGCGATCCAACCCCCTTCTCTACGCAGCCCGCATAATTGGGGGGCTACCCTCACTCGCATGCGCAATACTGATCGGGATTTACACCCCCACGCTCATGGGTCCAGGCACACACTATAGTCGCTCGGCATCTATTCTCGTCATTCATTGTATCTATTGCATCTTCAACCTTTTTTCAATCAGCCATGGACACCCCATCCTCCTGCAATTTTTTGCTTTATTCTACTACATAGTATTGGCGGTCTGTACCTGCTTATTTTCTGATAGAATTGGATCCATAGAAGTTGAGTGGTATGTGGTGCTTTATCCATTTTTTGGGTGTACAGTGTGGATAATGTTTTGGAATGCTTTTTGTTATCTTAAGTTGAGGACGTTGTGGTATAGGCATTGGTTGTCAACTTTCGATAGGGACTGGCAGCCAGAGAAGACGAAGTGGTGGTTGCGACCGGTCAGTGTTAGCGAGTTGATGAAGAGGCTCAGGGGGCGTGGGACGGTTTCAGAGGCATGAAAGTGACTAGTAAATGAGGCCTTTTAACTAGCGGACTTTTATGAAAGTAGCTGAATCAAACACATGTGCGGAATAGAACTCGCTGACGCCACGGCACGCGCCACGCCCTCTCTGAGGCTCTGGCCGTTGCCCACGGCATGCGGCTCGCCCTTTTTCATGAGGCTCGGGCCGTTGCTCTCGCAGTCATGCCGTGACGTGAACCTCAGGCAATCACAAGCAATGACTGCAACCAACAACCTTCTTGCGATTCAAGGTATTCGGGACGAAATGCCTTTTGTGTCACGTTTTTGGGTTATTCCGCGAGTTTGACGACGCGATGGCTGCTACTATTCGATAGAAGTCGCTGACAGGCTAATTCGTGAGACAGGGACGAACAGTCTGCACGATAAAAGAGGTGGGGTGAAGCGGATCATGTACTTCGGCGCGTCGGCTCTTCGTTCGCAACCTCTTCGCGGATTGTAGGATGTTTATACTCATAAGAAGGCTAGAAATGGTAGTTCTAATTTTCTCTAATAGAACTCTTTGTTTAATACTATTTCTGAGTATTTTAGCTACCTAAGCTAGTTAAAGTTTATCCACGGACCATGACCAGGCTCTTGAGCCGCACACAAGCAAAAAGAAAAAGTTGTCTCGCTGCAGAAGCAGTTGACGCGGTCGCTATACCTACCCTATCCGGAGTGTTATAGTGGCTAGTAAGCTACGGCGCTTTTTAAGTAGCTAAAAAGGTCAACGTCTCAGTGAATATGTAGCTCTACTAATACATTTATTGAAGTTGTTTATTGTTTATAAGCGTATAATTTAGAATGGAATAAACGTGTATAAAAATCGAGGGGTCTTCCCAGGCGCACGGCCCCGCATACCGTTTCATGTACCTGCCCCGCCCTTCCATAACTTTTTCTGTAAATATTTCGCAATCCTCGTCGCCCTGCATTCCTCACAACACTTGGAGCTTGACACGCAGCTTCCTCGAAATGACGGCGCCGACGCACCTTGACCCATGCGAGCTCGGCACGCGAGCGTACTGGGACTCGGCTTACACCACCGAACGTGCGAACTTCGCTTCTAATGCGGACGACGAGGGTACGATATGGTTTAGCGACGCAGGGGCAGAGGAGCGCATGCTGGCATTTCTTGAAGATCTCGCGGATGAGGGGCAATTACACAAGGATGTGGCTCAAGATGAGGAGGTAGAGGAAGGCAAAGAGGAGAATATACCTGCGCGGTTCCTTGACCTGGGCACGGGCAATGGACATTTGTTGTTTGCGCTGAAGGAAGATGGATGGGAGGGCGATATGGTGGGCGTGGATTACTCCGCACAGAGCGTTACGTTGGCGAACGAGATTCTATCGAGTAAAGACGCGGGCTATTCCTCCATCCAGTTCCACGAATGGGACATCCTCAGCTCGGTACCTGGCTCCTGGCTCGGCGCAGGCTTCGATGTCGTACTCGACAAAGGTACCTTTGATGCCATCTGCCTCTCGCAAGAAACCGACGCACAAGGACGTAGAATATGCGAGGGATACAGAGAGAAAGTGGAACCGCTGGTCAACAGTGGTGGAAGGTTTTTGATAACGAGCTGTAATTGGACGGCTGAGGAGCTGAGAGGATGGTTCGAGGGCGAAGGGAGTGGACTGGTGTATGAGAGCAGTGTGAAATATCCTAGCTTCACGTTTGGCGGAAAGACTGGGACGAGTGTCTGCACGCTGTGCTTCAAGAGGAGATGAGCTGGATCATAATATTCGTTGGCATCATCTACAAGAGTTCACGCGGTTTGAATCGCATGCAGCATGCACATTCATCCCCCAACGCGCCGGCGCAACCTAGCAACAACTAACCACTTATTCCGCTCCCCGATATCCTCTCTGCCACCATCGCGCTCCTTCGCCCACATCCGCCGCTCTCCCTTCCCATCCATCTCGAAAATATTTTCAATCTCCAGTCCGACCTCTGGTACTGTCTCCTCAAAGAAACCCGCCATCTTCGCTCGTCCTGTATGGAACCCTGCAATAACGTATACGCGCGCGTCAGCCTCTTTGGAGAGGAAGTGCAGCATCGAGTGTGCGAGGTTCTCGTGTTCATACGGAATCCAGAGGCAGTCAGCTGCTAGGATGCGTGTATAACGGTGTGCGTGTGCTGCCGCAAATTCAGGCGCAAAGTCGCCCCATTTGTGACCGTAGACTCTGGTACGGGGCTGGATGGAGGCGGGGACGTTCTTCGATACGTTCGTGGTTATGGCTCCGAGGATTGGGGGCTCCGGATAGTCCGTTATGGCGACCTGGATTCATTAACATTGCGAAGGTGTGTTTAAGCGATGTTTTCGGAAGACACACTTCTTCCGCTCCAGCAAGAGCACTCATGATCCCGCCCGACCCGACACCTGCAGCTTGTCCATCAGCCATCTTCTTTTCTTGCATCCTTCATCTATCTATCCCAACGCACCTGCACCCAACTCAAGCACTTTCTCTCCCCTAACACTCCACGCCTCTTCTTCCTCCCGACTCAGCCACCACTCGCCCTCCCTCCATCCGTCTCCTTCATCCTCACCTCCATTCCTTATACGCACGTTGAAATCTTCTTCCGTCCCACTATCCCTTTTCTCAGCCATTCGTCCCCCAACCAACTCCGCCATCAAAACCCCCGCATTCCATAAATAATGCGCAAATTTGAGCCTCTGGTCCTCGCCATGCACATCGGCTGTCCTGAACTCCAACTCAGGATACGTAGTGTTCGAAGGCCGATATAGTATTAAGGTATCGGGGTGGTCGCCATGTTGGTTCTGCAGGTCATCTGTAAATATGCCGCCGAGACTGCTGCCGAAGATGTCTTCTGGCGAGAGCGGTGCGGAGGTGGCACGACGGAGTGTGACGAGGGTGGGGAGGAGCATTGGCTCCGGGGAGGATTTTGTGTGTGTGGGGGCGATGGAGGGGGAGTTGGTCGTGTGGTGTTGCATGAGACCGAACGGGTTATGACTTTCGTGCAGGGGGCTCGGCGTTAGCGGGGTTAGTGCTAGTGTGGTGCAGGGGTCATGCGGAACTTAAGTACGCATCATCGATCGAGTTCCCGGGCTTCTCTGCGCAGCTGATCGCACACGCTTTTTAAGTTTACTCACAACTTCGAAAACCTTACGTGTACCAGCCCTATCATAGGTTAGATCCTGGCCGCGCCAACCCACTAGCATTGGAACGAATCGCCAGCTTCCCCGCAGCGCAGTCTCTCACCCTCTCAATCTGTTGCCGCTGCGCTCTTGTTTGATTTGGAGGCATCGCGACTATGACGTCTCTCTCTTCTTTCAAAAACCCGGCGGCGTACCATTTGTTAAGGTATTGCACTCGCTCTCCCCTTCCCGGCTCATTACTCCCGCTAACCACCACCCCCAGCTACGGTACCCTCCTCGGCAGCACCCTCTTCCAATCCTTCATCGGCGGCATAATAGCCTTCCGCGCCCTCCCTCGCCCCCAATTCTCCACCCTACAAAAAGCCACCTTCCCCGCCTATTTCACCCTTCAAACCGTATCTCCGCTCCTCATGATACTCACATACCCGCGCGGTCCATCCTCCCTCTTCCCCTCCCCACAACGTACATACGCGTCTATCGACCGCCTAGCCTTCACCCTCGTATCCACAATGCTGGCCTCTGGGCTGGTCAATCTAGTCTATGTGGGTCCGCAGACTACGCACATTATGCAGGAGAGGAAACACCAGGAGACGAAGGATGGGAAGAAGAGTTTTGATAAGGGGCCGCATAGTAGGGAGATGGAGGAGTTGAATAGGAGGTTTGGCGTATTGCATGGGGTTAGTAGCGCGGTAAATTTGATAGGGTTTTTGGCAATGTGTTGGTATGGGATGTTGTTGGGGGAGGGGTTGAGGCTATGAGGTGGGAGGTTGAGTGGGGATGGGGAGGGTTGGGCTGGCTGCTTTGGGTTGAGAGACGTGCTGTAGGTTGTGGGTGTCAGTATTCGCCGAGGCAACATTCAGTGACTTCAGAGTTTCCTTCAACATCATCTGCATTTCCTTAACTATGCCCTAATCCGCCAAACTACAAATGCAAACTCCCACTAATACTGCGCATAATGCTATAGTGCAGTCTAGATGATTTGATGTCGCCCAAGACACAGTACCCCTGTCATCTCTGTACATATCTCTGCGATCTCATTATCAAACGATCAACTCAGTCCTTCGATTGCTACATCACCTCGCCCACTTGTGATAATCTCACAGCTTACTACGGAAGAGTTACATATGCTTAGCTCGTCTAGTGGCACGCCAGACTGCAACTGAGCATTGAAGTACATGAACCTCTAAGCGAGATGCCGATCTCCCACAAGTCCGCCATCGTCACCCCTATTAAATTCTCTCTTTTCACCCACTAATGCTACCCCGGGAACCACACCTTCATTTTGGCGCTGCTGCGCAACGCGTACGCATATTGGGTTGAGTTAATGTATTACCCGGCGTCCCATATTAATATCCATCTACTTCGAATCCAGACACGATCTACCGGGAATATCGCCATTTCTGTTCGGTACTCACAGCCCTTGTCGACTACACGACAACTCCACTTTTGATGCGTATTCAATTTAAGGTAACAGGCAATTAATCTAATCCACGCGAGTGGGTTGTATTTCCCTGCGCGGGTAGATCCACAATACCAGCCTAGGCCGAATTATTGTTGCAAATACAATGCTGCACAGCAGCTGTTAGTTGCTGATCGTACCTTAATTTAGGTCATTCTCCTTAATGAGAGTTATGAGAACATATACGGTACTATCGACAGTGCGACCTCGTGGCGGCCCCTCGGCACCTAGACTCCCAAAATATGACTATATTTCGATATTCGCACCAAAATGAAACGCAAAACTTTTGAAGCCTGCTCCGAAACATCTTCACTTACGCTTCGCCATGGCGTCGTCGGTCTTCCGTCTTTGGATGGTAGCGTCAGTACTACCCAAGCTCATCGACGCAGCAGTCACAGTCAACAGCACTCTTCTAATTCTCTCCCGAGAGCCTAACGCGACAGCCTCTGGTGTCGCCGTTCTGCAAGGATATGGCATTCCATACCAAGTGGTCGACCTCTCCCTTCCCGCAAGTGGTGTCCCGCAACTGAACTCTACGCCTGACACTGGAAACTTCGGCGGCATTGTAGCTGTTAGCGCACGGTCATACAAAGATGGAGATGACTGGAATAAGGCGCTGAGCGATAAGCAATGGCAAGAGCTGTATAAGTACCAGGAAGCGTTTGGTGTGAGGATGGTACGATTGAACGCTTGGCCGAATGCAGAGTATGGTGTGCAGGTTGTTGGCGGTGCTGTCACTAGCGATCAGCCGGTTGCTATTACAAATGCGAAGGACTTTGCGACTGCAAATATTGTCTCGTAAGCCCATCAAACATGGGATGCTTCAATGTCGCGTACTGACCTTGCGCCATAGGAACGCCCAAATGAGTACATTAAATTTGACGAAGTATCCGGCCAAGATTAGTAACAGTTCTCTCGCGATAGAGATAGCGCAGTTCAGTAGTGGCAGCTCGAAGACGACCGCAGCAATTGTCAACAAATATCCGACTGGCCGCGAACAACAAGTCTGGTTCACCGCTTTCGATCCCAACCTAACGTCTTCAACACTCCTATCGCACGCTTGGATTCACTGGCTTACTCGTGGTCTATACCTCGGCTTCCGTCGCATCTACTTGAATACACAAGTCGACGATTTCTTCGTAAAGACAGAACTCTACCAGAGCGGAAAGTCCTACCGCGTTCAAGTCGCTGATCTCAAGGAGCACGTAACCTGGGCAAAAGAAGTCAACTCAAAGCTTCCATCCGGCTCGTCATATGTCATTGAGCTGGGCCACAATGGTAACGGTAATATTGAGGAAGCGGTTGAGCACGACTACAATAACGATCCTACGTTTTGTGATCCGCAGGAAGGCGTCGAGTATGCGGATCAGACTGATGGCCCACCTGAGTACATGAAACCTATTGGGACCGGTAAAGACCTCTGGGACAAGAAGTTCAAGAGGTACCAATGGTCGCTTGAATGCTCAAACTTGGACCCGCTACTGGTCTATCTCGCCGATAAGACGAACATGCACTCCTTCTTCCATGTGTCGCATACTTTTACCCACGAAGACGAAACGAATGCCACATACGCCGACGTGGTTAAAGAGATTACCTGGAATCAAGAATGGTTCAAGCGCCAGGGCTTTACCGAGGAGGAGTCCGCTCCATACTTTTCGCCCAACGGACTTATTCCACCTGGCATCACAGGTCTTCACAATGGCGACGCTATCCGCGCATGGCTTGAGAACGGCATAACCTACGCTGTAGGCGACAACGCGCGTCCTGTTCTCATGAACGTCGCAAGCCGCAAATCAGACTTCCACCCCATCATCACGAACGTCAAGGAGAATGGTTACGATGGTGCGTACATTATCGGCCGTTTCGGCACGACGATATACTATAATTGTGATTTGCCCGAATGTGACAACACGGAGTGGAAAGCTATTGCTGGCGGTTCGGGCGACTTCAATGCACAGCTTGAGTATGAGAAGAACACGAATGCGAAGTACCTAATAGGTCTACGGTGGGATCCGTATATGTTCCACCAGGCTAATATGAGGGTGAGCGATACGAAGGAGGTGCAGTTCTTAGGAAAGAAGAAGAAATGGAGCTTATTGATGGCGTGGACCGAAGCAGTGGTCTATGAGGTAACGCGACTGTACGTCATATTCCGTATTCATTCTGTTCTCTTGGTACGTGCTGACAAGGTGTAGAATCGAATGGCCGGTAATTACGCTCAAGCACGATGATATCGCCAAGGCCATCATTGCCCGCAAGACGCGCGATGAATGCCTTCCGAATTTGACGTATCAGCTATCGAACGACAGGAAGTCTATCACGGGTGTGTCGGTCAGTGCAAAGAATGCGAATTGCGGCACCACTATTCCTGTGACCGTACCGGGAGATGTAAGCGCCGCGACGAGCGCGACGAAGGAACGAAAAGGCAAGGATCCACTTACTCTCTGGGTCAAACTGGGTGGGAGCGCGAAGACGTACTCATTGGCGAGCGCGGTAACGATATGATCAGGGAAGCTTTGTGTGAAGAAAGAGATGGGTGTCAGCCTTCCAAAGAACAGCTCTGCCGAAAAACGAGGAAGCCAATCTTGTCCCATTTCCTATAGCCGAGCGAGTGTTCGAATTTCAGATAGCATGTGATGACGTGGTTACTCTTTCTATTTGTCTGCTCTCTGACTAACCCCACCATGCCACTACTGTTTGCTCTTTAACCCCCACCGCACATCCGCATACGCCCGTGCCGCACCAGAAAGCAGCCCAATGGACCGCAACATTGCTGCCGATGACGGCACGTACAGAGCCAATACTGACGGAGGCGTGAACAGACGCGTCGAAATCAAGCAGGAGCCTGAAAGCAATACTGCTCCCAGCAACAATGACGGTAGCTCCAACAACGACAACAAGAGCGCAACCGGCAATAAAAACAAGAAGAAGAAAAAAGACGGCTCCGAGCGCACCCCGCATCAAGGCAACGGCTCCAAGCATGAATGGCGCGAGAAGAAGCATGTGAAGCGCGAGCGTGAGCGCGAAGCCATCGCTAGTGGCACTGCCGGTACGTCAATCCAATCAACTCTTCACTTCCTAAACCTAATCTTCCGATTGCGTCATCACGTTCGAGGGACCTCATGCTAATCGATGAAGTTCCACCCCCGGGCGCAGGACCGAATTGGGCGAAGAATCGCGAGTCGACGCTAGCGAAATATGCGAAGAGCAGGCAGCGAAGGCACAAGAAATACGAGAAGAGGATGAGAGAGGGCGAGAAGAGGAAGTTGGAAGCTGATGCCGATGAGAGTCTGCCAGGCTATGAGAACGTCGGTGGGGAGTACCAGCCTGGTGGATATGAGAAGTAGGTGATGGAGAGCTACGAAGCCTGACGAGGGGTCGAAATGGTGACTCGCGAGAACATGGAAGGTATGGCGAGATAGGTGTCAGCATCATCTGACATTTGGGTTCAGTGCAAGGATATCGGTTAGGACGACCATGCATAGATACCTTCAGTAGCCCCCAACCGTTCGTACACTGCACTATTATGTGCCTTAGCATATTCCACACCCACCCCAGTATCAACGTCGCAAAGTTCGTGATCACACCGAAAATAGCGGCTATCATCCGTTGATAGCTTACGATCAAGCTCACATCACATGACGCCTTCGTTGCGGTACCATTCATCTCCCTACTTGCTTTTCTTCCTAATCAGCCCAGCCTTTTCAAGTAGAAAGCCAGAAACTCTGCTGGCCCTCCGCGCCTGATGGAGAAGGTCAGAACAGAATTTACCCCGGTATACTTCACTTGACAAAAGTCTCCGAGCCGGATACTGTAGCCCGGTTCGCCGAAGAGCCTGGACATGATGTGAACATTGATCATCTCCCGAAGGAAGCACAGTTGCGTCGCGTTTGTACGATGGCGAACTTGGACCCTTTATTTCATGCCGCCAGCGTTAAGTTCCGCTTGTTCTGCATGCCCAAGTACGGGGAATGCCACTTCTGCTGGTGTGCTGGGACCCCTACCGTCTTTTCGCTTGGCGTCAGGATGTGTGGAGGTGACGCGGATGATGTCTATCCATATCTGAGAGCATACCAACTGCATGGATTGCTAGTCGAAGTAGAAATCGATGGCGTCTGTTGTCAGGATGATTGACATGTTCTTTAATAGATCTACAGCATCAGGAAACTTTTCGAGCTTTTGGTTCTTGGACTCCTTACAGTCATTCAACTTTGCGTTCGCTTGTTGCATGATGTCGCGCCGAGCGATGCTGGACAAGTGCCGGACAAGCTGTCGCACAAAGTTATGTATGTCGATTGATTTGACGCTAGTGCGGTCGAAGCGTTTCTGGAAGATCTTTGAGGCCAAGCTGAATCACGGAGTGGTCGCATTTCCACTTATTGATGATGGGCTTGCTCGACCGCCTGTTCTGCGCGTGATTCATTACCGAGTTGCCTTGAGTGAGCATCTATTTCTGGATAGCTTCGTGAAAGGACTTGGGTAGGCCGCCATGGAACAAGTATTTTGGATTTTGACGGTACGTTATAAGCTCCATGTCAGGCCACTTTGACACGGATGGATCGTGGAGTTTATTGGCGGCATAAACATATACTAGATGGAACATCTCTCTGCTTCCGATCTTCGACGCTTCGAACGACCTGAAGGTACATGTTATGCTTGATGAGACCGCATCGCAAAGGGCTTCGGCCAAAAAAGTGGAACGGTAAAGAGAGGAGGTATCGGGCCACAACTGGATTCTGTAATAGCTCAGGAGAGTCTGCTTCGGCATGAAATCGTCAATGGACAGTCCGATGTGGGTTCGATGACCTAATGGTAAAGCCTATGGAACACACGCATCTCCGCGCTTCTGACTTTCTGCTGTTTTTTTGAATTTCATGCAATCTTCCCATCGATCCACACCTGTTTAGCGTGCATTTGCAGCTCCTTCAGAGAATTTGCAATGGATTATTGTTGCGCCGGAACGCACCCCTGTACGCCTCAATATACTCAATTCTCAGCTTCACAGTTATGAGCCCTGGTGATCTCCTCTTTATTAATTAATGATTGCCGCTGCCGCAGTCCCTTGTCAAGCTACCTATTCTACCAACTCTTTCTACCATCAACCCTGTCGACGCCATCAGCCCGTCGCTATCTATCAAGGCACATCAATACGCCGCAATCACTACGCCGCCATCACTACGCCGCACACTAATACGCCGCGACCACTACGCCGCACACTAATATGCCGCAATCACTACGCCGCACATCAATACGCCTCGATCACTACGCCGCACACTAATACGCCTCAATCACTATGCTGCACATCAATACGCCGCAATCAACACGCTATGCATTAACTAGTTTGCCACCTCAAACGGTATGAGTCTGGCCTTCTCAAGACGAGAACGCCCTCGATTAGCCACGCAATGGGCCCCTCGAGCGCCTACTTATTGGCACATCAATATTAGCACATCAATACGGCGCACGCGGCGCTATCAAGACTACCCCTGACAACCTTGGAGTTTGACGCTAGCCTATTGCGTTTTGAGCTCGGCTCGCCCTTATACGGGCTACTTATACGCCTATTATATACATACGCAATCAACTATCATGTATTTCCTATTTGGGTATAGTTCTCGGCCTTATTTCTATACCTTTCTGTAATTGCTATAGGGTAGGGGGTGTGTTGCGCCGGAACGCACCTCTATATGCTCCTATTCCTCTCAATTCACCTGTGTATAAGGGGGCATTGCCCTCCTGTCTATATGCCCGACAAAGGGACCTCAATATACTCATTTTGAGCAATCTCGTATTCGTGTTGAAATCTCGTAATTTAATTCTTTGACCCCTATGCATGGGCTTCGTGCCAACAGATGATCCCATATCAAACCCCGCAATGAATCACGCTTTAGTACCCGCTTTTGTGACCCCAGTAATTTGATCCGCGCCTCGCTCCTAGGAGCTTCGTGCAGCTCGCCGCCAACATATTGCCGCTGCATCGATCGGTTCCTGCGTTGCGCCGATAAAGACTGTTTCCGTCATTCGAAGCGCCTTCGCTGGCTAACCCCTCCAAACAAGCCTGGTCCTGGGTCGATGCTGGACGTCGACCCGGCGTACAACTTAAGTCATGAACCTGACGAGCCGAAGAGCAACCCGCGGGCGGAGAACGATAGCAATACGTAGCTCGAGATTGTGAGATATGCTCGGGTCATGCTTAGCGCTTAAGACGCTCAATGATTCGCTCTGCGCATCACCCTCTGTGGTTAGCCCATGCAGTCATGGAAGTTCTACCGACCTGAGAAGTCGGCGTCTACGTCATTCGACATTAACAAGGACTCGTGATATTTGTTCGGTCTCTTTAGCGTGTTTGAACATGCTAGAGGGAGGTCTGGGCTTCGATCCTGCTGTAGTAGAGCATGGCAGAAGATATATTTGGCTGAATGGCCACATTGAGCGGCTCCGGTTGGAGGTGCCCATGAGCCAACAGAGCCCTGTGGTTGGCCGAACCAACGACATGTCGGAATGGTTCCTGTATGAGGAGGCTTCCTAATGATCGCATACACCCTAAGGATGAATAGGTTGATGTGGATGATTTTAATCCCGAGTTGCTGAAAGTGAGGAGCTACAAGCATCCCGTATGCCCAATTGAGATCTCCCCTAAACCCGATACTCTGGGAATACCGAATGCGTGATTGGCTTTACACCGGTTCCCGCCGTTTTATTGGCTACCACAATTCCGCCGGACAGCAAAAGGCCCGATCAACCGGAAGACTCCGAAGATTCATGCGCAACTTAACTTATCAGTGACGCTAGGTGCTGCTGTGCCGCCGAACAGCAAAAGGCCCGATCAACCAGAGGATTTCGAAGATTCATGCGATACTTAAGTTGCCTTCTTCAATCCGCGCTAGGTGCCTGCGCAGATGCGTTTTTAAATCTGTTCAAAAAGAAGAGGCTGTGAAGTCCAGGGAGCAAAGTGGATACGTCCAACAAGGACAACACAAGATCTCTCCATTGCGCTTCGCTGTTGCGCTCAATGCGAGGAATTTAAGGGCGGTGGATGGTGGCTTAATTGGGTGGCTGAACCGGGCCCCTGGCGCCAACAATGCTTGCTGTGTTAAGTTTGACCATAGAGGCTAGCCGAAACGCGAGCAACGCGAGAGGAATTCCGGTACGCTAGAGACGTGTTGTCAGTGACTGACAGGAGACGTTTTGCAGATCTTTTATGTCCGACCCTTGTGGGGATCATATGCACTGAGATCGGCACTAAAACTAGCACAAATGGGGAATCGGCGAGAACGCCACACCAACTTTTTACATTTAAGTGCTGTCTCATTCGCTGGCCATCCCGGCAAATTTGACAATGCAGACATGTGACACAGGTAGATCAGCGAAATAGTGGTTGACGGCCATTGAACCAAGTCATGTTTTACTAAAACGGCTGAATCAGTTACCATGAGTCGAGCATTTCGTATTGAGTTTTGAACTCTTAGTTTCGATCGTTGGTGGCTTGCTGGCAGCGGCGAAGTAAGCTCTATCCAGAAGCGAAGTCTATATATCCTCTCAGCGCTCAATGATTTTCTTTTTCTGAAGTGTCCGCTTTCTAGTACTTATCAATTGATCGGTTGAAGTGGTTTAACGTTCCAAACACTTTGGCTATGGAACTTTATTCTATTTTTTTTGGTGCCTTCCTTGGCTTGTTCATGCCTACTGCAGGGAAGGCAATGCAACAGACTTGGAGCATATGGCAACGAACACGAAGCCTTACGAACGCGTACCTCTATATGATATGGATAGAAGCGATAGTGAATATGATATTCGCTATCGTGACGTATCTGTACTTGTGTAAAGTTATTCCACCAAGGTAAGTTCACCGGCTTTTCTATGGCAGGTGCTGCTCCTATGTCGGCTTTCGGAAGCCTCTGCTAACTGGACCTGCAAGTTTTGCTTTCTACTTCGGTACCGGTAGGTCATAAAAACGATTCTCAAGGGCCGAACCAAAAGATGTCGGTACTAACAAAATCCAGTGGTATTATGGTCAATTCAGACTCAACTTCTTCCACAAATCATCGCCAATCGTGTCAGCCTGATTATGGTTGACCAGAAAAAAGCCCGGTTGCTCAAATGGGTCCTCTTTCTCATCATTCTCGTCGTTAACATCTCCGTCTTTGTTATATGGATTCCTGCGCACATGGGAGTAAGCCAAACCTTCTGGAACATCAACCTCATCTGGGAACGTATCGAGAAGGCTTTTTTCCTCATCGTTGATTTGGGACTCAACTTATACTTCTTATACCTGGTACGGTACCGACTTGTCGCGAACGGTTTGACGAAGTATATGCGACTTTTCCAATTTAATGCAGCAATTGTCTTCGTTTCCACCTCCATGGACGTATTACTGCTCGGGCTGCTTAGCTTGCCGGACGGCTACGCGTACGTTTTCGCCTGACCCCATCCATTAACCTCCCTCCCTTACCCACACCCTCTCCTACGCTCGCGTCTTAATTTCGTTGTGGTGTGTTTTCTACCTCACCGAACCCGAAAACTGACGTCGATCCTTCAGCTATGTCCAATTTGCTCCCGTCGCTTACATCATCAAACTTAACATCGAACTCACTATGGCGGTCCTTATCTCGAAAGTTGTGCGCAGCAGTTCCGATCGAAAAGATGGATGGCATTCTAAGGAACATCGTACACCTAACGGCATCCATCTCACGAACCGCTCCGACGCTGGAGCTCCATCGCCGCAACGAGACAGCTTCTTTTCTAGCTGGAGCAGGAAGAAAACACATACTCGTGAAGAAGCAAATGGTTCTTGGCAAACATTTGATGGCGAGAAGGGTCAGGGTAAGGGTATTGTGACGGGGATGACGACAGTAGCGGAGTGTGGGGAGGATGGTTCTAAGGACGGCCACAGCCAAGAAGGCATTATGAAGACAGTGACAATGGCCGTAAGAAGCGAGGATAGGGATGATGAGGATGATAGTAGTACAGCAAGGTTGGCTTAGGAGCGTTGCTTGGTCAACAAGGTGTGAGCGCCTTGGGTGTGTGAAAATTCACTA
Organism: Darksidea phi; assembly: GCA_030770425.1. Taxonomy (NCBI): domain Eukaryota; kingdom Fungi; phylum Ascomycota; class Dothideomycetes; order Pleosporales; family Lentitheciaceae; genus Darksidea; species Darksidea phi. Next base: position 526,317 of record JASJFT010000003.1, on the reverse strand, counting down.
CTGTAGGTAACTTTCTTCATTCCTTTCTTACCCAGATAGCTTTATATAATAAGTGTTACGGCTTAGGCCGTTGTGTAAACTCTTTTGTGTGACATTCTGTTGTGTGCTCTCATTCGGTCTTACTACCAACCAAGTATAGGAAAGGACCAGTATGCCACGACACCTGGCCATTTCGTGGAAACGTCCCATGGCTGCTGGTCCTGATCGGGGCTTGGCGGTTCCGCCGTTCGGGCTTCTAGACGACCTGAGGCAGTACGCGACAATCGTGTGTCTGAAGGCCACCGCGCCCGTTCACGCTCTCGAACGCGCGAATTGTGTAAAATGATATGACCGCTTTTGTGTAATTCGGGTAGAGGGCTGTACCTGTTTGTGTAATTTTTGGATTTTAGCTTTATACCCCCTTTGTGTTAAAACAATAATATAATAAGTGTTACAGTAATTCGCTGGTAGAAATAAGCGGGGACCGAAGAGAGTTTCACATGCACCGGCGAATGTAATTCTTCAGTGCCTACAACATCGTGGCACGCGCCACGCCCTCCATAAGGCTCGGAAAGTTGCGCCACGGCACGCGCCACACCTTCTTTTATAATGCTTTGGCCGTTACCCTCGTAGTCAAACCATAACGTAAGTTTTAGGTAATAACTATAACTAATAACCTTATAACGTGTTTTATAAGCATGCCGTCAATACAAGTAAGCCGTTAACCCTACTAACTTTTCGCGTATAAAAAGCCACGTAGTTTAATAATATATTAGAAATCTATTAATATAATAGCTATTCTAAATTAAGTAGTATTAATAGTAGTCTTCTTATATATTCGTAAGTTATACCTAGGTTCTTTATAGTACGTATAGTATACTAAAGCCTATCGGCTTATACCTAATTATCTAGTAACTTAACGTCTTTCGTTCTCTTACTACTACTTAGTAGCCTTTTAAATAATAATAGCCTCTTCCTCTACCTTAGTTAGGACGTCCTACTTCTAGATTTTCTTCTTTTTACGCTTTCTACGCGTTATAGTAGTCTTAATTACCTTCTCTAGGTTCGCGATTCGTTCGCGTATAAATATAGCTTTATAAGCTAATACCTTAGTACCTTTACTTAACTAATTAATAACTAAAATAATAGAAATAGGTAATAAGCTCTTATACCTACGTACGCACTTATAAATTAATATTAATTAAGCCTCTACTTCGTACGTATTACTTAGTATTCTAACCTCCTATATAGCCTTTAGTAGGGCTACTAGTAATAATATCCTTAGCTTAATATTAAACTTCGAGATTACTACCTCTAAATTATATAGAACTAGGTTAGTACCTTAAAAGTTTATATAGATATTCTTCTTTATAATAGCTTTATTATAGGCTACGTAGAAAGTAGATAGGAATTTAAGTTTTATAATATAGTAGATATAATCGCGAATTAGGCTATTAATCTAATCTCTATATACGTATTTTAACGGTAAGAAATAGCCTATATTAAGTAGCTATAGGAGGTATAATAAATAAGCTAGTATATAAAGAGTATAGATATTATTCTCCTTATAGAGGTCCTAGAATTCGTTTAAGATATAACTACTATAGCTATTAAAAATTAGTAGCTAGCGCGTATTTACTCTACGATCTATTATATATCTAATAAAGTACTTTAGCTAGGTAACTCCTAGATTATTATTCGTCTAGCCGTTATTACTAATAGTAATAACCTAATTACCTAGTATATTACTCTTATACTAGGTAGAGAGGTAGTACTTACTAGTAAAGATAATAAAGAATAGAATAGTCTACCTAGTAATATTAATTCCTTATATTATAGTAACCTACTCGCGATTACCTAGCTAGATAGCTTTAGCCTACCTACGTCTCTCTAAACTAGTAACGACTAGTTACGGTATTATCTTACCTATTAGAAAGCTAGCTTTATTAAAGTTATAGATATCCTTATTATAGATACCCTACTTAGCTCGAACGCGTACTATACGCTTAAACTAGGGTCAAATAATATTAGGATCCTTATAGAGAGCTTACTATTAATTATAGGGTCGATTAAATTGTATTTTAACGCTATTAGTTCGCTAGACGAAGTTCCTAGGCTACTACTTACCTACCTAGCTAGTATCGCGCTTAGTAAGTAGCTTATTCGCTATATCTCGTACAGCCTCTAGAGTAGGGGTAAATCCTCGCGAATCTAGGTCGAGTATATAGCTAATAATCGCCTCCTCCTCTAGCTTAGAAAGCTTCTTTGATTTGGGCTGCCAATCGCGTCGCGCAGCGATTCCGGCGCGTCGGTCGCGCAGCGTTGATCGAAGGACGTTGAACGTTGAGGCGGCGCGATTTTCGCTCTAAATCTGATTGGTATTGATAGCTGAGATGGCTAGGGAGATATCTGCTTCGTTGCAGGGCAATCGAATAGTAGTTGGTTGAGCCATGAGAGTTGATAGGTAACGCGTCGCAAAAAGTTGGTGGGGTTGACGGCTCGCTTGTATTGACGGCATGCTTATAAAACACGTTATTATAAGGTATTCGGGATGAAATACCTCTTTGTATTACCTTTTAGGTTATTCCGCGAGTGTGATAACGCGATGGCTGCTACTCATTCGATTACTTCAACATTTTATCTCTGTAGTTCGGTATTGGCTATCTAGTATCGCTCACACGTTTAGGAATCCGTTCGAAATGTTATCCAATAGATCAAGGCGCTGGGTCACTCAAGCTTCGATCGGCGCATCGATAACGGATAATTTTCCTAGCGAATGCTTGCATTAGTATTCAACAGATGAGAGATTTCCCGGCCTTATCCCTCTGTATGATCTTTTCGCGGTCCCGACAAATTGAGTTAAGAGAACCTTGTACACCTTCCGAATAATGACAGAGTCTTAGTCCAATTATACTTCAGCACCCGCTACGGGGAATACACCACCCGAAGAGGCAAAGTAATCATCAAGGAATGAAACCAGAAATGATTGAGAATACTGTGTCAGTAGAAAATAAGATTTTCGTCGACCAGTGGTGCATTTCCCACCCAGGGGACTTTTCGATAGAGTTGGTCGAGTAGGCAACGAACGGCTCTTTAGAGGTCTGGTGTAATGAAGATTAATTTCAGAGGTGAACCCTTCACATGCTTTACGCAATGTATACGGTAGACTTACACGGCGAACAAGTGGTTGGAAAGGGAAATTTTCGCGGGATTTGCAGCCCAGGGTACGATGGCATTACAGAAAATCTTGTTGCCTTGGATGTGGGATCTCGGACGGAACGCCATTCACGATTAGCCTGTATCAAGACCGTGAGCGGTCAATCACCTCGTGGGGCCGGAGGGGAACGTAGCGAGGTATGCGATGTCATTTTCGGGTGTCTCACCTAGTGCAATCATTTGGCCTGCCCCCCAGTCGTGTTCTGCCGACAAAGGTGCACGAGGTATTATCCATTCGAGGTATAATCAATTGATTCCTCTTCAAAACCTGCGGGCACATCCTGTCGGAAAACTGGGGCGCTCTCTATGGCGGAGTCGACTCTAAACAGGAAGGATGAACGTTTCTCGGCTTTCCGAACGATCTCTTTCAGCTTGACATGTACTTGTTCTGCCGTGTCGCGCTGATTTACGTCGACTTGAAGGAGGTGTTTCTCAATGAGATCGAGAAGGGCTCCAATTGCGCTAAGGTTTTCCGTGCCTTCGCCATTTTCGCCAACGTCTTTGCAGCGATCATCTAGTCTGAGGTCATTCAGCGCCTGGGAAACGATTGGATGGACTATAGCCCTGGTTTTATGTTCCGTTATGTCGTAAAATCCTCGATATGGTGCATCCTTTCTAGCGTACGTGAAGCTATGGATAGCTTCCACATTGTACATAAGCCAGATAGCGAACTCCAGAAAAATACACCCTAAAGACCAAATGTCGTACCTTCGTGACCGACCTCCCTTCTCGCCTAGGTCTGCCTCGGGAGCTTGATATGTTGGCGTAGTGGCCCTTGACTGGGTTATACCGGCACGCATCATGGTTACGTTTTCATGGAATTTGGAAATTCCAAAATCGGCGATTACGAGAGATTCTTCGCCGTCGTTACTGAAAAGGAGAATATTGTCGGGTTTCAGATCACCATGGCGGCAGTTTATCTCGTTGCTGTGCAGAACCGCAAGGGCGCTGGAGAGACCGAGCATTTGTCGAAGGGACCACAGTGTGAGTTCGGGAGTGCGTTGAGTAGAATTCCGTTCTTTCCAGAACTTGCGCAAGTCACCGCCATTCGCCCATGGAAACATAATGCAGAAGAAGTTTTCCCGCTGATATACCGCGAGATGGCGGATGAGATTTGGATTGTTCAGCCTTCCCGTCTTCTCTAGGTTAATCCTTTCCTTCTCGAAGGCGTCGGGATTTTTGAAGTGTTTAACTGCTACTGTGAGCGGGGTTTTGTTCTTTGCGGCCTTTCTGAGGTCAGTTTAGTTTGTAGCACGAATTAGAGTAAGACTTACAGGAAATCCTTGGAGATGCGCCGGGTGGAGATCGATCTCGTTAACCACGACAGTGGAGATGTTGGGGAGGTCCTTCATCTTCAAAAATGGGAGGGGACATTCTGGGTCTATCTTTCCCCCGGGTTCCACAACAGAGGGTTTACCGAGCCACTTTTTCTCGGCGAAATCCAGAATAGGTGCTTGGACTACCCACTGCTTCTCCAGGAATTCCTCGATAAACCTAGCAGGTTCGGATTTGAAGTTCGCAAATGTATGAAACTCGGCTTTGGGATTCGCAGACAACAAGACGTTATCGTTGCGTTTATCTTTGCTTCCCTCCCGCGGCAGAAGGGGAAGGTGCTCGTCTGATATCCCCTCCTTAAGCAGATCCTTCATTACAGCATGTCTACCGATAAGCACAAGAATTGCGAAGACTTTTTTGGACCTCTGGACCACATCTTCCGGGAGTCGGCGGTTGAAACATTTGTCTTTGCGGGATAGCACGGCCTTGACATTGTCCTTGGTAATGATTCTGTCTAGACCATCCAGCGGTAGAAACTTTTGGCGACCATATGTATTAGGGCATACGCATAACGATGAGCTGAGAAGTGAGAATAACTCATCTACGTTTTCCACGATCGTCGGTTCCATTAGTTCTGATTGACTTTGGATGCTATGTCGAATGAGTAGGATAACGATCTGAGAGCTATGAGCCTATCTTGCGGGCTATCGATGATGCCATGAGGCTCTGCAGTCAGGTGAAGATAAGAAACTGTTGCCTAATCGTATATTGAGTTAATTGATAACCGGCTGCCTGCGGAATGCCCCATAGAGATTTATCCGTATAGGGCACCCAATGGCGTCGAATACTATCCCTAGCTGGTCTGACAGCCGCATATAGGGTGCATGAACGTCGGAGCCGAGCGGGGCATGTACATGATCTGCGAGTTTCATAGGTGGTAATTAAACCCCGCTTTCAGCCACACATACAACGCTATTGGCTCGATCCTTGTGCCCGGTGCGGAGATTCTGCATCTTTTCTACAGTACCGCAATACGGGGACGACCGGTCAAGAGATGCTTGCGCTTCGGCCTATTGTTGCCTATGCAGTAAGATTCCGGTGAGCTGAATCACATCAGCACCCAATCGATTGGCCACGTTGATAAGTGCCACGGTAGAGCGTGCGCAATACCTGGGGTGGGAGTCGGGGCCGCCGATAGATGGCAGATCTATTCCTCTTTGGATCCTAACTCACTCCTGAGCGAGCATCAGAGCTTTAGATGCGCCTGCGATATTATCTCCCTTCAAGAGGGCGGCCACTCGCTGAGCTGGGACCCTTTCGTCAAGCTAAATAGTAGTGATGCACGATGTCATGTCTATCTGCGGTGTGGTATTGGCTACGTGCGAGGCTACATGTAAGTGACTCCAGTCTGCCCAATCTCTATTCATGCCCCCTGCAGTGTTCTCAGCTCGCTTCTAAATTATGTAAATGGAGAGACCTATCGCTGACACGACCTGGCACTAGTCTTCTGCACGCCGTGATCCTCGTATATTACACGAACCTGACAACACAGGCAGCGAAAAACGATGCACAGGACACTACGCGGATTGCCATGACACATATCCAGGGCCACACTTATATCTGAGAAGCGCAAGGACCACCTGGGAGAGTTTCTCCTCATCATCCGGATCGTCGACACAGACCTTCTCCCCTCTCCTAGAGGCTATCACGTGTCGCATCGCCCGAAGATACACGAAGGACTCCGACAAGATGTTGGGGCCGCCACGAAAACAGGTTTCAGCCCAAGGCGACATTGGCGGGCTCTATCATTCATTCAAGACTGCAATGATTCCAAGCGAAGACAAGAGGAAAAGCTTCATCCCAGAAAATAGCCTGAAGGAACTTGTTTGCGCCAAAACAGTCACTGCAGCCTTGGCAAGGCATGGATCAGGCTTGACGACGGCGATTCCAACGTTGACAGAGTTTGTTTGCAGCAAGGCCTCGAAAACCTTTGCGATACTTGCTGGGATGGGCGCCGAAAAGCTTATCGAGCAATTCTATGAACACAATTTCGCGGACGACAACCTTCCTATCGAAGTGAAGCTTGTTCCGGGATCCGACGGGCAGATCTATGTCACGGTATGGAGCATCGATCCGAATCGTCCTCACCAGCTGGATCATTATGGCCATCCATTTTACTTGGAACAGTGGTCGGAGAAAATGTATGATGACTTCTGTGGAGACTGGCAATGGATTTTTCACAGTCCCATATTTCGGAAAGCTAGGTTCAAATACACATTTCACGAGTGCACCCGGATGCCATTCATGGACATGAAACCTAGGAGTGTTAGACAAAGTAATTTTAGCGAGGTTGAGGAGTGGCGAATTCATCGCGATCATCTCGAAGCGCCTGATTTAATGGTAAGATTACACAAAACTTTCTTTTACCAGCACGGACCCCTGCATGTCCTTCGGATGAATAAACGTTGATATGATTGCTAAAATTTTCCTAGAGCATTTCCACCGGTCCTGAGGATCACCCTCGCGTTGCTGTCAAAACGTTGAAGGCAAACTGGGGGAAAGCTGATTTCAAAGCGGTTGTTGACGCCGAGGTCCAGAATTTGGAGATGCTGAGAAAAATGGACCATCCGCATTTGATAAGCGCAATCGCGTACTACGAACAGGCCGATAAGCACTACATAATGTTCCCATGGGCTGGAGAAGGCAGTCTGAAGACACTCTGGGAGAAGGACCCGCCAAACCTGGATCCTCCGTATCTTAAATGGTTTTTCACGCAGCTTTGCGGTCTATCGGATGCGATCGAAACACTACATTATCGGCCTGTAGGCCCGCAATCGGAAGAACCACCACCCGACAACGCGCAATCCGATAGCGCGCGATCCTTGCGTCATGGGGACCTCAAGCCAGACAATATTCTCTGCTTTGAGAACATGGGAGAGACTGGCGAGAGACAAAGACTTCATTGCATCCTCAAAATCACGGATGTTGGCCTCTCGAAATCTCACAAAGAAGCGACCAAAATGCGCAGTGCCACACGCACCAACGCCGGGACAATCATGTATGAGCCCCCGGAGGCTACAGAAACGGGAAAACCAAGGTCTCGCCGATACGACATATGGTCAATGGGCTGCATATATCTTGAGTTCCTTATCTGGCTGTTATACGGCGCCAAAGGGCTCAAGCGATTCAGCCAGGATATAAGTGAATTGGGTACCGACAGTGGGTTTTATGACCTTGATGACAAGACAAATCTGAAGAGCGAAGTGCAAAAGTGGATTGCACATATCGAAAAAGACCCAAGGTGCCCAAAAGATACTGCTCTTCGGCATTTGCTTGAAGTTATTGTTGGGGGTTTACTGGTCTCCAACGTTGACGAACCGGACGGCAACAAGCGTGCAATATCTAACCCCACAGATGCCGAATCCACACTGCAAGGCATACCCACAACGGCGGGCATACCCTCTTTTAGCCTCCGGGCACCTACCTTTATGGAAGGCAAACCGATGACCACCCAGACTAGATGGGATGCAAAACGAATGCACACTGAAGTTCGGCAGATACTCAACAACGCGACCCGTAAGACGGCGTGGATGAACTGGGCTGCAGCACCACAAGATGGACCGGGGATGCTCCTCGCCCCACATAGCAATACGAAAATAGTTCATCGGAATCGCCAGGTATGCTAGCAAATAAAGAAATTCCACCATAGTATCAAGGCACTAACTTCATCTACCAAGAACGTGAGTGACATGAGGAAGGAGTTTACAAATCTCAAAGTTGCTGACCTTGGCCTCCGTTAAACAGGAGGTACGTGTATCCTAAAACATATCAAACGAAATGTTAACCTTCCGTCTAGTATGTAAGTAGAGTCGTGAGCTAGCGAAGATATCCACAAGCAACTAACTGATTGCCTTTGTCGCTGCATGTAGAGAGTAAGATCTTATTCTCTTCTGGGGCTTCTAATAGTCGCATAGACATTCCACTGATACATTTTCCGAACAGTTTGTGAGTAAGAACCTAGGATACCTATGTTCTCTTGATCCGAAGTTGGGCTAATTTCGCAGACCGTACGTGAATTCACCCTCATTACCTCATCGATGACGCATAAACTCAACAGTAGTCGTTCTGACAAGGTTTCATAGCCGGTGCGTATGATCGGAACACTGATGAGCCGAGACGATCCTGACTTCTACCTTAGCTGGATGACAAATGGGAGTATACCTCCGACACCATTTCCGCGGAAAGACTGTTTAAAGACCCCATTTTCCGCGCCGGATTACCCGAAAGCAGCAAGGACTCTAAGTTTTGCAAGCGATGCGATGCCCTCCCGCTATGGTTTTCAAATTGCATAATCTCCGATACAACCACCGGTTTAAAGGAGAAGTCGCAATCTTGTGACCTATGCCGACTCTTGTTATCCTGCATAGATGGCCGGGGCATCAAACACTTTGGTAACGTTCAATTCTCCAGAGCTGGCTCTATGTTGACTTGCAGTAACGCACCACAACAGCCAATCATTTCTCTCTATTCCAAGCCTGGTATGTGCAGTTGGTTCGATGTATAGTTATTTGAAAACACCACTGGTCTCTAATAATTGCTTCAGGATATCAGCTCGCGTCGCGTTCAAGCAACATCCAGGTTGGTCTGCCTAGACTACCTGATGCAGGAGGTGTGTCACATATCAAAGTACTCGCCGAGTGGATCCGTAGCTGTAACGAAACTCACGATTGCTTGTCCCGAGAAGAAGCGTGCCTCCCCACGCGGGTCGTTGACGTCTGTGATAAAGAGCCCTCCAACGTTCGACTACTCTGCGACACTCGAGGTAAAACCGGGAAGTACCTGGCACTATCGCATCGATGGGGCTCGCCCGCGCAGAACAAGAAATTCTGCACCGAGGAAACCAACATTAGGAGGTATGAAGAGGGGCTAAGTATCGCTGACCTTCCAAAGACATTCCGAGACGCCATCCACGTCACCCGATGTCTCGGGGTTCAATACCTCTGGATCGATTCGCTCTGCATTATTCAAGACAACGCCAAAGATTGGGAAGAAGAATCGAAGCGTATGGAGCAAGTCTACAGCTCAGCGTATGCTACAATCGCTGCTAGCTGCGCCAGTGGAACCGACGACGGTTTCCTCAAGCCCCGCATCAGTAGACAGTGCGTGACGAAGACCGACCCTGCGTCCGGATCGACGTTCTACCTATGCAACTCCATCGACAACTTTGATAATGACGTAGAGCACGGAGAGCTCAACAAGAGGGGGTGGATCTTACAGGAACGTGCTTTGTCGCGCCGAACAATTTACTTCACGGAGAAGCAGACGTATTGGGAATGTGGGAAGGGCGTGCGATGCGAGACGCTGACCAAGATGGTCAAGTATGGCTACCTTTCTTTTCTTTGCAGATGAGTGACATGCCTTCCATAGCCAGAGGCTAACGGTCTGCAGTGAGAAAGCATCCTTCCTCGGTGACTCGAACTTTCCCCATTCTTTGACAGACATCGACTACGTCAAAGGGAAGAAGATCAAGTTCTGGCAGGGCCTCTACGAACAATATTCAAACATGGCCCTCTCATTTAAAGTCGACAGGCCTGTTGCGATCAGGGGTCTGGAAAAGCGCCTTATACGTACCCTTGAAACGGTCGGCGGATATGGCGTGTTTGACTGCTTCCTGCACCGATGTCTTCTTTGGCAACGATCGGCCGACACTCTGGCGCGTATCTCATTTTCGAAAGAGCGCTACAGGTCTATCCCTTCCTGGTCTTGGATGGCTTTTGATGGCGGAATCAGCTATATGGATGTCCCTGGTGGAGAAGTGTCGTGGGCCACCGACCTTACCTCGCCCTTCAAAGCTGGGAATGTTGAGACTGGTATAGAGGGGCAGCTGCATCTCGAGATAGAAGCTCCAGTGTTCGATACCATTGTGGGCGAGACTCGAGGCTTGATCTTTGACGAGCCAAGTCGCAGGCTTGTTGGACCCATCAAGTGCGTTATTATTGGGTCGAATGATGGGACGAAAGTGGACAGAAATCAGCTCAACTACGTTCTGATTGTCACACCCGTTAACGAAGATGCGATGGGGTTGTACGAAAGAGTGGGCGTCGGCGTTTTGGAAAATAGGCAAATTGTTCTGGACCAACCGGGTGCAAGGGTTCGTATTAGATAGTTTAGTTCTTATGGACCTTTTGCGACCAGTTTATATCTCGAGGTTGATTTGTGCATACTTGTCGAACTTTTTGCGCCGTTAATCACGTTGGGAAGCAATTCGTGCTGGTAGCGGCTCAGCTGCTTTTCTTACGTCGCCCAAACGCCACACCGTTCAGCTCTCTGAATCCGGCAGCAGATGGGAGGTAAATGAGGTAAATTCGACACTACCGTCCCTTTTATTAGTCGTTATCCAAACTACTCTTTAGCTTAGTAATAAGGAACGGAGATGCCAGAATTTTTCATTACCTTTCCCTATTATCCTCGCCACGCTCTCCATATCCCCCTCCTCCAAAAACCCTAAAAACCTCACACGTCCCATTCCCATTTCCTACGCTCAATCTAGGTAAAATATGTATAGTGCCTTCGACTCTGGACTGCGGCTTCCTGATCGCCTTTGGACTCTGGCCTGTTGTTCCAGGTATTCCATGCGCGGTCGGTACCAATATGCATCCAACTGGTAACGAACAAGTCCGGCCCGTGTGCGATGTCAATGTCTATACTGAACTGGTGAGAATTTAATGTTCATGAGAACAGGGATAAGCGAATTTTAAGCCAGTCTAGGGTGATTGAAGACAGTGTTTGTGTGATGCTTAGGGCGATAGGAGCGAGGTATCCTGCATCGACGGGACTCGAAGTCTGAGGCAGCATTGCAGAGAGTGAGGATGATATTGTTATTCCAGTTGCGCACTTCCCCAGATACGGCTATGTGAAGTGTTGGCGGAGGTTCTTTCTATGGTCAGAGGCTATGCTTCGGAGTCGTGTTCTGGAATTTTTCTCTACGAGGTAGAATGGGCGAGCAAGGCTAATGTGCCTTCAGAGCAGGGCAACGAGCACGATGAAGTTTTATATAGGCATCTTCGTTGTGGAAGAAAGAATCGACGCAACATTTGATATTGTGAATGCCGGAAAGACAAGATCTTGGCAACGAGATTATATGGGATGCTGCGAAGTGCGGGAGCGCGTGGTGGCGTGGCTGGGTAGCGGAAGTCGAGGCAGCCGATAGATTCAGTTGATTTAGCGAGGCTATCGAATGAGCGTCTTTGAAAGTCCAAGTCCACGTTACGAGCATAATCAGAGTTCGGCGAAGTTGACAAGACAAGTGATAAGTTGGGTGTCTCTGCTTGGCCTTCGCATCGAATATACACACTTAAGACTTGGTAGATCCGCGCGATTCCGCTCCCATCAACAACACTGTGATTCGAGTACACACTCAGAAATAGTCCTCCAGGGATGAAGGTTGCTCGCGCAGCTAAAACAGGTACCGGATGCCCCTTCTTGAAGCTAATTAGTTCCTCAGTGAACGCACCGTCCAGCCCAGGATGATCCCTCAACAAATTTGGACAGAACACATCGTGCGGGAGTCCTAATGGCGGAAGCCCTGCTCTTTCCATCTTCTCATACTCAAACTCTCGCTTCTCAGCGAGATCGAAGCTAGTGGTGAAAATCTGGTCAATCAGCTCTTCAGGTATGGGGTCAGGATACCGTAGACTGAGTGGACCTGTTCGCACAATTGATGGTCTGATTATACCGGCGAGATGAAAATCTCTCGTGAGGGAAGTCATGGCGGGCCTAGTAAAGTGACAGAATTGACCTTCCCTCAGTAACCCAAAAAATTCAGGTAGGTGATTGGGAGATCGCTTCCTCGAACGGATGAAAAGGTCGTAGCAAATGTCGACGTTCACGCATCATTATATGCAGTTCATGACGCTCAAAAGCAAGACCCGCCACCACAGGGGGGCGAAGGCGCAAGGGCAGATGTAAGCACAGAAACACGCGGGTTGCGCAGCAATGCGATGCACCATGGCGCAGCCGCAGTCCATATCAAGTTTGTACCCTGCTGCATGTGTGCATTTTCCCCAAAATAGCAAACTATAGACGTCGTAGGTGCAATATACTGTCAGTCAATGCCTCGTACCTACTCATGCAGCTCCCCACACGCCCTAAGGATCACTTGATCGCCGATCGCCCAGCATCTCAGGATTTTCATTGACAGCATTACCAAAGCTATATATGCTCAGGTTACATTTCTGAAATCACAGCGACATGGCAGGGATGAAATGGGCAGAGACCCGGAGAAGGTCTGTAATCTGAACCCACAATCTCTTCCGATCTAGCTACGCATCTTCAGAATGGGTATGCTCGCTCTGGAGGTGGACGTGCAGGGTGGCTGACTAGCTCTGTCGCCACATTTAGCGGTCCTTCGGGATCTCTGGAAGCGGGAACGGCCGTCTTTCCAGCGAAAAATCCACTGTTCCTTTGATCATCTACTTGGACACCTTACGTCGCTTCCACACCAATGATGCTCTTTCGGGGTGAAGCATCTGCAACAGTAACACCTGGCCAGTATCCTCCTCAACTAGCTTCAGAACCCGTCTACGAGCCTGATCCATGGTCTCATTCGGAAGTGTCTTCGGCACAACGTAATGATCCTTGAGGAGGGTTGCCAAAGACGCAACGAACTCCACCTGGGAAAATTTCTTGCCCGGGCAATTACGCACTCCATCAGACCATGGGATAAAAGAGCCCTTGCGTGGGTTCATGAAGGACTCGTCATCAATTGAGCTAGTCTGCGATTCAATCCAGCGCTGAGGTTTGAATTGCAAGCTATCATTTCCCCAGAATTTGGGATGGGTATGAACGGCAATGTGATTTGGGATAAGCAAGGTATTTGCAGGAATGATGAATGTCTTGCCTTCAACAGTGAGCGCTCGATCGCTCTTACCGGTAGATTTTGCGATGGGCACTGGAGGATAGAGGCGGATAGTTTCATAGAGAAGGGCCAAAGTCCGCTTCAGCCTGGGGAAATGGGTCGTATAGCTCCAGTCCTCGGTCGGCATATCTCCGAGCACATGTTCGAGTTCCTCGGAAACCCAGTCCTGGATTTCAGGAGCTGTAGCCAGAAGATGTACCGTGAAGGCGAGGGTATGGGCTGTGGTGTCATGCCCAGCGAAGTTGAAGACGAATATGTTGCCGTATATTTCCGATTCGGAAAGGCCGTCTTGCCCAAGGCTGGCTCGAATGAGCTGAGTCATCAGATTGTTGGTGGCGGGCTTGTCCTCAGCAAATGCCTTTTTCTCTGCCTCGTACACCTCTGTCATGTATGTCTTGAAACTTTGTACGGCCCTGTTCAGCTCTCGTGCTTTTGCTGGAAGCCAGGGCTTCTTGATTACCTCTGTACCAAGGACAAAGAGAAGGACGCAGTTGTCCAAAATTGTTTGGAGGGATTCTTTGTAGTTGGCGGCGACCGAGGCTGGAGACGTGTTCTCGTGGGGTTGGAATGGATAAAACTTGCCAAAGCCAGCAGCGGAAAGAATGTGAAGCGACAGTGTGCGGGTATCGTCGGCGGTACTCGTGACTGCATCTTTGCTGCCCCAGTAGTTGGCGACATGGTGACTCTGTCGAATGCTCTCCGACCATACAAGCTCGTTGTTCTGCTCGTTGAATGCGAGCGAGGTGATCTTCCGATGCTTGGTCCATGACTTTCCATCTGCCTGGGCGAAGAGTCAGTACGAGATTAGAAGCATTGAAGCAGAGTAGCGGCTTACGGTAGACAGGTTCTCACCAAAGACCTTTGTCATTTCAAAGATCTCCAGCGGCCGCGGGAACTCCTTCTCCTTCCTCAGCACTTCGGCCAAAGCTTCTGGGTTGCACAAGTGGACCCAGATTCTGCCGGGAGTCACCATGATGAAGACGTCGCCCATCTCCTCATGGGCACGATACTTGTCGGCAAACTCCCATCCCCGCCAGTTGAAGCGCGTGAAGCTGCCCGAGCCAAAGGGCAATTTCTCGAACAAGGGGATGAAGACGCGTTTGTCGAGGACCATCCACAGCGGATTCTCAGGGTTGATGGGGATGACGCGCACCGGCATGCCGACTTTGCGGGCGATGAGGTAATTGCGAAAGAGGCAGTACCAGGAATAGGCTGCATAGAGCAGCCATGACAACAGCGCTCCAGCCAGCGGCACTTGGAGAACCAAGAGCATGATGAGCGAGGGCGTGCTGAAAAGTGGCGAAAAAGGTTGTGTGCTTTGAAAAGGATGCGGCTGCGGGCGGGGGAGGAGGGAGATGCGGCGGGTGGCTGGCAGGAGGAGCAGGCGCTCAACGACTCGCTGGGAAGGAGCAAGCGCTCAACCGCTCCGCTGGGGAGGAGCGGGCCAGGCGGCCCAGCAGGAACGACCGAGGTGGCACAGGTGGCACAGGTGGCGAGGTGCAGGGAGCGTAAAGGCGGCGAGTATTTATTCCCGGCAACGCGGCGTGCGCTGCCATTGGCGGAACGGGCCGTTGAAAGCGGGCTGGTTGCTATCATTGTATGTACTGGTTTGGTCTGCCTGCATCCGCCCTCTGCCCGCATGTCCCACCCACCACATACCGGACGGCCCAAGTCATACGGCATACATAACAGCACGCAACGCGCCGCCTGCCCGAATCGACAGAACCCACTTCTCTAGCCATGCACTTTGGCGGCACACCCTCCTTCGTTCCCGCTTCCAATGCCTCTTCGCACGATGCACCTGCAATATTGCGCCGAGACCAGCCCTTTACCCGGCACGTTCAGAGCTCCGTAGTGTGTCGCATGCTAGCGACTGCCTGCTTGGGAAGCGCCGTGTTGTCCTTCTCCAAACCCAACGCTACCCTGGGTAAGCGACTTTCTTTGGTGCATAGCGTAATCTGCTACGCAAAGTGCTGACGCCCTCCAGGCTTTGGGCTTTTGGCTTTGATCTGCGCCGCTCTTCTCGTCGTCAGTCATCCTCAAACCAGGCACCTTTCGGTGGTTGGTAGTGCACAAGAGCTCATGACCCTTCTAGTACCGAGCATTTGTGGTGGGCGACCCTTCCATTGTCAATGTTCGGCGAATTTGAATCGACCTTAGTGGATGGGAGATAGCACAGCTTGGATAACTTTTGCGTACTTGATAGTAGCTCGTGATGACTGCTTTTTCCCCATTGTCTCTGCATGCCATTGTGATACGTAGAACATTTTGGTGAAGTTTATGTCTAGGCATGTGGTTATATAGTTCCACGGGGCATCTCTGTGCGCTTTATTACCTTGTCTTTCTCGTGGTTAGGCCATGTCTCTATGTAATTGACAGCAATGCAGTCGATAGCAATCATGTATCCATGCACATGTCATCACATTGCACCAGCATGTTTATGGCTAGAATCGGAAGTCATCAATTATCAATTGCGATACATTTACGTCTTCCTCCATCGAATGTACATGGACCCTAGAGGCCTGCATGAAAATGGAGAAATAGGCTCGGCACATTTTGTGCACTTCCGCACTGGGCCCTTTTCGGAACAGGAAACTATACCATCCTCTCCGATGGAATAATAGGAGCCTCGCCGCTTTGCGATTGCTTCCGACTAAAGCTGTCCGAAGCCGATAACTTGTTCGGGGGAGGGCCTAAAGCCAGCGTCCGGTCTGGGAGGGTAGTTCGTATTCGTCCACTGATATGGTCTCGTCCAATGGATGCCTGGGTTTCCTCCGCCGGAACATATTGCGCGAGAGTTCCTTGAGACTCTGCGTTGGTCCCACCAACGGTCTATCCTGGACGAAGAGAGTGCGGAAAGTTCCGGGGCATGCGACGATGATCGCTGGGAGACGTAGGTTAGCATTCAGATAGATCTATGCTTCACATGGCATCCACTTACCCATGTTCTACTCCAATAATGTCCACATATATGCCCATGATGGTGTGGGCTGCTTTAAGACAACGGTGATGAGGGCGACGCGCAGGATGGCAAACACCGCGGTGATCATGACCAGCGAAATCAGTCCACTGAAGGCAAGTTTCGTCTTCAGGGGGATCCCGACACGCCATAAAATGGCAAACGGAATAGACATGACTAGGTTCGGTCGGTAAAATACCACAAGTATGTTGAGGGACCCTAGCAATACTCATAAAATCCGTCACCACGTTAAGCGCGCAGTTGAACTTGAGATGATGAACACATACACGGAACCCAATTTGGCAGATCTACAGGATCTTGTGGTGGAAGCCGGAGTTTGATAGTGAAGGCCCATAATCTCCACGTGGACATCAACACAGTAACAAGAAGAAAGATTATGGTGAAGAAGTCTAGAGGAACGTTCCATAGGGGTTCAAGAATGTCTCCGATCATGGCGATAGAGCTCGTTGTGGACTCGAGCTTGCTTGGGATAAATGGGCGACCGAGTTGCACTTGACGCAGAACATGGAATTACAACGAGACTGCCGTATTATATTTGCTTGCAGCATCTGGAAAAGCGCTTGCAAGATTACGTTCAGGCTCTGCCTTGCCAACTGAATGCACTCGTGCAGAGGCCAAGGACTAAAACGGTAAACTGGGTAACACGGACAATTTAAGGCGGGCCATATGTTTGCCTTGATCCAGATGAGTGGATGGGGAGTGAGTCGTCAGAGCTGGTGCCAAAAGCGTCTTGAGTACGTCGCACGCATGCGCCTACCCGGGCAATGTAGATCTCCCGCTGAAACCTGGTTCGGGGGCGTTTTCGATGAGTAACGGGTTGGTCTGTGCATGGGTCTCATTGGCCGTTTTATTGAATATGAACCGGGGTGGTGAGCCAGGGTATCAGCTCAAGCAGCACTCCCGCCAAGGCGCTAGAGAGTGAATGCAGCCGGCGTCCCCCCTTGACGCCGCAATCTTCTTTCCGGACAGTCTATCGCCTTGAACTTTTCAACTCTCTGAATATCAGCACATTCGTTCCTTCCAGGCCATCTCGCGAAGGCATTATGCCCGCAAAACAACCACCCCCGTCTGCAGCCGTCGAAGCACAAGCGTCAGAGCCTCAGCCAGAGCATCTCGAATCGTGGAAGCTAGCTATCGTCATCGGCTCCCTCTGTCTGGCCATTTTTCTTCACGGCTTAGATACTAACATCATCGGCGTTGCCATACCAAAAATCACCACCGAGTTCAATTCTCTGAACGACATCGCGTGGTATGGATCCTCGTACTTGCTGACCGTCACCGCCTTCCAACCGCTCTTTGGAAACCTTTACAAGTACTTCACCGCCAAGCCAGTTTACCTGGTATCCATCCTGATCTTCGAAGTGGGCTCTATCATCTGTGCAGCCGCTCCAAATTCTGCAGTCCTAATCCTAGGCCGCTCTGTCTTGGGTCTCGGAGCCGCTGGCCTTCTTCAAGGAGCCCTGGCCATCATTGGCTATGCGGTTAAGCTTGAAAAGGTCCCCCAGTACCAAGGCATTGTCATTAGTGCTTTTGGAATCAGCGTCTGTACGGGGCCCATCATCGGAGGGGCCTTAACCGACCATACGAGCTGGAGGTGGTGTTTCTGGATCAATGTCCCTGCAGGCTTCCTGGTCATTGTCCTCATCATGGTTTTTGTCACAATCAAACCAAAGGCCAACCAAGTCAATCAGACTCTCCCGCTATCCCAAAAATTGAAACATCTGGATGTGATCGGAACTATACTCTTCATCGGAGGGATATGCTGTCTTCTGATCGTCCTGCAATTAGGCGGCCATGATATTTCCTGGAAAAGCTCGAAAGCCATCGGCTTGCTTGTCGGGTTTGCGGTCATTATGGCAGGTTTCGGGGTCCTTCAGTGGCACAGGGATGAATATGCAACAATTCCACCCCGAGTCCTGGTGAAAAGATCCATATACACGGGCGCATTAGTGCTATTCTTTCTTGGTATGTCGAGCTTGACGGTAAGTCCTCCATCTTGTTCATGTTTCACTAATACTAATAACGTACAAGTATACATACTACCTTCCGATCCACTTCCAATCTATTCAAGGCGTCTCGGCAACTGATAGCGGAGTTCGTTTTATTGCTTTAGTAGGCCCTCAGATCGTTCTGCTGGTCGCAACGGGTGCCATTGTCTCTAAAGTAGGCTTCTACGTAAGTCGTCCCTTATCCGTCATCCGATGCCATCCCTCAAGATGCGCAAATCCTTTTGCTATGACTCATGCGTGCCAGGTTCCTTTCATCATTCTCGGAATTACCATTGACTGCATCGGCGGCGGTCTCATCACAACCATCGGCGTTAGCACTTCTACAGCTCGGTGGGCTACCTTTCTAGTCATAAATGGCATAGGCATTGGAATGGCTCAGCAACTTCCTTACACTGCCCTGCAAGCCGTTCTCGACCCGCTCGATGTCGCCACTGGGAACGCCATTGCGGTCTTCTCGTTTCAACTTGGAGGTGCTTTGGGCATCGCAATTGCACAAAACCTTTTCTTGAACAAGTTGACTGAGGTTGTCCCCAACTACACAATGGAAATTCCGCCACAGATGGTGATCGACGCTGGAGCAATGGGATTGAAGCTGCTTGCTCAAAGCCCAGAAATGCTACTAGGTCTCCGGGAAGCTTATGCCCAGGCAATTCGATCGACGTTCATATTCTCCCTCGCAGCTGCTTGCACCGCCTTTCCATGCGCCTGGGGAATGGAATGGCTGAATATTCGCAAGGTTGCCGAAGCTCGGCGCGCGGAAAAAGATGACGAAGGAGGAACACAAACTGAACATGAGGCGAACGAGAAAGCCCCAGACATGGGGCAACAATGACATGGTACGGTTGACGTATCGGATAATATACCAAAAATGGATCTCACTAAGTTTAGCTGACCAGAGCACCTATTACACGTACTTTACCGCTGATCCAAATATATCCAATTCGCCGAGTCTTTTTAGGTTTTAGCATGTGTGATTACAGTACGTAGTTTTTCTTGCTCACAAATATATTCTGTGCCACCATGTTATCAATTTGTAGCGCATTTTAGCCATTATAATCCCCGAAAAACAAATCAGGTTCACCAGCGAAAGAGGGGCTGCCTATCGGCAGAATGACTGATCGGGCATGGCCAGGCTGCGATTAGAAGGTGTGCCGACCAGTGTACTTCACCATCTACACATGGCGCAAAGCTCGGCACATGGTTCTACCTCCCATGCCCATTAAAGCTTCAGCCTCGCACGATCCCGCGTTGCTTGATAAAAAAATTCATCCTTGCTCAAGTTCTTACAGACTTCCGTCGTTCCAGATCGAAAGCATGCTTGCGATCCTAGGCGCTGTTTTCCTCGTTGTTTTTTCTCTTATTTGGGGGATACAAGCACGTCATGGCCTTAGATTCAAATTCTTTTTCCGAGGACGAGCTATGCTTGAGGAGCTCAGTAGACAGGTATGCGCTCATGAAACGAAACAAATAGTATATATGTAACGAAGCTCATAGCATGGTGAACATCCATTCGGTTTACCAACGTTTGGTTTTGGGGGCCGTATGCACGCTGTATCTACAAAAGTACACTTGTATGAACTTGCCAAAGCCCCAAACAATCATCTCTTAGAGCATGCATGGGCGGCAGAGGTGATATTCCGCATGCTCCCTTCTTGCCAGACACTTAGTTGACCACGGTAAAGCAAGTCAAATCTCAGCATGCTCTTGGGGTAGAGTGGGCGACGCTAGAGCAACGTCATCATGATGGAAACCTTATGTCTAGTGCGATCCGCACATCGTGGAAGTACTATGCAAAATTGCAGCCAAGATTTCTCGAAATCATCAGAGAGGAGCTTTTGCATGCTTTCAACAAAGGAGCGACAGGCCCTGGTAAGCTTCAATCGTGTCATCGCGCTATGCAGCAGCTCATCACTATTTTATAGGAGGGTACCGAGAGGTTCTTCTGTGCGATATTGTAGAATCTATCAACACGAGGCTCAACACTCTGTGGACGTTGGGAGAAGAACATGGTACGTATGACTCTTCGCCTATATTTGGGTATTGTTATTGACAGTGTCAGCGAACAACAGAGTATTCCTAGAAAGAGGGCTCAAATATTCCACGGAAGCCAAAGTCATATCTGAGCTGGCAAAGTTACTGCCCTCCCCGAACATCCTGTGAGTTCTATGCCCCTCTGCTCATGGTTTCTCAACTCACTCTAATGTATGACAGAGTCCTTGCAAATCTTGTTAAACGCGTTAGCGGTAATGAGGGATACGTAATCGACGTAATGCTACGCATCCTCGAGCGTGAACGAAACAAACCAAACTCTGAAAAAGCGCGAACTTCAGAGAAACCTGTATGACAACCATTCTCTCGCTTACTGCTGAACCTCACGAGGCAGATGCAGCTAATATTCTTAGCCAACGCTCTTGGAAGCACTTGTCAACCGGTGTCCAAGTCATTGGACGATGAAGGAGTTACTGCGAGACGTCAATGTCACATGGAATACTACCAATTTTGCCTCTCCCATTGTGCGTGGCTCCCCTCTATCAAAATTGCTGTTGCTATCTCAATTTAAGCTCACAAAAGTAAAGTTGATCACTCAAGTGATTCAAGATCTATGTCGACATGCCGAATATCACGTCACCCTTCGACAGGAAGTTCTGAAATCCAACAATACCAATCCCATCGAGCACTTACAGCTACTTGACGCCTTTGTCACTGAATCTATGCGAACACAGTGCTTTTCATCCACGAGGATCCATCGGATGGCACTCCATGAATATACTTTCTCTGACGGGTACACCGTCCCCGCTGGCGAAATAGTGCAGTTCAATCTACGGAAAATGTTCCTTGATGAACAAAGCTACCCATCAGCTAACAGCTTTAATGCTGAACGGCATCTTAACTCGCGTACCCGCTCCACCGAGATTAGCTCAAGATGGCCCTTTTGGGGCACTCAACATCTTCCTTGGTAAGTTATATGCGCTAATTCTTCACTGCTCTTTTTCTATACCATGTTAGCTAACCAGTGTCAATTAGTCCTGGAAGGTTCTACGCAGTGAACTTAGCGAAACTTCTCTCTATTTGCCTGCTAGAAGATTGGGATTTCAAGCTGAAAGATGGAAGTTCGCTGAAAATCTTCTGGCGCGACTTCAGTGTTCCGCACCCGAAAGCAAAGTTGCTATTGAAACAACGTAGAGTTGAGTAAATCAGTTAACAATGCGAAAAGTTTAACACAACTCTTGATTTGTGATAGCTATTCTATAACTATGCTATAAAAATAAGAATAGTAGTCACTCTATCTTCGCTTATATAACATCTTTTAACTTACAGCTTTAACCTGCGTTGCGTTAGGTGTTGTTGTGTAGAATGGTATATATCGAATATAGAGGGCGGAGCTCACGATCCGCAGTCGGAGGATGGGAGAGATGACAGAATAGGCGGCCGAACAATCAATCTTATTGAACTATTTCTTCTATTCTAAGGTGGGATCAGATGGTATCAAGCTGAAAATACTCCCGGACGATTGCCTCTCGGGCTCCGGCCTAACGTTTCTCCGCTTACCTAAGCATTCGATACTCGATCGGGCCCCCCTCACAACTACTACACTACAGTGTCATCAGCAATGCTGGAAAATCTGGGGATTTTGCTGACCTTTCAATGCTTAAAGGGGCAAGTTGAACCTGGTTCTCATGGAAGCTGCCCCCAAGTTAAGACACGCACTGGTGGTAATTAAGGATACTACCACCGCCTATATGCCGATGCCGGGAATATCTAACGTCGAAGACTTTTCCACATACGTTACTGCTATGGTATTAACAAAGTCAATAATGGCGCTATAGATGAGGCTTAAAATATTCTCTCCATGAACCCGAAGTTCTATGATATACGCCAGTTCCGCAGAAGAGGGAAGTTCGTGACGTCCCAGCTTGTTAATGAGCGCTTGAATAAGGGCCTCCTCCCTATCTATAAAGCACTGGTCCTCCACGGTTTCTAGCAGGCTAGGTTAGATGATTGATATAGGTAGCTCTATAAGACTCACCGCAGATCGGCATATTCCTATTGCGTACTTTCATGTACTCGAGGATTTTCCCATACTCCCCTAGCCCTCCTACAATAATAGCCTTGAAAGCCTCCACCACGGCCTTGGGACAGATAATAAGATCGGTTTAGTAGAAGGAGTTTTCCCCAGTCTACAGGATAGGGGCTGCCATATTAAAGAATAGGAATAGGCTAATTATAGTTAGAAGGGTGAATAGCTCTTAAAGAAGTGGAGGATTTAGTACTTGAACAACGACTAATTACTGATTTGATTCGATTCGATTAATAAGTAGTAGAGATAAACAAACTATTCGTACAGGTAGGCCCCTTTTATACCTATATTCGAAGCATGGTTGTTAAGAAGAGTTATTATCAAGCTTAGTAGCGAGCCAAAATCAACTACGGATTATAAGAAGGCTCTTAAGTCGCACGCGTATACAAAAGAAAAAATACTCTCCCTATAGAAGTAGTTAACGCGATTACGAGAAGAGTTATTATCAAGCTTGGTAGCGAGCCAAAGTCATCCACGGATTATAAGGCTCTTGAGCCGCACACGCACACACAAAAGAAAAATAACTCTCACTACAGAAGCAGTTGACGCGATCACGAAGTTCTATGAGAGGGTCATTGAAAAGGAAGGATCTAAGCTGGATCCGACGACCACGACAAGCTGTGCGACTAGGGACGGACATGTGAACTTATGTCCGCATGTAGTCCAATCAGTTAAAGCGCAATGTTCAGAAAGCAACGCCGCATAGTTGTGTACAAACTCTTCGTTGCTACTGTCGCTGCATCCTTGGCATCGCTTGCAGTGCGAACGGACCCGTGTTTTTCCATCATGTCTTTTTTTTTTTAGCGATTATCCCTGTCACGGCGCTTGCACTTGCATTTATGAGTCTCTATGCCTCAAATCATCGTGCTCGTAGACGGGGGTGGAATGCTGCCTGAAATTCAACACCACAGCCGCTTGTCGGGTTAACGGTTTGTGGTTTGCTGACCCTGACCCGTGCATGGCATCGCTGAACAGAGTGCGTGATATCTTACGGCGAAAATGCTTACAATCGTAAAATCACTGTGGGCAATACTGTCTAATTACCGAGGGAGTTACCCATTGCGGTGAAGTGCTAAATTAGGCTTAGCGCCGTCGAAGCAGCTTTATCGGACGCCCGAATATCATCATAACCGCGGTTTTCATCTAGTGGAAGAAGATTGTTCAGAAAATGCACACACCCTTCCATGTTTGCCCAATTCTATCTATTAAGCGAGAATATGATACCTACGTTTATCAGGTAGAAATCTTTTATGCAGCAACAGCGACGCTAATGAAACGTCGTTACGAGTACTACCCAGCCTATACGTTGTTCATTGCGATGTTTCCGCTAGGGCGCAAAAGCTCCCGCGGTCGATCTGCATCCTGCCTTCATGAAAAGCTCTAACAGCTTTGAAGATTTCACGAAGATTCATGTGGCCCGGTGCTTAGTTACCCTATCGCCGTAACACGGCCGGCGAGAGTAAATATATGAAATGGGAGCAACAGCCTTGACATAAGTCGCTCAGCGAGGTTTAAGAGGTGCTAGTAGTTGCCACCCACAACCAAGGCAACAAAGTAAGAATTGACCAAACATTCGCACGGGGATAGATGGGTGCTTTGGCTTGAGCCTCTGCTGTGCATGCCAGTGTGGTCATTGACAAGGCTTGGTGCACGCACATTAGCGGTCGCTATTCGAAAGAAAGCCACCAGATTTTTTCACGATTTGCGGAGGCTTTAGACATAAATTATCTATTCATGAAAGATCACCGGGTGTCTGACATCATCCCATGGTATCTACCCAATCCCAAAAGCTCAACGGCGCCGGCCCTATCGATGACGCGCGGTCTATAGTGATGATCTTTATTCGTGTTTTCCGGCGATTCGTCTTCATCTGTCCAAGAATCAACCTGTACTGCTCCTACAAAGTGTAATGAGTAGTGCTGTGAAATGCAAAATCTCGATTGCCAATTTGAATTTTGAACGTTTGTTGTAGTAGCGGGTGTGAAAATAACAGTCGTGTTATAGTCTTCCGTGCCCGGACATAGTCTACAACAGTAACAGGATTTGCGGCACACCTGAGCTTGAGCCGACTGAGCAGCTTACCGGAATCATCTAAGCCTAAGTGACAAATTCACAGGTATGCACAGGCACGCCGCATTCGTGCGGCAACCCGAAGCCGATTATGAGCGTAGCGACATTTAAAAGCGGAGCATTTGGTATCCTGGACATCGTTTCAACTCTCAACACTTGAAACAGTAGATCGGCACCCATGGGTAACTGGGCATCCAAAAGCTTCTTCCCGAGATGATGGGATCTCTATTTGATTTGGATTTGCATAGTAGGAGTCTCTTTAGAAGGTCCGCACGAAACACAGTAGGAGTTTGTACACAGTAGAGGTACTATACCCACACCTTATACACGATAATAGAGCTGTAGAGCTATACACAGTAATACCGACGAGGTAATATTTCGAATATTGAGGCGCTGGACGAGAAATAATATATAATACCGAACTATAGAGCCTAGTTGGGAGACTAATAGCGGTAGCGAGGAGTTAGCGTACTAATACTACTACTTATAGTATAAAAATTGCCCGCGATAATACTAGTATCCTACTTACTATATCTATCTCTTATCCTTAGCTAGCTTCCTTATTATATCTATCTCTTATCCTTAGCTAGCTTCCTTATATCTATCTCTTATCCTTAGCTAGCTTCCTTATCTCTTCCTTAAACTTACTATTAATACCTACTAACTATATATCTTCGCCAACGATCGTTCGCCTAGTCCTTTAGTAGGACCTTTAGTAGGAGGAACTAGAGTAGAATAGGCTATTCGAGTATAGCGCTCTAAACCTTTTAAATATCGCGGCGGAGTATCCCCGGCGCTATAAGCGGGAGGTACTGTCGATAGGGCTCCTCGATTATAATAACTATTAGTATAAAACTAACTATACGTTAGATATATTCGAGGGAACGAGCGGTAATAGGATTCTTATATAGCTATTTATAGTTACCTATATTATATTCCTATCCGAGGCCCTATATAACGAGGATAGGCGTTTCGTCTAGAGGTAGCTATACCGTCTATATAGGCTAGAGGAAAAGCTTATATAGGGAAGACGGTTAAGGGAAGAGGAATCGGCCTTCTTAAGAGGCTATCGAG
Source organism: Darksidea phi (assembly GCA_030770425.1). Taxonomy (NCBI): domain Eukaryota; kingdom Fungi; phylum Ascomycota; class Dothideomycetes; order Pleosporales; family Lentitheciaceae; genus Darksidea; species Darksidea phi. Next base: position 500,719 of record JASJFT010000003.1, on the reverse strand, counting down.
GGAGCGAATACCTAATATAGAAGATAGAGCTAGTGTCCATAGTAGATACGATACGAACGATAGCGTAGGGGATACCTAGCTAGAGAGGCTACCAGTGAGTAGAGGACTAAGAAGTAGCCTAGCGTAGGTTACCTTACTATCGTTGTTACTACCCGTACCAAGATATATTATTAGTTAAGCAGCGCGAGGGTCCAGAGGGCTAGGTACGGGCATCTACTATAGGGGGTTCGGCGTTATCGGCGCCTTTAACTATCTACATATATTATTAGTAAATTAGGAGCTGTTACTATCGTATAGTTGCTGCCTGTGCTGTTGCGTGAGATGTCGAAACATTGAAACATAATAAGGTGATTAGAATCACGAAAAACACAGCCAGCCCAGGAGCCAACGTGACGTCACGCCGGGTAGTGGCCCAAGCTCCTGGGGACCATGGCCGTATAGTGCTTATTGCTGTAAGGGGGGGGGCACTGAAAGCTTTCCCACCGAACCATGAGTAGGATGGACATTTCCAAAAATGCAAAGACGGCTGGAGATTTTGTGTGACTGTGATTTGAAGCCCAATGTGACGAACGAGGAGGCTCACATGGAGTGCAGCATTTCTAACGATCCGCGCAAGGTAGCTGAGGATGACTCCGTGGGTGTAATGTGAGTACCATGCTGCATCCGCATTAGTCTATTCATGACGAGTGTAGGTAGCAGTGAAGGATTGGTGTGGTATGCGTGAGTCTATGTTTTAAAGCCTTTGGTGTAGCGACCAAGGGCGAGGATGCCGATGTTCTTGAGATGTGGTCAGTGGGGAGGCGGGACTATGGATAGAATATAGTCGAATTACTGACAGCTAGGTCTTTGAATACTGCGGTAGTATTTGCTGCTGTGGTCTCGCTCCTCATCATATCTGCTTCCTGCATCAATCTCGAAGTCATTCTTAGCTTGGGATATCCTACAACTAGTTGAAAGAGAAGTTATCAGCATGGCTGTAGTCCGGTTTGCTTCATGGCAGCGACACCTCTAATCCGACTGAGCGCAAATGTTATTGATGGTGGGTAACGTGAACTTGGGCTACAAATTGTCTTTCACAGGAGTTCAGACCGCGGCGCGTAGAAGACCCTCCAAACGCTCCGCTTGGCCGCCACTTGACTCAGCCCAAACATATCAGCAAGTGCTCTTATTTGCAGGATCGCAAGCATTCAATCGAGGATCTGCATCCATGTCGTGTTGACCAGTGTTGGGACTAGCGATATAGCTCTCACGAGGCGACTTCTAGTGAATGAGTTAATAGCAGAGTAGTTGCGCCCTACTTCGCCTTGTTGATGGTATCATCACTTTTTTCATAGATTACGCTGCATTCGCTCGCTCTCCAAGCTCCAAATTCAAATCACCCAGGCTCTAAAGCGTTGTGTTACATCTTAAAGCCGCTAAGCCGCTAAGCGCCGAAATGTATTGAACAAATAGGGTGGGCTGGCAGCGAACAATATATAAACTAGAGAAGCCTGCATCAGGTTTAATTCAGAGGTTTTGAGACTCAAAATTATGCGTAGCCTGACTCGCTCTCATTTGTTGTGATCTTTCACTCACATATAGTGTTTTAGCTAAGGCGCACGTGATTCCTCATGTTGTGTCTCTATCTCTCACCTTCACCGGAGAAATAGAATTTCCAAGCCCCGCGTACAAAATATTTTGCAAGCCACCAGACTCACACCTTATCGCGGTCATCTACACCACCACCATCCTCTCATCTCCTCTTCATCTCCTCTCCACCCTCACCGACCCGCGCTATCAATTATCAACATGGCTTCACTCGCAAACGTGTTCAACCATCTGGTGTTACCACCAAAACTTCCCGGTGAACAGGACGCGGACATTGAAAGCACCAGCAATGATGTCCTCCTCCGACTTATTCATGCCACGAACACCTTAGGCAAGCTTGCTAGCCAGGAATATAGATCTACCTGGCATGCAGTTCGCCAATCTCTTCGTAGTTGCCATTCTCTTCACGCGCCAGGTCGCCTCGAAGCGCAATCGCTCATTTCAGAGTTCCGACAACTCACGCACGATCGGCCTATGGTTCTCCATGTCACCGAGCAAAATGCCGCTCTCATTATTCGACGCGACGTCAGGTAAGAAACGGGGCTTAAGCCCAGCTGTACAACGCGCGATCCTGGACTAACAGACAATAGCGACCAGACCGATATCGTCATATTTGAGGCATTCGAGGCAGCGCCGCCTTCTGCCGAGGTGCTTGCCAGCGAGGGCGCCCTCGTCTGGGATTTTCCCGACTGCGCGGCCCAGATACCTCTTGATGAATTCCAGAAGGCATCATTTCAAGAAGCCTTGGCCGATTTCTTGGAAAAGGGCAGCATGGAGCCCTTGAGGCGTTTTCAGGCACATACGACAAAGGCTCAAACTTCTATTGTCGAGTCGCGTGATACAGCTAGTCCGGCACTTGTGACACATCTCCTCATACCGTTGCTTGAGGCCATCGGATCGTCGGTCGACGCCCACGTCCCTAGAATAAGGAAGCGAGTGCGTGACGATGCGAACATCGAAGCCGCGGAATTTCCGTGGCGGAGATTGCCTTTCTGGCTCGTACTCCGCGTCTTTACTCAACGACAACTTCAGCTATCTCTTGGCGACGAAGCGGGCAGAGCTTGTTACAAGTTCTTAATCACTGTCCTGCTTGTAGAACTTCTTAACGATTGTCCCAGCCAGATGGCACCTGAGTTAACCATGACGCTCCGGGCCAAGATTTGTCGCCGCCTCGCGAAGCTCGAGCAAGAAAAGGGTAACGCACCTGCCATTTATGAGTACCTCTTCACCGCCACTAGACCGTTTGTTAAAGAAGCTATCACGCGGATTACGACGCTGGTAAAGGCAGCGTGGGAGAAGTTCAAGCGAGAGACAATACGGCCTGTTCCTAGACTCCCATCGCGGGCCGACCAACAAGCGCTCTTTCTTTCTCTTCCCAACAGTGGATCGCACCTTCAGCATGTATTAGATTTACCACGCACACGCAAGAAGACTCAGCTCTCTTGGAATCTGCCTCCATTGCATGACAGCACTATAGAGCAGGTTGAGCAGTTCACAGACATGTATTTCCAGCTGGCGAAATTGGAAAACGAGATTGAGATGCATCAATCACCTCAATTGATGACATCTCTGACGTCGGAAGTTTGTTGTATCAAGCTAGCGGAAGCGGTATCCGATTTGTTTAAGACTGTCGGAACGGCTTACCATTCCGATCCCGAGCTGGTGTCGATCTTCATCTTGAATCTCTTCACACTCTGGGTACGACTGGACAAGTACATGGTACAAATCTGTCCTCTACTTCTTGAATACTACCCAGTGTTCGCTCCAGAGCTCTTGGATGCATTGCATCTTCCGACCACGTCAGAGATGCAGCGACTCCATGACATCCAGAATCATCTCCGAGATCGGTGCGAGAGGTGCAAGTATCGTAAATCAATCTTTTCTGAGCCTGACAAACAAAGCTTCGCAGTGAAGTATGTCTCGCAGTCGGTGGTAATGCAAGAACTTCTTCAAGAGGTCCAAGACGCCTCTAAGGCTTCACGAGAAGCAAAGAAGGCTGAGCTGGATGTATGGTGGCAAGAGTATGATGAACATTCTCTAGAAATCTCTGGCGGCACTTGCGTCTGCACCTTTAATCTTAACGGCTCGAGAAATGTGAGGGGATGCACCAAATGTTGGCACTGGCGCACTCGGAACCGAATGGAAATATACGCCCACGAGGACTTCCTACCTAAGGATCCAATCAAAGCGGCAGCAGTAGTCTTCGAGTTGGGTATCCCGAGTTTCATCACCGCGTATCGAAATGCGACCTGGAAGATCTTTAGGTTAGGTTATCCGGCAAAACCTACGTCAGTCTCGCCAGTCAAGCTGTTGAAGGATTGTGAATCGCTCACAATGTTTGGGCAAGAGCCCCTGCCCGGCATTATCGGCATCACGATTGCATCGACGTCTAAATCGTTCCGTGGTACTCACTACAAGGTTGCCAAACGGAAGATGAAAGCCTCTGAATCTGATGTTCTCTACCCCAACGGGCTGGATTTCTTCTATTTTGACACGTCCTCCAAAAAACGGGTTAAGGACTTCGACAAGCCAATGACCTTCCAGCATCTATGTGCTGTACATGTTCCGCTAGGGCTTCGGAATTCAGTCATCCCAGAATCGATACACCCGCCCACTGAAATACATGGGCCGTCTTCCTACGAGATTGTCGCCTCCGAAACTAAATGCCCACCCAACATGTCTCTTCATGAGTTCACAGCCTACCAACGATTACTTTCAGGCAAGGCCCGTCGATGGCTCACTATGTTAGTAGAATTGGGCGCGTCAAATTTGAACTTTAGCAGCGAGAGCACCATGCACATGTTCAACCACCTCGCCACCCAGGCCGGGCCAGCACGAGATGAACCTGGCCTCTTTCGCGATGTCCACGTAGTCTTCAAGGACACGTCATTCTGCAACCGCCTGAAGGAACAAATCGGGTACCGCCTACGTAATATCACATCCAACTGGCGTGAGGTCTACTGCATGGAGGTCCTCATCACGCTCAGTCTGCGACTCTTCACCTTAGCCTCCTCAAAGACTCTAGCCATGGACCTTTTGAAAGAGGCGCGCGATATTACGTTGAAATGGATTACGCGCCTTCGGGCTGACGTGAGGTGTACCATGGAGGCTTCCGTAGCGGAGACAGCTGCTAGATACGCTTTCTGGGCTGCACTGCTTTGCCGAAGGACATTTTCCACCTTTGCGAATTCGGACAAGGTGATACCACAAGATGATCTTTCGATATTCGTTCAGGCCTCCCTAGCTCTCCAGGAGAACCTCCTTGTCGATATAGCCAAGTTACCGCCATTGCTAAAGAGCATGTTGATTCGAGACACGAAAATGGCTTACAACATCCAGTCACTTGTATTACAGTCAATAAACGCTTCCCCTCGGAGCATCGGTACCGCCATTAATACATCTTGGTCAGGTTCGGGGAACTCCACTAAGAAGGTGTTTACTAAGTGGCGGGCTCCCACATCACCATCTGATCGATGGGTTGTGTCAACCATGGTCGCTGCGACCGGGGCCTCAACAGGTCCACAGGTGGTTCACTATAATTACATTGAAGGCCACCTGCTCATTAATCGGAAGCCCTTGGGAAGATTGCCGCGTGATATTCGAGAGTCCAAAGAGGTGAAGGAACTCTTCGGCGACCAACACCTTCTAACATACCCGTCTGCCGAACTTGGCATGTCCTATGTCATGGCAACTCGGGTTGAAAAATACGAAATTCACTTTGGCATTCGGAACGGGGAAGTCATTATCCGCGCTCGTGGTTATGATGGCCTCCTAGAATACATTCCGCGACGACTATTTGCGGGATCCGATACCGTTGATCTACCCTTTGGTCAGGTCTCCGATTGCGCGCACTGGTTAAACCTGGATACAAAATGCCTCGAGATCCGTCGCAAGCACGCACTCCAGAAGACGAGGGTTAATGACTGGATTATAGATGTTGTAAAACGGCACGGGTATCGAAGCAAGCGTGTTTCCTTGGTTGACCCTAATTCCATCCTTTTCAAGCAAGTTGCCGACATCTTCCGAGGGTTCGAGAATCCCCACAGAATTACTGTCTTCCAGCCTATAAAAGACGAAGGTAAATTGTCTGTTGAGCTACGGCATCTGGAACTGTCGTTCTACGTCAACTCAAGGCATCTTCTTGAGTGTCGAGAACTAGGAGAGGAGGTTGATCCAGACCAAGATATTGGCACCCTCTATGGGCTTGAGAGCAAGATCGTACTGCGCGACGTTGCAGACAGTAAACGCCGGAGCATCATCGTCCCTGGAGGAGACGCCCGTACCAAGCGTCGCGGGATGCACATTGTCACCCGAGTCGCAAGCAGCGCCAATTATGTGAGATTCGAAGTCGATGACGTAATTGGACGACTGTCATGCCCTGCGGAGCCGCGACTTCTGTACGCAAAGGCCCAGTTGCATGCATTGACTTCCTTTGTCATACCTGATCTACTGACTGGACGCACAGGCACGGAAGAAGCCTTGCAAATCCTGCAATCAGGTTATTGTCAACCATGGACACCATTGGGAGGTACTGCTATCGAAATCCTTCAGGCCCTCAGAGAGCTCAGTCCTGGGCGGGAATACTATCCCGAGCATAAGACAAATCTGCAGAAAGTTGATTGGAATGCGGATCTGACGATGACTATCCAACACGATGCATACGAGGGCCTCGTACAGGGTATACTCTTCAAGTCAGAACGGCTTCGTGCCTTTGCTCCAAGCAATGGAGATATTCGAGTGGGCACCTACAGTCCGACCCATCTTCGCAAACGCAGCATCGTGCAGCGCCGGCTTTATGAACGTAGCGTTATTGATACAAACGAGGAGGCTGGCGGTGATAAGGTATACGCATCCCGAGGCCGACAAGCCAATTCAACGCAAGCAGACCAAGTCTATACGATTGTAAAGATGCTCCGAACACAACCATTCAGCATACAAACCACTCGAGAATTATCGGTAATTCTTCAAGACTGGTCGCTCATTGGCGGATTCCACGCTACATCTGAGATCTTTCTCTCCAGCCTGAGCGACGTCATCGAGACGAATGTCAACGAGCAGTGGGGCAGTCTCGTGAACATGTGTCGCTGCTCCGGTCCGCAGGAGTTATGGAGCTTGATGTTCCGATTCAGTCTCATGTCACTGAATTCTGGAACCGACATGAACGTTATCAAGATCCTAGCAGCTTTCACATCTTTGCCAAGCTTGAAGACACTGGAACCAGCATCCCATTCCTCGTACAACCACTTCAAGCTCAACGAATCTCCAACTACTCAATCGCTTTTCAAAATCATTTCTGTCGACCTGCCCGAGAAGCTAAAGCGGAGGGGTGACGAGGCGCAAAATGACCATCAAGAGGCATGCGAGGCTGCTGGGAAGCAATTGGCACAACATTTCCTAGATCAGTGGCCAAACGAAGAAATCTTACTGACTGGTTTCGAATCGGATTTGATCGATACCGGACTCACGATGGAGCGAATCGTTCCGGAGTGGTGCCGTTTGCACAAGAATATGGAGCTTTCGAAATATGTTATACGAGTTCAGGATGTACTCAAAGGCTATAAAGGGCCAAGTAACACATGGGTACCAACTGCTTGGCACTTAACACAGAGACCGTTCCACACGCCCGACCGCGGTTCCGTCATCCCATCCATTTCCGCCAACCTCATCGTCAAATCGCTCGCGTTACCCTTCGACATCTCTACTCGTGATGAGTTAGTCCTCAGTAGCAATCCCGTTCCTACCTCCAAAAGCCATTCAATTGCAAACGAGACAACAGAGCTGCGAAAGATCCTTTCTTCTTTTACCTCGTCATCGGACCCCTTTCGACAACATTATGGCCACGATCTAGAAAAGAGTCTCGTTGCTCTTGCAAAGACCAGCACTCGGTTGAAAGCTCCCTATACCGCTCCCAATATGACCGCAATTGCAAAGAGTATCCAAGAAGTCCGCTCCGTGCTAATAGACCACTTCGCCAGCATCCGCAACGCTCTGTCCGCCGATGACGATCGCTTCCAATGGCTGGAACTCGGGGGTCTCTGGCCTTGCCATAAGTCGATAGCATTATTAGAGCAACTACGCTCTAGCTCAAATCATACCTTCGGGAACTCTGTAAAAGAAGCAATTGTTTCACATGGGATTCTTATCACGAAGTTACAGCGACTTGTGCGAATCCGGAGTGCGCTCTATCATAGGAAACGCACCCGGCTCCAAGAAGAACTTAGCAATCCCGGCCATGAGAACTGGAACCCGTTAGAATTCCCCGATTGGCTCCTACTGGAGATCGACAGTGATATCCTAATTCGACAAGAGCAAATTGATGTTGCGCATGCAATAATTAAGCCTGCGTCGGCGGAGAACACGGTGTTACAGTTGAATATGGGTAAAGGTGAGCGAGAATTATCGCAGTCATGTAACATTTGTCTCCTAACCATATCCACAGGAAAAACTTCTTGCATTGTTCCAATGGCAATGGCCATGCTCGGAAATGGAGAGCAACTCCCGCGTCTGATCGTACCAAAGCCATTACTCTTGCCGACAGCCCAGATGATTCAGTCACGACTCGGAGGTTTAGTCGGTCGAGAGATACGGCATATTCCCTTTTTCCGTCGTATCAAGCCGAAACCAGAAACACTTCAACTATACGCGGACCTTCATCAAGACATGGTTCACTCTCGCGGCGTCGTTCTGAATGCTCCCGAGCATGTCCTATCCTATAAGCTCAGCGGTCTTCAAAATCTTGCCGACTCCGAGTTAGAAATTGCACGGGAAATGATAAACTTCCAATCATGGCTAACCTCGACGTGTCGGGACGTTTTGGATGAGTCCGACGTGTCTTTGGCGGTGAAGACTCAACTGATCTATCCAAGTGGTAAGCAAACTACGGTCGATGGACACCCGTACCGTTGGAAAGTAGTGCAATCGCTTTTGTCACTTGTGAAGGACCATCTCCCAGGGCTCCGAAACATGTTCCCGCGGAGTATTGAAATCATTGAGCGGGACCACGGGTACCCAATTACATACTTCCTTCAGTCGGACGTAGAGGAGGATCTGCACCGACGACTTATTGATGATGTATGTACGGGAAGAACGGAATTCCTCCGCTTTGCAGAGTCGCCTTCACCCTGCCACTACGAAGAAGTCCGTAAAGTTCTCTTGGATACGCACCTTGACAACAAGCTATTCAAGCGCGTGGCCGCGTTATTTGCCAACAGGAACTCAGCATCCAACAACTTGCTCCTTGTCCGAGGCCTGTTGCTCAATCGAATACTTCTGCTCTGCCTGAAAAAGCGCTGGAATGTACAATACGGCCTCCACCCAGGCAGGGATCCCATTGCAGTTCCTTTTGAGGCAAAAAGCGTGCCGTCCGAGCAAGCCGAGTTTGGTCACCCTGACGTCGCGATTCTCTTGACCTGCCTGGCTTTCTACTACTCCGGTCTCGATCAAGCTCAATTCGGCAAAAGTCTTCGCCACATTCTATCGTCACATGATCCTTCTAGTGAATACGACAGGTGGACCAGTACTTGCGATACTCTTCCAGAAGCTTTGTATCATTGGAATGTTATCAATTTGGACGACCAAGTTCAACTCGAAGAGCTTTGGAAGCATCTTCGAACCAGTAAAAATGTGCTTGACCACTATATGAACCACTTCGTTTTTCCCGCACACGCCAAGCAGTTCGATATCAAGCTACAGGCTTCGGGATGGGACTTACCCTTATTCTCGAAGAGGAAATCAAGTGACAATGTAGCCACAGGCGCAAGGACGACTGGGTTCAGCGGTACCAACGACAACAAAACGATGTTGCCACTCACAATCAAACAAAACGATCTCCCAAGTTTACACCAAACTAACGCTGAAGTCCTCACCTACCTGCTGCAAAATCGAAACCGAGAGTACCATCTCGCAGCTCGAGAAGGCAAGCGTCTGTCAGAAGAGGACTTCCTAAAACTACTCATGGCGAGGAAAATCCGCGTTCTCATCGACGCTGGCGCCTATATTCTCGAAATGAGTAACGAAGATTTGGTCACGACGTGGCTAAGCATCGATACTAACGCACAGGCAGCTGTGTACTTCGGTGCTGACAACCGAGCCTGGGTCCAATATCGTGGAAGGAAGGAAGCGGTTCCTCTGCTGGCCACCTCATTTGTCGATAACTTGCACAATTGTCTTGTTTATTACGATGAAGCGCACACACGTGGCATAGATTTGAAGCTGCCCCAAGAGGCCCGTGGTGCACTGACACTCGCCCTTGGGCAAACAAAAGATCACACAGTCCAAGGTAAGGATGCACCGCCAATACGAGAGATTTCGTACACTAACATCATATATAGCTGCTATGCGCCTCCGACAACTCGCAACTACGCAATCCCTCTCCTTCTTCGCATTCCCTGAAACCCACCAGTCTATTCTCGACGTGTGCGAGATGAACGGCAACGACAAAGTCGACTCATCCCACGTCGTACACTGGCTCCTGGAACAGACCTGCCGCGCGAATGAACAGCTTCAAAATCTCTACATCTCCCAGGGTGCCGAATTTTGCAATCGCACGACAGCAGAATGGGAGAACGCCGCTTTTCTCTCTAATGTCCAAGATAGAGATGCTTATGTCAAGGCGCTTCAACATCCAGAGCAGCAGACACTGGAGCAGCTATACGGGAACCACACGGACAATACCCAGAGCCTATCCTCCCCTGTGACCCCATTCCCGCAAATCAAGACCTTTGTGGACGAGCTCAACAACCAGCGCCGCGCCGTCGCTGGCAAGCCCAACGCTCTGCATTCTTCCGCGTTAGAGGAGGTTGAGCAAGAGCGCGAAGTCGAGTTCCAAGTCGAAGAAGTGCGGGAAGAGCAACCGCCCGGGCACTACAAAGCCCTCTCTTTTGGAGATATTCACTCTACCATCACTGATTTCGTTCGCACGGGCGTTTTATGTGGAGAAGAGGGTTATGAAAATGTATTCGCCGCCGTGTCACGCACATCTGTGGGCCATAAGTTTAATATTGTCGGTACGGACTCACGGTTGTTTGCTTCAGTGGAGTTCATGAGGACGATTAAGACGGGCCGGCACGATTTAGCCGACAACTTTCTGGTAAGTCTAGTCGCCTTCTTCATCTCAAGAGACCAAGTACTAATATTTCGCCTAGCGTCCCGTCGAATGGATCCTTTACAGCCCCAGCACCTCCACTGCCCTGATCCTCATCGCCGAAGAAGCCGAACTCCTAATCTCAGCCCTCCGCGCCCAGAAACATCCCCCAAAAGTCCACCTCCTCACATACTCTGCGCCGGTCACGAAAAAAATGGTCTGTTTCAGTGATTTGTCGTACTACTCCGTGCCTAAACTCCCGTCTGGTCATGCCATTCCGAACTGGCTTACGATCGAGCTCGGTATTTTTGCGGGGCGGTTGTATATGGGATTCGAGGAGTGTGCACCACTAGTACGGTATATCGAGAACGGTGGCGAAGCGAAGGGATCACATGCGTCAACAACAACAACGATTAGCTTCCTCCTTGAGTGGCTGTCTCTGCGGCGCAAAGGTCAGGACATTACGCATACGCCTGTTGGATACGTGTGCCAGGGTCGTCCGCTGGACAGAGGGCATGCTTTTTTCGTAACGCATCGTGTCAACGAGAAAGGTGTCGTTAAGTCCTATAGCACCACTGGTACTCGTGATGGGGCGGAGGAGGAAGAGAGAGATGAGGAAGATGCCTGGGATGGTGTTGATGAGAGCACGGCACCTGTTGATGGGAAAGTGTCGGAATGGCATTGTCGCCCCTCTTAAATAGAGCTTTTCATGGTGTTTACCAGTTGTAGGTGTCCAACACAATTCTGGACATTTACTGCGTCGCGACCGTCATCTGGAGAAGTGTTCCATTCTGCGTTAGCAACTACAAAGAACTATCAGCGCACGTACTCTTTGGGCAACGTTTTTGGATACTGCCTGGTTTATTGTGTAGAGAAGAAGGGGTTATTAGCGACTTCTTTACGACAGTAACTCTATGTCCAGGGACTTTTGACTACTTCTTTGGAGATTTTCTGTCGCTGCTTTTGGAGTCAGTTGCACCCAAAGTGCCGAGTCTAACCCCCGCAACCCCGTCAGCTTTTCTTGCCTAGTCCCCGCACGGCCCCAGCCTGTCTCGTTTCATGCTTCCTAAAATTCACAACAACTGAACTAGCCCAAAAATGGGCCGGCATTCATCCTGTCGATTTATTATCGACGCCTCTTCCACCATACAGTCGCTAGCGAAATCGGCTTCCGCTTGAACAAAGTTCGATCTCGCTTGTGAGCAAAAGTCTTGGCACACCTCCTCACGTATCTAGTAGGACGCCGTTCTAGTAGGCACGTGACTTGCCACAGTACAAGAGAGTACTTCTCTATCACAGTTTGAGCCCATAAGGTTGTGGCAGGAGCGGGTCGGCCGTCCTCCCTCCTAGCGATGGCGAGTTGAAGTACCTTATGTGTAAACTGTTTGCTTGTAAATATTGTGGTGGCAGGGGTAAGTAGTCTGGATTGAGCAGGTTACTCAGCTCAACCTCAGGATCCGCAGCCGCTCGATGGGTCCTCAGCCACGGGCGTATATATGGAGCTCGACCCCAAACGCGCTGCTCGCACTCATCCTCATCATGCTAAGTCTCCCCGCCCTTAATATTGTCTCCCGCCGGACTCGGAGACCGCGAGTTTACTAGCGAGTTTGTCGTCACGTTGGACGCAGGCGAGGCTAGCCTCCCACAGGGCACCGATACCTCAGAATCGTCGGCAGGGCTAAGGGCGTAAAAAATACGCGTCTCCGTTGGGGGGTTGGGCGAGGGCGAGGGCGAGAGCGTACGGGCAGCCATCTTGGTCGGTGCTCAAATGGGGATGAAGATTGTCTACTGCGTACAGTACAACGCGTGTAGCGGGTAAACAATTAACAGGCAAGGATTCTGGGCACAAGCCAACTCCGCCGACAATCCGTCCAACGCCCCCGGTTGGAGGCCACATAGTAATTACGCGTCAAAATACGCCAGATCAGAGTACTGAGTGTAATCAATTACCCCTGATGCCCGATCGAGCCTTCGCGCCGTGGCCTGCATTAATGGGGTGATCCCGATTACTTACTGGGGTGCTCCCTAACTTCCCTCCTTGTACCACAGTATAGCCAAGCTTAGGCGATTCCTAAAAGACCCGCGGCCCGCGGCAACCAATCAGAAATTTTCCATGAATGTTCTAGCCACCCAATCCAACCAATAGGCTCACGGTGCTACTATTTGTCAAGGCCTCATGTAATTTGTACAAGCGAGTGTCGGAAGACTCCCAAATGCGAAATGATTACTCCGATTTTGCATAGGCGGATAGTTCTCGCTCTCTAGTTAGGTAATAGTCCGAGAAGATATCGACCCTTCTTTCGGAGCGACGGTGAGAATTTGGGATGAACAGGTGTACATACTATAGTTCACATTTAACCTTCCAATTGTGATCAGGAAGCGCAAGGTATCAACAACAGAATGACGGTTTGATTCGTGAGAAAGTTGTGTGGCTAATGGAAATAAGTAGTACCTCCCGAGAAATCATATGATATCCGTCCGCGATGCATGAGAAGGGCCGAAGATGCCACGGACACAAAATGCGGGGAAGATGTCACTAGACATGTTGCTAGAGACTTAATGGCGCTGTTGAATAGACTATAAACTCATTGTTTTCCCCCACATCTTGTGTCCTTCACCAGAACTTCATCTGTATTCTTGCTGCTAAACCACCTTTCGCTACCCATCTTTCTACGTCCCGCTTAGGAATTAACAAGTTTTCATTATGCACTTTATCACTCCCACCCTCGTAGCCCTCGCAGCCACTGTGGTTCAGGGCGCTGTGATAGTCCCTCGTATCGATGGATGCCCTCCGCTCGCCCCTTGGCCAATGTCCAGCCCCGGCCGGTGGGATGAGGATCGGTATCACATCTGCTGTGCTTATACCATTCAATGGGTAGGAGACTATTTTGAGCATTTCTAAACAAACTTTGGAGTTGCTGACCATGCTAGGAACAATGCTGCAACCGCGACTGGCCTGGAGACTGGATCGAAGGAGGCAAACCACTTAGGCCGTGCACTTCTCCCGACTTTCAGGTTAACAAAGTTGGCAACTAGTTGTCGAGGATGTAGTTGAGCCGTGGAGCAGAAACGCCGGGCTTTGGGGGTGTTGGAACTTAATGCGGGCTAGAGGGATGGCTTTGAAGGAAGTTTGCGCCTTTGGCAATTGTGATTTGTAGATCACCAAAATCCATGCACGAGTCCGGGGGGCGCCTAATGTAGGCCAATAAGATTTCTTGGCACTCCAAACACCAAAGTTGCAGTTGATATGTTAGAGATTACTAATAAAACTAGCCACAAAAATATGCCCTGAGAGCTCGATTTATACATGAAGCTATTGGAACGTGTGTAGAACTCTATATATGCAGATTTCTTGGTGCTCAGTACTGTCGTCACAAGGTTCCCTCGTTGGTAGCTAATTGTTCCGCTCCAGCGGCTAGTCAAATAGGGGCTACTCCGCACGAGCAGCTCCCTGTCAATTCGTTCGTTTCTCCGAGCACCGTTACGGTTGGTTATCCTTATGCAGTTATCTGTGTAGCTCCGGATGGGGTTTGCCCCCTTACAAAATTAAACCTAACTAAAGTTGTTAGATTGTTAGGTCTACATGGAAGTCGTATTGACGGCATCACAACCTGCCGCGGTTAAAAAAAAAAAAGAACGATAAGGCGGAAACTAGGAAAGCCGCGCAGCATGTTGGCTAGTTAGAGAGCGAGTTTTTTGATTGGTGGCCGGAGATGAGATGGGGGAGCAGGCAGGTTAAACGTAGAAAGGCGTGGACCGCTTGGCAGCAGAGGCGCTGGGGTAGGGTTAGAGAATTAAGGGAAGGAGATGAGGATGAAGCCTAGCGACCAGAAGGCGATCATTTTATAGACGTCAAAAGCGGCGGGTTAATAGCGAGGAGCGATGCCCGATACGAATAAGCGTTAAACCTCAAGGAGGAGTACCCGGACAGAGATTACCGCAGTACAAATTAAACAAAATGCGACGAACATATCTCTCATTCCTGAACTGAGAGCACCTAACCATTTGGTCTCATGTGGAATGCAGTTAGTTACCGCTGAGTTTCTGGTGCTTGGTGTCGTGACCCCTTTGTACCACATCACCTTGAAGCGTAAGTGACGTTAAGATTACACCATTGTCTATGTTTCGGAGGGTTGCCGCCACATATCGAGTTTTTGTTATCACTATAATCGATTGCGAAATTGTTCCTTACATCACTACTGAAATGTCTTCGACCACTGTAGTAGTTCCTTCGCCAGGATAGCTTGACGTCTACTTACGCGCTTGTTCTTTGGGCATGCTCTCGACGCACTATTCATGTTTCTACTTAGAACAGACATCTCCCCTATCACATAGTACAAAATACAGTAGATGTAAAGTCTATCGACGCATGACGACATGATACAGCTGGTGAGCATCGGTGGTAAAGCCGGAGAAAGAGACACACAGCAAAAGAAGTTGGCCGAGTAAAAGAGATAGATATATATGTCACTGAAGTCAAGATGAAGGCAATGTTTATACTGTAGGCGGTAGTGTGGTATACTACTTTTGGCTATCGCTATTAGTGTCTACCAACGTTCTACTCAACGATTCTAACGCTTATTTATTATCGTCGCCTCTAAATTTTCGAGATTTCACCTCCTCGGTCGTGACTATTTTTATGATTAATAATACTATACATAGCTCTATGGCTTTATTGTCGTGTATAAGGTAGAAGTACCTCTACTATATACAACTCCTACCATGTTTCCTGCGGACCTTACAAAGATATTCCTACTATACAAATCTAAAAGTTATAAAAATAATAATAAAGTAGAGTAAAATTTACTTTCATTCATAAATTCTTATTAAGTATTCCTATATGAGGCTAGCTTATACGGCTACCCCTAGCTGCTACGCCTTATTCTGTTCTATATAAGCCGCTCTTATACAGAGCTTTCACAATCAATGCAGTCTCCACTTCTATTTCCTCACAGGGATTCATCCTGAGCCCTTACTGGGATATTCTATTATATTTTCTATATTGTAAAGCCATTCTTCAAGATATAAGTACAAACTACTAGAGTCTATTTCAATACTTAATTGAGTAAAAGCTAATAACTAATTACTAACTTAGAGGCAATAACTCCGCGCGGCCATACAGAGCATTCAGACCGATAATCAAGGCTGCATCGATTCCTGATCCCCATTCTTCAACACATAGCGATACCTCGGAAGCCCCTTCTCAAAGTCAAGCAATACCTGATTCGCCTCCTCCATGGGCCTAACCTGCACCCAAGCCTGCAGATCCGTCTTCTTCGCCAGCTCCAACATATCTCTGATATGCTTCCTCGTCCCGATCAAGCTGCCCACAATCTTCAAGTTCTTGAAAACCAGACCTAGAGGAGAGAAGCTGGGCAATGGGTCGTCGGGCGCACCAAGCTGCACGAATGTACCGTTGACATCGAGTAAGTTGAGGTACTGGTCGAGTGGGAAGGAGCCGGAGATGGTGGAGATGACGAGGTCGAGAGAGCTGGCGTTCTTACTCATCCATTCGGGGTCCTCGCCCGTTGCAATGAATCTATCGGCGCCCAGCTCCAGCGCATCGTCCTTTTTGCTCGATGAACGCGAGATGGCGACGACCTCGTCGCAACCCAGCGCTTTTGCGAATAGTAGAGCGAAGTGACCCAGCCCACCGACACCGACGACACCGACGCGCTTTCCCGGTCCAGCATTGTAGGTTACGAGAGGATTGTACACCGTGACACCGCCACACATCAACGGCGCAGCGAATTCAGATGGTAGACCGTCAGGGATAGGAATAGCGAAGGAAGCAGGTCCACGCCACGCCTTTGCGTAGCCTCCGAACGACTTATCGCCATTCTGATGTTTGGCGTTGTAAGTCAGTGTCATCTTGTGACAATTCGATTCCTGCCCCGTTTTGCATGGTCTGCAGGCCTCACAGCACTCACTCTGCGCACCGACTCCAACGCGGTCACCAATCTTCAAATCTTTAACGTCTTTTCCTACGCGTGTAACTTTGCCGATAATCTCGTGGCCGACGACGAGAGGGTAGTCTGACGGTCCCCAGCCGGACCGTAGGGTGTGAATGTCGCTGCCGCAGACACCGCACATCTCGATGTCCAGTTCGACGTCGGTCTCCTCAAACCTCTTAGGCTTATAGGAGCCCCATTTCATGTTTCCGTCTGCAGCAGATGGGTCATGAGCGACCCAGCCCTGAAAGTCGTCGGTTGAGGACATTGTGAAGGTTTGGATTGAGTGGCAGAAGGAAAAAAGCGTTCAAATAATGTTAATAGACGGACTGGAAGCTCGATACCTCGTTCTTCACTTGAAACCATAGCATTTTAAATATTTCGTTCTTTTTGGATTTGTAAACAGTCAAATTTTAGCATCATCATCAAGTTGTCCTGGTTCGCCGATTCTCGCCGTTATAGTGGGACCCGCAAACATGACCTCATCACCACTTCCCAAAGCGTGTTCGCACTGACGCCGATGTCACAGGGCTGGATCTGACAGTTTTCGGTCTCCAATCGGGACGCGGAGGATAGCATACCTATGATAGGTGGCCGAGAGGTTTAGATCAAGCACAATGGGACTTGCCTCGGCATGCATGGCGGCCACGTGTAAGGGACCCACCTCTAGACGGACCACTTCGAATCTAATACAGGTACCCGGCCCGGGGTTGTCTCATCTGAAAATTTGCAAACATGACGTATCTAGTTTATAAATCCGTGAGAGTAACGTTGCCGTGCTCGTCCGTCTAGCCCCCTCGCACGAAGTAAAGTCTCGGAAATGTCTCCTAGACCAGAACTCAAATCTACTCGCCTTACTCTCCCCCGTCCACTTCCTTCACATGTAGTGCAAATCCCAGCAGCTCCATCTGCTCCGCTTCGCTCATGCCTTCAACTAAACTCGCTCCATCATCGTCTTCTCCTCCATCGTCAATGCCCCCTCCAATCATACTAGTAATTGCGCCTTTGATTACCTTTGGACAAATACACTCTTCATCTTCAAAAGGGCAAGACTTAACCGCAACAGTCAACACCTCTGGGTTAAGCACGATGCTCGCCCACTTAGGTAGTTCGTGGAAGATGGCAATCTGTCCTGAAAAACAGGCTTCGGAGTGTAATGTGATATTTAGTGATTTCAGGCTGGTGAAATGCTGCTGCCAGTCGGAAGCGTGGGGCCGTACGCTCTTTCCTTCTTGTGCGACTTGTCGCAGCCCCTTGACCAAAGGCGCGCGGGGTCGGAAGAGACGCGCCCAGCCGCCCCGTTTGCCCCAAAAGTCCGCCATGGTGTTGAGAGTGTGTGTGAGAATGTAACTGAGTTTGAAATCAAGTCTACGAACCCAACATGCAAACGAAGGATTTGGATAAGGCATGCGCTCAAGGCCAGCATAGTCCATGCCCCCGACAAAAACGGTGTTGCGGCCGTAGTACATGTCCGCGATGAGGCTACGGAGACTCTTGTTGACAAGCAACAAAGAGGGAAGGTTTATATGAGCGGCGAATTTCTTGTGTGTCGAGGGGACGAGAGCCTCGTCAGTGACCATGTTGTATTCAAGTATTTGCAGTTTGAGTTCGTTGGGGAGGGAGTCGAAGCTGCAGGGCGGTTTGTGTGCGATGTTGGGGTCAGACGACATTGCGACAAATTAAGTTTCGAGCCGCGGTATTGGATAAGAATTTTCCCGCGTTGGGGTGGATGTGTGTATCAATAAGCGCGAGGAGTGTTCGTGGGTTTATATATTAATGTTGAAACCGTGAAATCGAAGCGCATTTGTTGAAAACAAAGAGGAAAGCAATTGCTTCATTGTGAAAGCTGAAGTCGCTAAGCTGGGCGCTGGATCGTTCCTTTGTCCGCGGCCGTCATCAAGGATTGAAAAAGAATTGAGGTGCCCGAGCTAAGAGAGTGTGAAGACAGTATGCGAACGGAAAGGGTACGGCAGGGCGAGTATTAGTAGCGGTGCCTAGGTATTTCAGACCCTACATATGATAGAAAGCAGGTTGAAGAGCTGATGAAAATATTTTCTAGTAGACTACTGTCGCTACCGCTCAACATCGTGGCATGCGCCACGGCACGCGCCACACTCTCCTTGATGAGGCTCGGGCCGTTACCTTGGCAGTTATACCGTGACACCTCGGGTAACGACTAACCCTCTTTGGCCAACAACCTTCTTGCGTTCCAAGGTACTCGGGACGAAATACTTTTGTGTCCCTTTTTGAATTATTCCGTGAACTTGATGACGCGATGGCCGCTACTCATTCACTACGATAGGAGGCTATCAGAGGCTATCAGAGGATATTTTCACCTCACGGCTGAAAAGCGAGAGTAGGAACACAGCATCGAACCCAGTAAAGGAATAGACACTATTCTACTAAGCACTGTAACCCACTTTTAAAGAGTGGAGAGGGCGCCAATAGTAGGCCTATGATCAAGTCATATAGGTTATTCCGCTCAAACAACTAGTCCTAACTAAATAGACTATAGCCCGGCTAGAACGGAGAAGAGTTCGTAAATACTCGACTTCATCAGCCATCGAGACCATTCCCTCTGACTGAATTGGAGTCGTCGACATTCAGCTCGTCACTGCGACGGACGTGCGTACGATGTGTGTACGAGATGTCTGATTTAGACTCTAACGTACCAATTACACATACCGTACACATCTTCCTGTTGGTCGAAATCGCCGCCGGCTAACCGCTACTTTGAGACGTTGCTGCTGTAGAATCGCTCCAGTCGTCCTCGTCTGTTGTCTCGCTGTCCGTTGTCTCGTCGTCCGTCATCTCGCTGCCTATCGACTCATCATCGGCCTTCTCATCGTCTCCTACCGGATGTTCCGACATGCCCTTGATCACGCCTTGGAGGAAACTGGCACACTGACAGGGAGGTAGCGGCGGCTGAGGTCGAACTGGAAAATATGTCTCTTTGGAATGGTGATCCGATCTTTGTATCGAACGTTCCTTTAGCTTGCTCCTCCCAGTGTACTGTTATCCCTGTATGACGACTTTGACCTCCAGACCAGAAAGCTTTCCACGCAGATTAATCATCGATTTCTCTAGAAGGTCCATGAACAGCCTTTTTTGGCGCACGTCATCACACATGCACTGCGCCCCGATCACGATAATCTTGAGTTCCTGGAGTGGCTCGACAGCGTTGTCCCGGTCGATGCGGTGCTTCCAGCGAAGATGGAACCGATAACGTTCCAGAAACCTAGCGTCGCCGATATACGAGCCGATGGTCTGAAAGCGAATCTCTGAGACGAGCTGGGAAACATCTAAGTCTAATTTGACGTTCGAAATGTAGGGAGTGAGCGTGAGATCGCGCTATGAAACCCGCAATCTTAGAGAATCTTGACCTCGACCTAGGTTCTGCCTGTTGGTGAAATTGAAGGTATTCTTCTTGTAGTAGATTGTCAAAGCCATTTCTCAAAGCCTCCTGCATGTGCGGATTAGTGGAAGTAGACGCTGAAAATGGCTTGACTGGGTCTATGGGGATGAAAAGTCAGCAATGCTCATCTAAAGAGTTACTGGTGGCAAGTGTTACATACCGTTGTAGTGATCAGGTTGCGGATAACTAAACGAAGAATTGGAGCTCCGATGATAAGAAGTACCTCATCTGGGAGGTCGAGAAGGGTGGACCGTTGTTCCCTGCATAACTTGGACAATATGATGAAACCGTTCATCTCATTGTCGACAATGTGAGGCGCAGGGGCCTGCCCACCAGTTCTGGCAAGCGCTCGATGCACGATGAGAGTTGAATAGTTAAGTGGGGTGTATATAGCTTATATTCTACATACATGAGTACGAGGCCCTTATATGCCTTGCACAGATCACGTGCCTATGGATGAGGAACGTGATATAATCATCTAACTAGTGTTCACTGGTTCCTAGTTCAACTATGAGCAGATTCCCTCGTTAAAAAATTGCATTGATTTGCAGGATGTCGGTGTGGAGACATTTTATACGATATTTACCCTGTCTTCAGAATACCATTTTCGTTGAGAAAGGAGTTTTTGGTGTCAAGCCTGCTGCAGCAGTTTGGACTGATCTGCCAGTTGACATGTCAATATCCTTTAGGCGAACCAAGGGTTGACCACATAGCGCATTAAGCGTGCCTCACTCATCATCATCCTCCAAAGCAAACTCGACTGGCCCTTTATCGCCATCTCTTTTCATATACACAGGAAATCGCACACCCGCCATCCCAACAAGGCCACTGCTCATTACTAAAGAAGCGATATAGCTCTTGGGCATCTCTTCGAGCACAGCCTTACCATCGGGAAAGAGACTAGCAGGCATAGCACTGCGAAGATAGTAGATGCGCGACGATAGGAAAGGAACGAGCGGACTGAGTCGGAAAAAGCGTGGTCCTTGCGGTGTCGGCTTGGTGCCTGAACTGTCGGCCCGTTGGCGCTGTGCTTTGACGGCTTTCTGGCTGGAGTTCGTTGAGTGGTCCTGCGTTTTCGTTCGTGCGGGTGCCGAGGGTTGCATTTTTGATACTGGGGTAGGCGTTACAGGGGACGCCTTCAGAGCAGGATCCGCGCTAACCGGATCCACGAATGAGGCCCTAGGAGTGCCAACACGACAGCCCTGTAGAATCTCGTCGAACTGAAGTGGTTCGAAAGAAGCACCTTTGTTTCGAGAGAAGTTCTGCTCTAGAATAGAGTTCCCTTTCAGAAGTGAAGGAAGGAGAGCGCCGTGATGATCGTGGAGATGATCGAGGAAGTCTTCTTCTGAGGTAAACAAACGCTGATCACATTGGCGGTATCGATGGTAATGTTGAGCGTGTTCAACGTGGAAAGCGCGATATCCTGCACCGCACAGATGACAGTGATGTGCCTTGGGTGAAGGAAATTGCGGACATAGTGGAGGGCCCGCGTTCTCGGCAGCCACATCGTCGAACGATCGCAAAAACCGACAACTCCACACACGACAGTGCGAATGGTTGTTCATGGCATCGCTGTTGGTAAACACCTTCTGGCAGTATCGACATCGGAAGGGTCCCACTGCATTAGGCAAGCAGAGGTTCTCCAGGTGGTGTTCCAACCTATCAGGCCACCATGCCGATCTATCAATCTCGCCGGCGTACATATGTTCAGCAACATGCTCGCATCGCTCGCTCCAGTTCTTTGATTGCTTTCCACAAAAGCCACAGTGTAACATGGGATCGGCAGCTTTGATCGGCGCGCCGAATTTTCGCCACTTGATAGCAAGGTCTTTGCATCCAAAGTTGTGTCCTTCGCCGCCCAGTAAGCGTGCTTGACAGCCTAGGCGAGCTGAGGGGTGCTTCACGTTCGCGAAGTGTACGTGATGTAAATGTTGGATGAAATGATCCCGCCGATAGAAGGTCCGCTGCGACTCCGGCTTGTTCCGGCATTGCTGATACTTGTGACTCGCCATGTGGTACTCGTCAGGCTCGGTCTGCCCGCAAAAGGGACATGATAGCAGTGGTCCATGCTTGATATCGCAGCAAATCCAAGTCGTCCTCAGTGCATGCACCGAATCCTCGTGGCGAACCCATTCGTACTTCGTCTTGAAGGCGCGGGGGCAGAATGTGCAAAAGAACGGAAGATCATCTTGCGGGATACCGGCGCTATTGAGGCCCTTGTATTTCAATCGAGTATATGGGGATGTCTTCCACTCCATTCGACGACGGCCCCGCCTCCGGTTCCTTCCAAACGAGGACATGTTACTGCCACTGCTGTAGGTTGTCGCCGCTGTCCCATCGGAAGAGGTGAGGGACGTGATGATCGAGCCTGATTTGCCCATTTTTGAGCTAGATGAAGTGTCCATGTAAAAGTCGCCTTCATCGCTGAGTGAGCCATTATCGATGGCATCTTGAATAGCAGAGAAATTCAAGGCTTCTTCTTGGTATGACTGCGCAAGGTAAACAGCAAGAGGTGGCTGCGGCGGCTGGACTGCTTCGTTTGCATGCTTGTCGAGCGCTTCCAAGCTGTCCCTAGATAGTCTCGACGCAAGCGAGGTAGTGCTGGCGTTCCGGAGTGGCTTTCCCAGCTCGACGGCATCTAGTTTTATTAATCAAGGTAGCTTCAAGAACGACAATGTGCTCACCAGTGTTTTTCTTGCGGGCACGTGTATTGTTGTACCAATTGCGAACACGTTTCACATCTAGATTTGCCTGATGAGCAATGATGTCCATCTCCCACGAAAATGGATAAGGGTTCGCTGCGAATTCTTCTTCCAACATCTGCCTCGCCTCAGTTGGAATGCGTGTCGAAGGCCCTTTGCGTTTGGCAGAAGCGGGCTTGTGAATGATGGTCGCGCTTCTTTGGGGCGGAGTAGACAGCGCCGGATCTCGAAACAGCGTGTCGTCCCCGGCAAAAGATGGCACTATCAGATGGGCAGAGGGAGAGGCCGGCACATGCGGCGCATTGTGGCTTGGTACCGGAAGGTCCGGAGGAACGGTCGTCCCGTCGTGACCAACATAAGATTGTGTCGGTACGTATGTCGTCGGGGCGGGGCGAGAGTGCATGTTTAAGGTATTCAAATCAGTTGACGGCTGTAACAAGACGTCCGAGTAGAGGTCCGATGGTAGGGTAGAGATGCCGTGTGTTGCCGGAGCGGTTGGCTGCCACTCCATACCGTCATAGGAGGTTTGTGCAGCAAAGTCTTGCAAGTCAAACTCATGCTGATGACCACAACCATGCATACCATTATCGCTCTCCAGCTGTGCAAAGTCGAAGAACTCGTCCAGGATATCCAACGATTCGCTCGCCATGTCGTTGGAAGCGGCGGGGGCTTACCCAGGCTTAACAAAAGCACGCACTAAGAACTGGGGGCATGAGAAATAATAGCAACAAAGCGGTAGAGTGGGGTGTCTCATGATAGTGAAGGTAGGCGAGTCCTGGTTTATTGATGATATGGCTGACAAGGCTCGTGCTGAAGTTGATGAAGAGGGTGTAATTTATGGCGGGGTATTAGCAGGCAACGAGGCTGCGAAGTGTGCCTAACTTGCACCGGGAACGGCAAAGATGCACGATGCGCTATCCTTCGTAGCTGAGGGAATGCGCAGCTGAGCAAAGTCAATCAATATGCAGTTGAAGAATGACGGGACGAGTGGATGCCACGTCCGCATGTTTTGGGATGTTGGGTCGAGGTGCGGCGTCGAGGGCGATCGCGCTACACCAGTCCCGGGTGTAGCGGGGAGCACGGACCCGCTGCTCCACCAAAAAAGTTCGTCGCCAAGTTCACGATCCGCCTCGCGAATAGCTTCGTGCCCGCCATCACTGGAGAATTCCGCACCATGGCCGCCGAAGTGCAGCCCCTACAGCCCGTCAAGCTACCGAAAGGCCCCTCGACGATAACGTCAGAGCAAAAGTACTGGAATTCCTTCGCCTCGGAGCTCCGCCTCGACCCATCGCAGCATTCCTCGCCCATTACACACATATCGATCCCACACCGACCCGCCTCGAACCTTCTCACCGCGGCGCAAGATCTCTTCGCCGTCACCACCGGCTCCCGCGTACAGATCTTTTCCTCGAAGACCCGAAAAGTCGTGAAGAACATCTCCCGGTTCGGTGTCGATGACATTGCGCACTCGGGGGCCATTCGGCGCGATGGAAGGATAGTAGTGGCCGGAGGAGACAGTGGCACGATACAGGCATTTGACTTGAACAGTCGCGCTATCCTCAAGACATGGAAAGAACACAAGCAGCCGGTGTGGGTGACGCAATGGCATCCGTCAGAGCTCACCAACCTGATGAGCTGTTCCGATGACCGGACGGTGCGGCTGTGGGATCTGCCGAGCGACAAGAGCACAATAACGTTCGACGGACATCAGGACTATGTGCGCTGCGGCAGCTTCATGCCCGCGCAAAGCGGACTCATAGTATCAGGTAGCTACGATCAGACAGTGCGGCTGTGGGACACAAGAGCAAGTAGAAAGGCCGTCATGGTCTTCAAGCACGCCGCACCCGTTGAAGCCGTGCTCCCCATGCCCTCGGGGACCGCGGTCCTCGCCTCGAGCGACAACACCATCAGTGTCCTCGATATCGTCGCCGCAAAGCCCATGCACATGCTGCGGAACCACCAAAAGACTGTCACCGCACTCTCCCTTGCGAACGATGGCAAGCGACTGCTTAGCGGTGCACTAGATGGCCATGTTAAAGTCTTCGAAACGACTGGATGGAACGTGGTAGCAGGCATGAAATACCCCTCGCCCATCCTCTCCCTCAGCGTTATCCCCTCGCAAAACGAAGACAAGCACATCGCAGTCGGTATGCAGACCGGCCTCCTCTCTGTCAAGACTCGTCTGTCAGGAGAGCAGAAAGCGCTAGCACGAGAACGAGAAAAAGAGATGAAAGCCCTCATGGAAGGCAAGATTGACGAATACGACCGCTCGAAAAAGCGCAAACGGGGGAAAGGTTGGGCCAAGAGATTACGCGGGAAGGACTTTACAGGCGAAGGCGCAGATATAGTGATTGATGGGAACGCGAGGGGCAAGATCCATACCAGTTTTCCGTGGGCCTATGCTCTGAGGACGGGCCAGTATGCGAAAGCGCTAGATATGGTCCTGGAGCAAACCGTAGGTTTCTCATACATAACACAAGGGACATTCGACTAACAACCCTAGGATACGAATGCCCGCGAACACTCCATAACCCTGCTAACCGCACTACGCCACCGCTCCGCTCTGACAACCGCTCTCGCAAACCGCGATGAGCTCACCCTCCAACCCATCCTTCGCTGGCTCATCAAGTACATAGTCGACTACCGCATCACACGCCTCACCACCGACATTGCCCTTGTAGTACTTGATATGTATGCAGATCAACTGGGACGCAGTGAGGAGGTAGATGAACTGTTTGACCGGCTGGTGACAAGAGTAAGGGAGGTGGTTGATACGAGTCAGATTGCAGTTAGTGTGGGTGGGATGGTGGATTGTCTTGCTAGTTGTGCGGCGGGAGGCACTGTTGTCGAGGCTTAAGGGATGTCGAATATGAGGGAGGTGATGAAAAGGGATATGTCTGGCTTGGTGCTGCATAGCGATGGCGTTCTGGTCTTATGTGCTACATGGCTTCTATCCATTATAACCCTATGTTTAGAGAGAGCAAGATGCAAGGGCACTCAGCCTACGTAGCTTCAAATGCGTTGCGTTCCCTTTGCGTTAGACTCACGCTCGGCTTCATGGACTACCGTGCTATCACTTGGTAGTAAACCACCCATGAATAAAGTTCAAAGTATAATAGGACAAGCAGCTACAATGCGCATATCTCATCTTCACAAGCTTCATTCTCCCTCATGGGCCAATTCAAACTCCCATCCTCACCCGGCCTGCTAACCTCAAGCCTCGCCCCCTCCACCGCAAACCGCACCACCTCCCTCCTCACCTCCGGTTTCAACCCAGTCTTCTTCCCCTCAAATATCCCATCAACACTCCCCTACATCGAGGCCCTCTCCACAGCCTCGTCACTTATGCCAGCCTCATACACAGCGCCTTCCAGTCCTCCCAACATTATACCATTCCGCGGCTTACCGACAGATCGTTGCTTTTCCGCTATCTGCTCAACCTTCAAGCCATAAGGAGAGATGGTTGGGGCTCTTTACACATTCGGGTAGAGGCTCTCCACATATGCGCAAGACATATGGCGCTCGTTCTGTTCGACTTCAAGGAAGATGTGTAAAAAGCGTAATTATAATCGCTGGCTTTGTGCACATGACGCTTGACGCCGGAAAGTGGGACACGATCTTCAAGAAATACTTCCAGCCATACGACCAGTCGAACGGTGAGGCAGTCTTCGAAGCTATCGCAGGTGCAACAGATGATGTGCCTGACGGCGACCCGACCGGCTCAGACTACTTCAAAAGGCTAGGTGTAATCAACTCCCCATTTGATCCCAAGAATACCCCAGAATGCGAAAGGGATCGGACAACTTGTTGGCTTGCTTGATATCGTAATCGGCGCACCCAATAACGCTGTTGTAAAGAATCTGTCCTAGGGCGCTCGAGTACCCTCCCCGTGATGGGACTGAGTGCTCGTAACTAGATAACGAAGTAAGCAGCAAGATGAGCTAGCTGGGGGGGTCTTTCTGCACGAGTCGACGTGGGTAGAGCGCTTCTTCTATCGGAATGGTTCACGCATGGCTAACTTTATAGCAGACACTTCGATGCTATTGGCAAGAGGGCGACGGGAATATATATCAAAGACTATGGTGACACCGACTACGGGCCCGCCAACACGCGCAAATTCAACAAAGCTAGTAAGCTGCCGGCCAGCAACGGTGATCAATATCAGTGGTCTGCCCAGGAGTACTACTGGACCGCTACATGCCCGAAAGTCTATGCGGCCCCTAAGAGCAATCGCGACTACCTTAAGTGCGAGGAAGGCGACGACTGCACCATCATGTAGAAGTGGTAGATACCGCTTTACAATTTCTCGCTATCAATCACACGCCTAGTCGGATATCACAGCTGTTTATACTTTCCTCGTTCGTTTGTGGTTCTTACTCGGGCTTTCCATTCCTGTTTCCCAGTTGTATACCTAAGCAGGAATCCCTCGTATCAATTCTTATACTAGCATAAAGTCTTCCAAAGGGATCTCCTGGTAAAACTTCCATGGAAGCGCTACGATATCGCCCGCTCCTACTCTTCGAAATGTGCTGCCTGTATAAGAATCTGCCACTGCTGCGACTACCAAAGCCAAAATTTCCCTGACCGACTCATCCGACTTCCTCTTATCCTTGATATCATTGAACCGAACGAGGAGAAACCTAAGGTTCTTTTCCATCTCCTTCGTGCATTCATCCATATACCAATAGACCTTGAGGTTCCTCTTCTCACCACCATCCCCTTCAATAGTAATACATCTCGCCCCTATACAGTAGCACTCCTCTTCAACGTCTTTCTGTACATCTAAAATCCTTAAAAACTTTCCCTTTCCTCGAACATGTGCATATTCGATTTTGCTCGTCATTGGCAATCCATTCCACTTCACTGTTGCATCCAAATCTTCTACACACATCTCCGTATCCGAGACACTCAGGTCGACTTGCCCTCTAATCTTAGCCCATGACCAACTCGGAATACCCAGCTTCGTAACTCCGTCATTATCCTCCTTTCCGTGTACACCCACGGGTACCTGCCACATCAAACCCCTCCCTAAATCTCCTCTCCATAGCCCAGCTACTGGTTCGTCTCTCACAAGATCTCTAAAGAAATCGGTGATGCCTGCCAACGCAGCGAACTTATCCCCTCCATTCGTCAAATGCCTCGCCGAATACGACTCCATCGTTACTTGCCAGCTTTCATAGAGCATATCTTTTGACTGATCACCGTGTCGTGCAACAGGGCCGAGGGACGGAAGACTGAGCGCTGTCTCAGCTACAGCCTGTACGGATTCAAGGCCATCTTCTGACTCGTAAAGTGAGGTGCAATACCAGTACAGCTGGTCTTCTGCGAAGAAAATGGTTCTCCGGCTTAGAATAATTTCCTGTAGTGTCCAGGCGCGTGTGTTCAAGATGGCTTCTCCCAGATATCTTTTGCCCACCGGAACGGGGCGAAGATACATGTGGTGAGTCGCATGGGTGATATGCGTGCCGATCTTGCGTTGTTCGTCAATAGAGATGCGTAAGGATGGTTGATGATCGTGGAAGCATCCAAAGGTTCCATTGGGCGCCCAAGCTGCTGCTATAGTGAAAATAGCTCCGATATACACGGATGCCATGCGTGCAGCTTCGTATGCCCAGTCAGAGGGCGAATCTTGAATTATGCAGAGCGAGTCTATCCAGATGTACTGGATCCCAAGTTCTTTAGTAATCACGATAGCATCACGAAATGTTTTTGGCATGGACGAGAAAGGTATGGCGGATTCGTGGGACAGGACATTCTTTTTCGTTGTGGTGATTGGTTGGTGGGCACCCCAGCAGTGGGAAAGAGCGACATACTTTACTTTGGTACCAGGTTGGAGGTAGACCAGATGAGGAGTGTGAGACGAGATATCGATAAGTCGTGTGGGACAGGCGTAGCTGGTTGACACCTCAAGAGCGTTGCATCGGCCATGATGGGCAAGGCAATTAGAAAGCCAGGTTTTGGGCGCCATGAGACGCGCTATCGATGATTTTCCGGGTGCAAGGTTAGACCACAAGGGTGGTTCAGCGTGTTCCGCGGGATCTAAAAGACCAAATTAGTCAAAGCAACTGGCCTAGGCTGTGTGTTGCATACCTATCAATAGTATGGAGAGCGTAACAGTCAGACCAGTCTCATTGCCGAGCACTACGTCCATTTTCCCTTGCTTCCCTTTTCTTATTAAGGATTAGTACGATTTTATCGTAAGGGCTTATGAACTAAGGCTTGGGCAAACAACTCACGCCGCTATCTGATAGCAGAGCCCCCTCACGATCCTACCCATTTCCCTTTCCCCAGCTTTCCAGTCGACGCCTTTAGCATCTAAGATGTTGATAACATAATCACAGAGTATGCATTCCTCATGTTTCTTGAGAGTGCGTCTCTGTGAAGCCTGGTCGCGTTCAGGGTAGATTATATTAGTAGCCTGGACTTTGATCCGATCGAATTCAGTGGTGATCAAGTACCGGCAGAACGAGCAAAGAGGTAGGGAGAAATCGAGCGTGCGTTCGACGAGGACCAGTGCCATGCTAATAAATGAAAACACACTTCTTTTTAGACAATCTCAAGGCTAGTGCGGAGGGAAGGCTGAGATGTTACAAGATAAGTACATGCCGCCAAACGCTAGACTTTAGCGAAACTCTAAACTAGTGTAATATTTCAAGATTATTTACAAATCATTCATACGAACTCGTTACATTTCCTATAAGTATATGCTAAAAGTATGTATATATGAAAGATTGCCGCATGGAGAGACTGTTCCAAAATCTTCATGTTTCGGTTCTCATGTGTCCCGCAATCTTGACGGAGGTGGGAAGAGCTGACAGAAATCATGACTAAGCAACGCGGGCGGGGAAAGAGCCTCAATGCACCTGCAAAGTCGCCGCAAGCTAATGGAATATTCCCATTTTCTAGCGGCTAGTTACCATAGATCTTGATATTCTCCTAATCCTACCACTATGCCTAATACCAAGGCGGCTATCTGCGTTAACACTAGACTAAAACCAGGCAGCATGGCGACAGAGGTCTGTGAGCCTCCATTCCCTTCCTGTACGCAATACGAGAAGCTTGACTATAAGCCCCTAGACTATCAAACATCTTCTATCCGCCCGCTTCAAAAAATTTCAAACGTGTCACTGGAAGGCCACCCATCAAACAGGCTATCATTAACGCAGAGTATGTCTGCTTGTCCTACGTATGGGGCCCTCTCGATGAAGGCAACGTCATTATCGTCGATGGTAGACAGCACAAAGTCCGCCACAACCTCCTGGATTTTCTCGGCGTCGCTCTCACACGGTATACGTCTAAGCTCCTTTACATAGCCGCGCTGTGCATCGATCAAGATGATATTGCAGAGCAAAATCACCAGGTGCAACAGATGGGTGACATTCTCTCGAATGCAGTCGAAGTTCTCACATGGTTCGGTAGAAGCGAAACCATTGCGAAACACCTCGCACACATGCATCGATATGGGACACTTGGTGGGAGTTTTGTTGAGGAGAACGCACCCTAGGATTTTCTCGCCTCTTGCTACTGATGTGGAGGTTGAGAAGCCTGAAACATATTTCACGGGCGGCGTCTACCCATGGGATTCAGCAGTGTCTGCAGTAGCTGCTTCTTCGCTCCCAGCATCGCCTTCTGAATTGATCATTTTCGTGATGGGCTTGTAGCATGCCGAGCGGCGTCGGATATATAACACTTAAAGATATACAAAAGTTGACGATGTTGGTTGCTCCGAAGTAACTAAAACCAGACGAAGTACGTTGGATTGGCTAATGAGACGAGATATGAATATGTCAATGGCTCCATTGACCTGAGAAGCCTATGTACAACAACACATAATCCCTAACCCCTTAATGAGCCATACAAATATGAGCCAACATGCTCGACTATCAGCTCTCGCCGCTCAGGCCAGGACGCATACTGAATACGCCTTAGTCTACGGCGAATATTATACGATTTAACCTTAGGCAATCTTACAACACCCTCTATACTTCCTTCTCGTTTATGTCGCCACTATAGATAACACTCTCCTAAGGAAGGTTGCTAGTTATTTAGCTTGCACCAGTTACAGTTTCTCAGGTATCGCGCACTTCCCCAGGTGCCTGCCAGTTTGCAGCAGTGTTAGGACGCTACCGAACACGGGATAGAAGCAGGGGCCAGCAGTACTAAATCATGAAGGCTAGGCCGCGTAAGTGTTCATGCCGGCTCATCTACTCCCACCCCACCCTCTCTCCTTCCTCAACGGGAACAGAGAAACCTAGCAACCTTCAGGAAATGTTTCTCTCCCATATCCAGCGAAGCTCGATATATGTTCACTTGGCCAGATGCAAGGCGCGCAACACGCTTAAGCTTACGCTCACATACATATTCATACTGCGGTCTAGTCTGCCTCGGCGAAAGCTTGAGTATTTAGGTGTGCTAAATGGTTATTCTACTGCCACCGTGCTGCTCCGCTTTATCACTCTAGTGCTACCACTCATCGGTGCACCAGAGCGGTTCCCTTCCCCCAATGGCCCTTACCAAGTCGGCATAACCCAACACATTTTCAACCACACCACCCCAAACGACCCTGTCGTGCCCACGAACGCATCTTCCATCCTTCTTGCAACGACATATCACCATACCCTCGCCATTTCTTCACCCAACGCCACGGTTTCATACCTTAACCCCACCACTACGAATCTCCGGGAGTCGGTTTTCGAAAGCTTAACAACATGGAACACATGGCAAGCCCCCACTTTGGACGACACGGGAAACAACACATCGCTACTCCCGACCGTCATCCTCTCGTCCGGCAGCAGCGCCAATGTCGTAATGCATAATGCCTTTTCCTCTGAACTCGCCTCCCAGGGATACACGGTGCTCGCACTTGATCACCCGGGCCAGTCTCCTTACCTACAGCTGCCATATGACATGGGACGCGTTTACGACATCGACAACGCGCGCCGGAACTGTACCTTCGCGACCGATATGTATCACATGCGCGTATCTAACGCGCTCGCCATCATCCGAGAGCTGTATCCACCACTCGTCAAATCCTTCGGAACACCGTTCAACAACGCACTACTTCGTGGTGGGCCACTCTCTCGGTGGCGCTGCCGCTGCCGCTGCCATGGCGGCATTAACCTCAGCGGCGGCTTCTATGATCTGCTCGATGCTTAGTGGCCCTATCTCATGGTGGCAAGGGAGGAGCACACGCCCGAGCTCGACCCTACTTGGTCGCCTTTCTCGTTCCACCGGTCTGGCTGGTGGCGGTGGGTCAATGTTACCGGCACCCTACATCTCGACTTCAGTGATATTGGGAGCTGGGTCGATTTACTGGGATTGCAGACCAAGAACATTCCCATTTCACTGGGGCCGATATGGTCACCAAGGCTGAATTACATTGTCAATAGTTTTTATGCTGGGCTTCTTGATTGGGTGCTTGGGGGCCTGTCGGATGTGCTGGACTTGCCTAATCCGGCTTTTCCTGAGATGGTCTTCATTAATGGGAGTTAGAGGTTGCTTATTTGCGGATGTAATACTAGCGCCCTTCAAACAAATGTGCCGCCTTAATAGGTAGTGGGTACCAGATTCAAGTGCATGGATAGCTTTTCATTAACTGAACCGATTAGCTGACGTGCACTAAGCTTCATCAAAGTGTACCAAACCCTTTTCATTAGAAGGCTACATATACGCCATGGACGCTCCAGTCTCTGTTTGCTACCAGCACTGGTAACACATTTGTTTTGAAGCCGACAATAGCGAACCTCCATAGCACCGATTCTAGTAAATTTTTTAACTAGAGCAAAGATATTAGAAATTATGAACGTCATTAGACAACCGAGTCACTTGACTTGTAAATATTTCAAGCCTTAATGATTTGAAGCAGCATCCATCATGTACTTACCGACGAACTGGGGTGCATAGGCCCTCTCGACACGCAACCCATAAATGGCTGTCTGATGCCTTGGGGTTATCCACTTTCATTGATTGGTCTTGTATGCTGAAAAAAGATGCGTTGTACAGCCTTTCCATCAGGGCTTATGCTAGTCTATTCCACATCAATGGTATACATATGATACAAATCACTCTCTACTATCTTCCTACGTATACGACTACCATAGACAGTATTGTCTCTGCGAAGTGACCGGTCGATCGGGTAACGGTAGCCATAGCTTTCGGTTGTCCCGCTTCTTCTGGATTTCATCTGAGATACGTAGCCGCGTTTTCTCTTCCTTGAGCAGCACGGAAAAGCCTAATCACCATTCATTAGCAAATGCTCCCATTCCAATTTGAAAGTGAAGTTGAAGGGATGACTTACTCGCTGACCGATGCGTCAACATGTTAACCCTTCCCCTCGCCCTGAACTCAGGACTCTTTTGTTCTTCGCCCTTGCCTACCCACGCTTGATCAACGTACATCTCCGTCGGATCATGTATCTTCTTCTTGCTCCCATCCTTCATTTCAATCACGCGTCCCTCCTTAGGCCAGGACCGCACATTCGATCCATCGGCCATGTAGGGATCTGTGTTCTGTTCTTGTGCTTGAAGGACCTCTCTTTTAGCTCTCTTAGCAGCTCTTAGCCTAGCCTTTCGCACAGCCTCTTCATCTTCGCCTGCCTTCTCAGCCTTGGCCGCAGCCTCATTCGCGGCGATCTCTGCTACTTTGGCCAGGTGTAACTTCTGTCGCCGTCGCGTAATAGGCGAAGATGAGGGGCCCAGTCCCATACCACGCTTGGCGATAGCTTCATCACGAGCGACTTGTAAACCCTTGAGGACGTCGCGCGCGATACGTTTGTTGCTGAAGCGGAGTTGGACGAGAGCTTCTTCAACGGTTTTGCCAGCGATGAGGTGCATGATGCGTGTCAACTTCTTCGTGCTCGTCGGCAGGTTTTGGGAGCGATAAAGTAGTTGGCGCTCGGTGCGAGCCAACTTGATCGCCTTCGTAACACGCTGTTGTCTCGATACGTCCCTGATCACCATCTTCCGTTCGAACCGTCTACGTGCTCTCGGCGCGGGATCGAGTCTCAAGGCGTGAAGGTCGTGCTCGCGTTGCATTTCGATGGCCTTCTTTCTGCGCTCCTCCGCTTCTTTCAAGGCTTGCACCTCGGCAGGGAGCATGCCCTCTCTCCAGCCTGGTATCTCGTATTCTGGTTTGAGAAGGGTGCTCTCATGCAGGGACAGGCCGCCGGTGCGGGGTTCAGGGCGGGCCAACTTCTTCGCAGGGTCATTCTTCGCCAGATAGCGGTCGAGCAAGGGGTTGGCGAGAGGGTCCTTAGGATCGGCAAGCGGAACATCTTGAATATCGTCCTCCTTAGAACCCTTCTTCTTCCCAGTCGGACTTTTCTTCTTCCATGGGAGGAGGCTGAAGGGCCTACCGGGGCCTATCGAGGTGACGGGGTACGTCGAGCGCGGACGGAAGGTGAGGGCTAGCAAATGTGAGTGGTATTCGCCGACGAAGGTGTCGCAGTAGGTAAAGGAGCTCGAATGGAGACTAACCTGACTGCCCGAGCCGCCTCGCCGCTATTCGAGCGCTCATATTGATGTGCGACACCCCAATGGCTGCGTGTTGATGGGGGTCGTCGTCGTGAAGCCTAAAGATTTCTGATGGCTGGCACTAGCAGAGACGCGTGCAGGGGTGTTTCCACGTGACTAGTGATCGTCATATTCTCGAACAACCACAGGACGATCACTGGCACAGTTTTCCGAGAGATGTGCGAGCAGGTTTTGCACCGTCGTCGTTTGGAGTCTGCAACCGTAGACTACTCATCGCGCAACGCATCCTGTTTGCTCTAACGGCACTGCTTCCACCAGTTGACAGTCTCAACGGCCGTTAGATTAGATTGGCGAGGCGGCGAGGCGGCTGCAAGACTGCCGTCATTTAGCTCTACCTGGACCCGCAGTGCCGACCTTAGCTTGCCTGACGTGTTGGTTCTTTCTCTTACCTAGGCCAGCCTCTTGTATCTACCGTCGGCGGTGAGGACTAGCTCTCGCTCCTTACACACTCCTTTGCGATTCCAAGCTACGACTACTTAACTACCCAACGCGGCGACGCCCAGCCCTCGTCCGTCCCATGCCGTCCGCCAGAGGTCACCCCGTCCGCTTCACTTTCGGCCCATAGAACGTCCCTGTAGCGGTGCACCTGCACAAGGACGAGCAACGACGAGCAACAACCAGGGTCCAAGGAAGAGACGCCTGGGAGCGCAGCCAGAATGGACATCAACTCGCTACTCTCGCCGCAGGACTCGCCGGCGCAAGAGACTCCTCCGCCGCACTCAGCTCTCGCATCGCCATCGTTGCAATCGCCGAGCAAGCGCGCAATACCCCAGATGCCCTCGCGCACCACCTCGGGCCTCAGCCAGCAAATCACATCGTCGCCGCAGCCGCATCCGTATCCGCAAGCACACGCGCAATCCGCATACCAGCAGAACCCCTCCCCAGGTATCGCCAGTTTCACGAACGGTGTGCGAGCGATCCACAGCGCAACGAACACTCCTCCCCTCGAGCGACCTCTACACTCCCCCCGCGATGCACGCATAACTCCTCCGCATGCGCTACACCGGAACACGTCGACGGCAAGCATGGATGCACTAGCAGGTGGGTAGCCCTTACAGAACCATGGTGAAAGTGACAAGGGGCAAGGGGAAATGCAGTGGAGCATCTGTCCCGAAGCGCGAAGGGAAGGAATACAGCGACTGACGTGGACGCAGACCTAGCTTCAATGCAACATCAGCAAACTGCGCGACGCAACTCCGCCGCCCAGCGACCGTCGTACAGGTAATTCACCCTTCTTCTTACCCTTGTGCCTTTTTTTTGTGTGTTCGCGTACAATCGGACGGCGCACTCGTCATTGACGCCTGTTCCCTGAGATTGCGCAGGACTGGTGGCGAAAGCTCGCGTGTTTGTTTGTCACGGGTCACGGCTGCCTGTTGTGAAATCTTGGCCGCGCGACACTGACCCTCCATAGCCTTCAAGATATCCCCCGCACTCTTTCCGGCACCTCATCAACCGACATCAGGATGGGCGACGCCTCTCCAATGCCACGCAGCTTTGCAAGCAAGGCGCTTGAGCAGCAGCACATCGACTACCTTGTTCAACTCGACAAATCCTTAGCAGAAAACCCGCTCGACTACTACAGCCATGCCTCATTCGTCACCACGCTCCACCAAGGCTTTCGGTATCATATGTCCTCGATTGATCCTGGCAACGCGCGGACGTACGAGCTGCTGTCGATCCTCCGCGATGCTTACCAAAAGATGTCAAAGATATACCCGCTGGGCGAGGTTTTGTGGGAATACCGGCTTAGCGATGAGATGGCATTGGCGACAAACGTTGAAGAGCGCAGGAGCGTTATCGAGCTCTTCAAGCAAGCCACGCAAGAAGAGCCTTATAGCGCCAAGATCTGGGTCTCGTATGCCGGATATGTCGAGCATCTGATGGTGTGCTCATGGGAGTTAATCCCCCCCGAACAGTGGCCTGTCGAAGACAAGGTCATTGGACGCAAGCTATTCACCCCTCAGCTATTGTTGGATACTTGGCAGCAAGGTGCCAACAAGGTCAAGTACAATCTCCAAGACAGTAGCATGGTGTGGGACCGCTACCTGCAATTTCTGTGCGACGACCTCGAGCGCAGTGGCCCCCACACGGAGAAAATAGCAAATATCACCGCTGTCTTCAGCGAACGGCTCGGCCAGCCACACGCAACATGGGCCGACACTCTTTCCAAGTATGCCTCATTCATTTCGCGGCTGAACGGTAATGCCGAAGAGGCAATGGAGGAAGCTATAAAGCGGAACACGCACATCAAACAGCAGTATACCAACCGCGAAGAGTTCGAGTTCAAGTTACTCCAGGCCATTCAACAAGGCGACCAGGATGCAGAGTATCACGCCATGACGCGATACTTGAAGTGGGAGAAGAAGACGATGGGGGTATACAGTTTCCATCTTGTGAATGCTCTCTATGAGCGCGCCACGCTCCGTTTTCCAGTCAACACGATGCTGTGGGAGGATCATGTTGAATTCTTAATTTGGCAACAAAACCGTTCGGTCGATTTGCCAAATGTCCTGGAACGTGCTACAAAGCATTGCCCCTGGTCCGGAGCTCTATGGTCACATCGGATCCTGACTCTGGAGGCTGAGCAGAGAGGATTTGACGAGATTGAAGGCGTCAAGCACACCGCGACTGGAACCGGCCTATTGGAGCATACCGATCTCGAGGAGTTGATCAAGGTTCAAATTGCCTGGTGTGGGTATCTGCGACGGAAAGCGATCGACCCCCGTGCCTCAGAGGACGATGCCGATATTGCTGAGGTTGGCATTCGCTCCGCTCTAGAACATGTGCGAGAAGTTGGTATGAAGAAATACGGCCGTGATTGGCCAGGGGATCCTAAATACCGCCTCGAACGAATCCATATCAAGTCTTGGGTTCAACGTGGCAACGTTTTCGAAGCGCGAAATATATGGAATTCACTGGTCAAGGCGCAGCAAGACTCGTACGACTTTTGGTACCGGTACTACCTCTGGGAGATGGTGCTGTGGTCTAATCATGCGATGCGTGACAAGAGCAATGCTGGACAGCAATTACTACCACCCTCTGGGGCAACTGGCGTTCTCGAGCGTGGCATGAAGCGCCTTAACACAATCGACCAGCCCGAGCTGCTGATCGAGATGTACATTAACCACTGTGAGCAGCATGAGACGGTTCTTAAAGTGCGGAGTGCGCAAATAGAACGACGAAGGTCGGAGCGTATTGTTGCCATTAGGCGGCAGAAAGAGGCCGCAGCAGCTGCTGCGAACCAGCCAGAGCAACATTACAACCACGTTGCCGACGGGTCTGGCAAGAGGAAACGAGAAGATGCCCGCGAAGAAGACTCTCCCGCGAAGAAGACCAAGCAGCTTCAAGTTGGCGAAACCTCTTCGGCTCCTCCCGCTTCTGTTGCTGTCGATGCCAGGGAAGCAAGCGTGGTGCCTTCGGATCCCGGATCGGCAGTTCAGAAACGTGATCGCGAGCACACAACGATCATCGTGCAAAGACTCCCCCAAAGCACAACGCAAACGCAAATTCGCAAGTTCTTCACAGATGCTGGCAAAGTTCGTAATGTGACCATGAAACCGGAAAAGGAGAGCATGGTGGCCATCGTCGAGTTTGAGACACCCGAGGAAGCTGACTACGCCTTGACCAAAGAAGCGAAAGGCTTCGAAGGCAATGACATTACTATCAAGCGAGGTGGAAACACCACGCTGTACGTCGCCAATTACCCCGCGGATGCAGACGAAGCATATATCCGAAAGCTTTTCGGTCCGTTTGGCGAGATCTTAGGAGTGCGTTTTCCGTCGCTCAAGTTCGATACCCACCGTCGTTTCTGCTACGTGCAATTTGCAAACTCTGGCGATGCAATCGCCGCTACCAAGCTCGACAGTACAGATGTGGATGGTTTGAAGCTCATTGCCAAGATCTCAAACCCCAACGCAAAGAAGAAGCGTGACGGTGCTACTGCAGAGGGCCGAGAAGTTTACGTCTGGCATCTTAACTTCAAGTGCAAAAAGAACGAGATACAAGAGGCGTTCGAGCCGTTCGGAAAGATCGAAAGAGTCAATATACCAACGATGAAGAACGGCAACAATAAGGGCTTCGGTTTCATTATATATGAATCCAAGGACGATGCTGATGCCGCGGTGGCCGAGATGAACGGTAAAGACTTCGCTGGTTTGGAACTTCACGTGGAGATTGCAAGTGACAAGGACGCAAAGCCGAAAATCAAGTCCATTATTGAGAATGCCGCATCGCCGGAGGAGCGCGAGGCTACACCTGGACAAGCAGATGCTGCTCCGGACGACAGCATGCCCAATAAGGGCGAACGGACTATCGCAATTCTCAATATTCCCGACACGGTCAATGATGCCCGCCTCAAGACTCTCCTCGAACCTTATGGGTACAAGAAGATTACGCTCATGCCGCAACACGGTGGCGCCTTGATTGAGTTTGGAAGCATTGATCAGGCCGGCAAAGCCGAGTTCGCGCTGCAGAACAAAGATTTTGAGGGCAGAAAGCTGCGCATCGGACGTGGCTATGAACTCATGAAGCAGAAGGGTGAGTGGAAAGCAAGCAACAGCTTTGTTCAGCCAACCCGGGTCAACAGACCAATTGCGAGAGGTGGCGCACGAGGTGGCGCACGAGGTGGCGCACGAGGTCGGGGCAAACCCGGACTTGGACACAGACCTGCTGTGCCGCGGAATACTACAACCGCTATTAAAAATGGTGAGGCGAAGAGCAACGATGACTTCCGCGCTATGCTTCTAGGGAAAAAGGGAGGCGAGGCAGAAGAAAAGGGCACGAAGGACAAGCTGGAACAGTAATGGCAGCCTTTCGGATGCCATCGATGCATTTTCTTTACGGGGTCTTCAAAAAAGGCGGCTTCGGCCAATGACGGTAATTCGGAGATATATTGCATGGAATGAAGCTTCTGGTGCTAGTTCGGTCTCGGTTCAATCTCCCTTTGGCATCTTGCGGTGATCGAAAAGGGCGGATAGAGATAAGGCCTCTGTATGTATAGTAGTAATAGTAATCACATCGCGCACGTAGCTCGTCCGGCTCCATGTTCGGTCCGAGTCATTTTCTTCCTCGACGCGCCAACAGCTAGCAAAGCCATTCTATCTTTTTAGTAACTCTTATATAGAAGCCGTAGGGTGAGGACTAAAACGCTAGTACCTTCACCTCGGTCGTGCTTCGATGACCCGACTAGCTTGCTACACCCTCTCGATCGGTGGAACACTACGAAACACGTACTTCATCTACAAACTCCCAAAAACACTCAAACTATCCATAACCTTGCCATCACTAGCAACCATAAGATTATACCCACAACTACTCCCCAACCCTGCATTCCCTATCCAAGCCGGCTCCCAATAAAACAACCCCGTACCCTTCCCCCCACTCACGCCCTCCACCTTTGCAGCCACCGCCTTCATCCACTGCTTCTGTCCATCCACACTCAACGGAATATTCTTCGCGTCGCTAGGGAACGCGTACGCGGGGTTGGGACAGTACGTCGGCCAGTCGGTTTCCACGACCATGATTTCCTTGCCGTACTTCTTCGCCATTGTATTCAGACTATTTCCTAAACTGGAGAGTGTGGCTGCGCTGTTGTAGAAGGGGTAGTAGGATACGCCTTGGATGTCGTAGTCGCTGCTTGTTAGACCGCCGCCTGAACCGAGTACCGTGTCGTACCACCATGTTTGCGTGTCGGTTTTCCAGCCGTTGTCTAGATGGATCATTATTTTTGGCTTGGGGCTCATATTGCTCTCTTTGATGGCTTTGCTGGCGCTTTTTAATAAGCGCGCTGCGTTCTTTGGGCCGCCGCTTTTACTCAGTTGGCCGGTTGGCCAGAGCAAACCGGGTGTTATTTCGTTGCCGATGGATACCATGGCGAGAGGGACATTGTTCGTCGCAAACGCGTTCAAAACTTCTTTGGTGTAATCGTATATCTTCGCCACTAGCGCATCGGTGGAAAGACCATTCCACGCTGCCGGTTTGCCCTGATGCGCTGGATCCGCCCATGTATCGCTATAGTGGAAATCGAGGTATATCTGCAAGCCCGCAGCTTTGGCGCGCTTGGCCAGTCGGATGTTGTAGTCGAGGTTGTAGTTGCCGTCGGAGGGGTTGACCCATATGCGCTGGCGAACGATGTTTACCCCGGAAGCTTTAAGGATGGTTTCGAGTGGTTGCGTAGTGCCTGCACTGTTTTTAAATGTTGTGCCTGCTTTTTCGACGACAATGGTGGAACTCCAGTCTACGCCTTTGTATGGCAACGCAGCGAAGGCGGGCGCTGCGAAGAGGATGGGGAGGAGGGATGGGATGTGCATGGTGGACACGATGGACGAATGACAAAACCGGTGCGCGACGACATTCTGAGTCTACGATGTCACATAGTATATAAAGACAAAAATTCGGCTACAATTTTTTCCAGGCGGATCATCCGGACGACGACTATGACGACTGCGCAGAGGGCATCCGCGTTTAGAGACGGTCGGCTAA
The DNA here is from genome assembly GCA_030770425.1 of Darksidea phi. Taxonomy (NCBI): domain Eukaryota; kingdom Fungi; phylum Ascomycota; class Dothideomycetes; order Pleosporales; family Lentitheciaceae; genus Darksidea; species Darksidea phi. The sequence continues at coordinate 459,971 of JASJFT010000003.1, read as the reverse complement.
AGCCACCAATGATTGTACTGTGTTTGGGACGTAGCCTTCCCCCGGTCATGTGGGATAGATTAATGCCGGCAGACGTTTGGTGGGGTATGGAGAATCTAAGGATGCTCGGCGTGGAAATTAATATCGACGTTGCGTGGAAGTTTCGAAACATGCCGCGGGACCGATGCCTATTATAGAATCCAACCTTACACGAACGATGTCCACGTCGATGAGGCGAAGATTCGATTATGATACAACTATGAATACTACAGGGCTAGCCGATGGGTTACACACAGGTTGATCAGTGGTCAAACTGCCTGACTTCAGGCATCATGCCCAGTCCGCCAGTCCCTTTCTCGGTCCCCTTTGCGTCCCCTTCCGTACTACCGCCAGAACTCCTGTCCTGTACATGTTTTCTCAACAACCCCAAAATCTCACTATCTTTCCACCTTGCCGGAACAGGCCGATACGCGGGCTTGAACGTACCCACTGTTTGCGCCCACTCGCCCTTAGCAGGCTGCCTCTTCCACTCATCCTTCTCTGCGCCCTTCTCTTGTGCAGTGGAAGTGGCAAGATCAGCCGAAGACCCTTCAGCGGTTTCCAGAGAAGTAGGATTGGGTTCCTGTGTCGCCCAGTAGTAGATATCCCAGTCGTTTTCGTCGAGGAAGAGGTCGTATTGGGTGAGTTGGGCAGTTGTCATGGTGGCGAGGTGGGCGTCGGCGAAGGTGGACATGAGGAGCTCACTTTCGAGCGTTCCCCTTTTGCGACTCTGATCTACATCATCGTTAATGATCGTGGTCTCTTAGCCCAACGGCTCTAGCCCCCTATCCACAGGCACGCGCTCGGTAAAGGCAGGCGGTGGTGTGTAGTAAGGCTTGATAGGAAACGGACATAGTAACCTCGCTTTCATCGTCGCATCGTCCTCGCCCGTTCTCCTCAATGGCTCGACCTTGAATGTCGCACCCTCCATCTCACCTACGCCAAGTTCTCCCTTGCCTTCCACGTCACCCTTCAGCTCCTTGTTACTCCCACTGACATCAGCGCGTTGACTGCTCTGAGTTCCGCCTGTCATCCTCTCCGTATTCTCTGGCACAGCGTCCTTAGGCGTAAACTCGCCATCCACGTTGGTGATCAACTCTGGCGGCGGCGCATCCTTGCCAAGTGACGGCATCTCGTTTGTAATGGTCGAGGTGGTGTTCGTAAAGTGTGGGTTGAGCGGTTTGGAAGTTTGGTATCTACGGTATTCATCGGCTGTGTCTTGGGCGCGCTTGTTTAGAGCTTCGAATTCGTTGCATCGTGATGCATATACGGAGAACGGCCGAGTTGAGCGGCTGAGGATGAGCACAGCACGCGAGGAGCGGAGGGCAATACGGGAGAATGCCATTGTAAGAAGCTTGACAATGGGGGAGTCTTAACGGCAACAATTGAAGATGAGAGTGCGTAGACGGAGACGGTGTGGATGCATGGAAAATGGTTGATGTCATGGCTTGGCAGCTTAGTAATCAGTAGTAACCAATGCACTACCCAACGGTTCCAAAGCTTCCATTAAATTCAAGCTCTTTACCGGCCATCGGAACCAATGTCTTTATCATCCTCTTTCGCTTCTTTAGATGTGTCAAAACGCGCTTACGTAATCCGATATATGATGAGTTCACTGGGCGTGCAGCCTCTACCACCCCAGAGTATTCAACGCAACCACGAGATAAAATAACCGTTCACCCTATTGCTCGGAAATGGACACTCTACCCGCCACCTCGCAATCAGCTCGGAAACTACGTTCCTCATGCGACGCCTGCGGGATAGCGAAGACCAAGTGTGACCGAAGCCAACCGAAGTGTGGTCGTTGCATCACGATGAAACTATCCTGTGTATATGGTCCCTCGCGCCAGTTCGGGAAACGACCTCGAAGAAGACTTTATATTTCGCACGATGTACCTTCTGAGCCGAATGTGACTGCTACTACTGATAACAATGGAACTTTCAATATGGACGGCCACTTCGGTATGGAGGGTACACGCGCATTGTCAGCAATGGTCGCATCCTCCTCTACGGAGAACAATACCCATTTCGACCCCGCTCTCCTCGACCCCACCCTTTTTCTCTCATCTCTATCAACCAGCTGGCCCGGACTCGACGGCCTAGACGGCAGTAATGATACCACGCTCTCAAATGAGGGTACCAATGAGCCTCGTGGTATTCCCATACCGCCGACCAACGACTTTAGTAGGGATCGAATTTTCCTCGAGGCCAATGAGCTCCTGGAAAGACTGACTGTTCGTGGTTCGATGTCCAATCCAAATGCAGTATTGATTGAAATGTCACGCGTTCTGGAGGTGAATCGATCCGCACTTGATTCTGTCACAAAGGTCCTAAAGAGCGATTTTGCACGAACGATTCCGCATTTGACAATGCTTTACGCAAGCATAGTTGCTCGTGTTCTAAGCTGGTACCAGGAGGCCGCTGGGTACGGCCACCTTGCAAGTCGTGATAGAGAATCTTCGAACTCAGAGTCAACGACAGGACTAGCATGTGGTGGTTCTACTTCGCCATCCGATACGATGGATCCTTCCGTGGCCAATTGGCACCCAAAGTGTTTTGCCATGCAAGCGCTACCTTTTACCGTGGGCAACTTCAACATCAACGAGCCTTGCGTTCAGCTCGCCTTCAGGAAACAGCTTATTTCTCATGAGATGAAAAGGGTTGGAGCTGTGATCGATGAATTGATTTCACTGGCCGCCAGTGATAAGGTTGCGGCATGCGATAAAACCATGTATTTGGCAATGGGGGCCTGGTTGAAGAACGAGTACGAGAAAACAGCGAGGGTCTTGAGAGATGCGATAAGGTACATGACGGAGAGGTTGTAGATATAGAGAACTTCCTATTGTTGCATCTAGTCATGCTCCAACAGGGTCGACCACTTGGATGTCTGACGCTGCTCACCTTCCCTGGCGGATCTATTTGCGAACGGTTTTCCGGAAGTCGCCCAAAGGTTACGGCAATACCAGGATGTCCGCAAATTAAATAACATTATGTATGAGCTCATCACACGTGAAGCTCTCATATTCGATTATCGCCGTAGGCTGAAAGTCTAAAAGCAACGTACGTAAGGAGCATCTAGATAGCCTTTGGAGGGTTTCTATGTACGTATTCATGATCCCCTCGCCACGCCTCATCAAGAACGCATCACCGTATCTACTCCTAGGCAACATTTCCGTGATTTCTAACGCTTTGGTCTTCTTCGGCATAGCGAGGAACGATGACGGTTGCATCATTGTTCAGCCAATAGAAATTCAGCTTCGGTTCCCCGCGAGCCCCGCCAGCCAACAGGGGTCTAGCTGTACCTCTCAAGGTTGTTCGATGCAACGCCCGACGGACATTAAAAAGATCAACGTAAACCCGATAACGTGTTTTATAAGCATGCCGTCAATACAAGTAAGCCGTCAACCCCACCAACTTTTCGCGCACAAAAAGCTACATAGTTCAATAACGTATTAGAAATCTATTAATATAATAGCTATTCTAAATTAAGTAGTATTAATAGTAGCCTTCTTATACGTTTATAAGTTATACCTAGGTTCTCTATAGTACGTATAGCGCGCTAAAGCCTATCGGCTTATACCTAATTACCTAATAACTTAACGTCTTTCGTTCTCTTACTACTACTTAGTAGCCTTTTAAATAATAATAGCCTCCCTCTCTACCTTAGTTAGGACGCCCTACTTCTAGATCCTCTTCTTTTTATACTTTCTACGCGTTATAGCGGTCTTAATTACCTTCTCTAGGCTCGCGATTTATTCGCGTATAAATATAGCTTTATAAGCTAATATCTTAGCGCCTTTACTTAGCTAATTAATAACTAGAATAATAGAAGTAAGTAATAAGCTCTTATACCTACGTACGTACTTATAAATTAACGTTAATTAAGCCTCTACTTTATACGTATTACTTAGTATTCTAGCCTCCTATATAGTCTCTAGTAGAACTACTAGCGACGACGTCCTTAATTTAATATTAAGCTTTAAGATTACTACCTCTAAATTATATAAAACTAGGCTAATACCTTAAAAGCTCGTATAGATATTCTTTTCTATAATAGTCTTATTATAGGTTACGCGGAAGGCGAGTAGGATGTTACAACCCCACGCGAATCACAGGATGCGGGGCATCCCGAGAAGGTTAGAAGCCAAGACAAGGGCTTAGTCAGTAATCCAACATCACGTGACAATAATCTGGTTGATCTGTGTCTTAGCGAACAGAGCAAACAGAGCATAACCAACAATGATCTAGTTGATCTGTATCTTAGCGAACAGAGCAAACAGAGCATGACCAACAATGATCTAGTTGATCTGTATCTTAGCGAACAGAGCAAGCAGAGCAAGGCAAAGCGGGACAGATATAAGAAGATAGAGGATCTCTTAGGTTTTCTGTCTTAATTCTTTATAGTTAATCTTCAGTTCTTCACCTGACACTTACGAACAAGATTGGATCTTTTCCTAAGTAGTTATTCTAGTAATAGAATTCGTTGACTTGATCTTAACCTATCAGAAACCAACGGTACGATAAACGTTCTATCGGCCCTAACCCGGATCCCGTATAAAGGTACGTACAACGTATAACATATTAACTACCCTAAACCAAGGTTACGTCGACATAGCAACTCCATCTAGCTCACGCAACACCTCTAGGGAAAGCGCAACTAGGGCTCCAGCAACGAACCCAGCGGCCCTAATCCAGCAACAAGCAGCTCAGATAGTTGAGTTACAGCAGGCCATAATATCGCTACAAGGATCGCTACAACAGGCACAGGCGGGACTTAGGACGAAGTTAAAGATCCCGATACTAGAAAAATACGATAGCGGAAAGGAAGGCTTAAGGCCGTTCCTTATACAATTAGACCTGTACTACCGGTTCAACTCTACTACGTTTACTAGCGACTAGGATAAGATCCTTACCGCGGGCATATATATAACAGGTAAAGCAGCTGTATAGATATAGCCCCTGATCGACGATTATATAGCCAACGAAGACTCCTTATCGAAGCGACGCGACGAAACGAAGGTAGTATTTAAAGATTGGGATTCGTTTAAGGAACAAATACGCATAGTCTTCGGAGACATTAATAAGGTCCAGCAGGCCGAACGCCAGATCCAAAGGCTAAGGTAGACTAAGTCAGCAAGTACGTATACTACCGAATTCAAACAGCTATAGTATAAGATCGACTGGGACGATATACCTCTTATAGTCGCATACTACAACGGACTCAAGGAGCTAATTAAGGACGAGTTGGCCCAACTTAAAAAATCAGACGACCTAGCGGAACTAATTAAGACGACGATCCGTATCGACAATCGACTACACGAACGAGTACTCGAGAAACGAGATGCTATAGGACTAGTAAGAGTCTATAGAAAAGAGCAAGTGGCTCGAAAGCGCGGATTCTATAAGGGTTATAACGAAATGGACGTTAGTATAGTCCAGAAAAAGAAATACCCAAGGAACAAGAAACGCGAATAAGGTAGGAAGCTATAGAAAGTCCTAGCAGACGAGATAAGACGACGTCGAGACGAAAAGGCGTATCTACGCTGCGGCATATAGGGACACTTCGCCAGGGAATACGGCGAGGAAAAGAAAAGTATAGGGAGCTAGGATGGCGCCAAGCGTATAAACATAATTAGGTATAATAAAGAAAAAGAAACTAAGCCTAACTCGATACCCGAGACATGGTACGACGCCAGCGGGTGGAACGAGGTCGAAGAAATCACTCGACAATAAGATAACCTAGAGCTCGAGATAGGAGAACTAAAACTCGACGGGCTAGATAAGGTCAGCGTAGAAGACGTTTTCAGACGGTTAGTATATAATAAGTATTAGAAATATAGGACCAGCTAGTACATTACTAAACATTATACCGACGCAAAAAAGCCAATATACGTCACAGGAGATCGAGGCTAGTAGGCGATAGGCCAGGCCCTAAGACTCTAAGGACTAGAAGGTTGTAAGGCAACCTAGGACTATAATAATATAGGCCACGACGCGCTACTATAGACAAACTATACGGGAAATTACGAGTACCACGCCCGACAGAAGGAGGAAACTATAATACTCCCAGGAAGTAGCTTGTATATGTACCTTCGAAATATAGAATACCCAATAGCAGGATACTATATCCACGACTATAACAACTAGGCCTAGGCTTATAAGGAGTAAGGATAGCCAGGATAGGTTGATTACTACGATAACGAATACGATAAGCATTTCCCGATGAAATACGCTACAGGACGATAGCCACGCAGACTAATCTAGGTAGATACTAAAGGATATAAACGAGACATCAACTATAGGATCACACACTAAGAACCTAATCACGAGGCCGTATATTAGACGTACTACGATCGATTATATATCCTATACCTAGCGCAACAAGAGCTTACGGCTAGAAGAGAAGAAGATATCTTCTATTAAAACCTTAAAAGGAAGGAATACCTTATCGAACGATACGAATTATACGGATATCTAATATAGAACCAAGATAGTTCAAAGAACCCAGAGATTAGTAGATAGCTAAGGGCCCCAGGCATATAGTAGGGATATTACGACGCCTAGAACGACAAAAATAAGGTAGAACCCATTAATTAGGATATACCATCACCGAAAGGGGAACCATCGGAAGAACCGAATTGGGAAACACCCCGTAGGATCGGAAGAGTACCGGATCCAAAAATAGAATAGGTAGACGAGTCGCCTACTCGACAAAACGAGACTAGAGAACTAGAAAAGGACCCCGAAGATTAGGACCTCTACGATAATAAGCCAAAAAACTAGGTTGTTATCAGCTACGTAAGAGTCGCGCTGATAAAAGCACCTAAAAGACGACTCTCCGAATCGTACAAAGAAATATCCAACAACCGGCTAGATTAGAGGTAGACGTACGAATTCACGGACGGAAAGTCCGAGCTATTATAGACAGTAGAGTAGAGTTCACGCTCCTATCGTTAAAATTAGTAGAGGAACAAGGGATTCCTTACCAAGTTAAAGAAAAACCCATACGAGTAGACCTCGGAGATAGATTACCTATAGAATATAGAGGAGGCATGATTCGCCTCGAAACGAAAAAAGTAACCTTAGAGGTAGGAAACGTCAGAGACTATCGTAGATTTAACATTATAGAAATTAGAGATACCGATATAATTATTAGTTACGATTAGCTAGTAATACATAATCTACGGATAGATTAGAAGCTACGTAAAGTACTAGGCTACGAGCGGGTAGCTCGAGTCACAGGAATTAGGAGACCGGGTAGGTCCAGCCACGAGATCTAGTATACACCCTAAAAAGGGAGGATAGGCTTAATTTTACCTTATAAGATCGCGAGGATCTATAAGAAGAACCCGTAGAGAGTCGGCGTTATTATAGTACGAAGGGTCGCGACCGCGTAGGAAGGACTACGGCCAACAATACCTCGAGACTACGAGGAGTTCCGAGAGCTGTTCGAAGAACATCCGGAAACCGATTTACTAGAGTACTAGGAATGGGATTATAAGATATACCTAGAATAGGGTACGAAGCTCGAGCCTAGACCCATATACTCGTTAATAGTAGATTAATAGAAAGAATTAAAAGAGTACTTAACGAAGAACCTAGAGAGAGGATATATTAGAGAAAGTTAAAGCTCTATAGTATTACTAGTTCTATTTATCCTAAAGAAGAACGGAAAGTTACGACTTTGTATAGACTACAGACGTTTAAACAACGTTACGAAGAAAAACCGATACCCGCTACTACTAATCAGAGAACTTATAGACCGGCTCTAAGGAGTTAAGTAGATTACGAAATTCGACATCCGGAAAGGATTCTACAGGATTCGAATAGCGAAAGGGTACGAAAAGTATACAGTATTTAAGACCCGATATAGACTCTACGAGTATAGAGTTATACTATTTAGACTAACGAATATACTAGTAACGTTTTAGTTAGTTATTAACAGAACGTTAAACGAATACTTAGACGTATTCTATACGGTATATCTAGACGATATTCTCATATATAGCAAAGGGACGCTGGAAGAATATAAAGAGTATATAAAGAAAGTACTACGAAAGCTACAGTAAAATAGGTTACTACTTTACCCAGACAAATACGAATTCTACAGGACGGAAACCGAATATCTAGGTTTTATTATTTCGCGAGAAGGAGTATCTATAGACCCTAAGAAAGTATAGACTATAAGGGAATAGCTAACCCCAACATCGGTCAAGGACGTACAATCCTTTTTAGGATTCGCCAACTTCTATCGGAAGTTTATTAGGGATTACTCAAAGACTATATCTCTACTTACGGAGGTAACTAAGAAGGAAAAGGGATTTTAGTAGAACTAGAAATAATAGGAAGCTTTCGATAAGCTTAAGAACCTATTTACATCGGTACCTATATTATAGATATACGACCCGACAAGACCTCTTAGAGTAGAGACGGATATATTAGATTACGTACTAGGGGCGATACTTACCTAGTAAGGGGAAGACGGAAAATGGAGACTAGTATTCTACTACTTACGCAAGTTCAGCAAGGAAGAAGTAAACTACGACGTTTACGATAAGGAACTTAACACTATCGTATTAGTATTTAAACAATAGAGACTACGGCTTATAGGAGCCAAGCATAAGATTAAGGTTATTACAGACTACTAGAACCTTATAAGTTTCACGACTATAAAGAAACTCAATCGACGATAATTCTAATAGTCGGAATTACTAGTAGATTACGACTTTAAGATAAGTTACCGGCCGGGAACACTAAACGGAGCGGCGGACGCTCTTAGTAGAAGATCGGACCTTCGAGGCACCGATAAACCCGTCGTACACGAACCAGTTCTACGAAAGGAACCCGACGGAACCCTCGTCTACAACCATACGAGGCTAGCCAAAATTACGGTAATAGTAGATATTAAGAAAAAATAGAGAAACAAGGCCCGAGAAACCATTAGGAACGCTGACGGAATACTAGAGGGAGATAATATATACTTCGATGAGGAAGAATACTCCGCTCTAACAAACGACTCGGAGACAAGGCCTTACATTCTACCGAGTCTTAGGAGAGACTTAATACGGGAAATCCACGAGAGCAAAATACTAGGACACCTAGGAATCGATAAAACGGTTAGACATATAGATAGAGAATACCTACTTACTAATATAAGAGAGGAAGTTCGGAAAGCGATAGGCGACTATTTAGAATATTCTAAGAATAAACCTAAGAGATATAAGCCCTATAGATTACTCTAACCGCTAGTACTACCTACACGACTATAGACTTACGTCACGATAGACTTCATAGTAAAGTTACTACTATTATTAGAACCGGGATTAGGAAGATTATACGATACGATCATAGTAATCGTAGACCGATTAACTAAGGCAGCATACTTCATCCCGACGAACGAAGCAATTACGGCAGAAAATATAGCTTATAAGGTTAAAAGAACGCTTATCACTAATTACGGATTACCGGAATAGATCCTTACGGATAGGGACAAACTATTTACTTTAAGGTTTTAGAGTATACTACTCACAAAACTAGGAATTAAAAGAAAGCTATCGACTAGCTTCTATCCGCAGACAGACGGTTAGACGGAACGAACGAACTAAACTCTAGAGGAGTATCTAAGGTTCTATGTCAACAAGTTATAGGATAACTAGGTTGAATTACTACTAATAGTACAATTGGTATATAATAGTAAGAGATCTACGACGACTAGATACTTACCGTACTACGCAAATCACGGATATAAGCCGACGACTTACAGAGATCCGAAGGATATCGAGAGTATATCCACTAGGGCAGAAGAAAAAGCCCATTTGATACAAGAACTGTACAAAGAACTCAGCGCGCGGATAGTACGCAGAAACCTTACAACAGCTAAAATAGCAAACAAAAGAAGGCTCGAGGGACCGACCCTTAAGAGGGGGGACAAAGTTTTCCTTTTACGACGAAACCTAAAAACTAAACGACCATACGACAAACTAGACAATTTACGAATCGGACCATTCGAAATTAAAGAAAAGACAGGACTAGTTAACTACAGGCTAAAGCTAGCTAAAGGTATAAAAATACACCCGGTATTCCACGTATCGTTACTAGAACCAGTACCGGAAGACGCCGAAGTAGCCACCGACGTCGAACTCGAAGACGAGGAGTACGAGGTCGAGGAAATTCAAGGACTACAGAAGTTCGGACGTTAGTAGAAATATTTAGTTAAATAGACAGGATGGCCTACCAGCCAAAATACATAGGAACTAGTCAAGAACCTACAGGGCTGCCAGGACCTGGTTAAGTAGTATCACCAGAAGCACCCAGAGGCAGAGGCTCCCAACCATCCAGAAAAGCGGAGAAATCAGTAGACTCGCACAGCAAGGCTTGCTGTAGTAACACAGGCAAGCTAGAAGAAGTAGACCGAACAGCTTCCGCCTGTTCCGACTTTTCCAACTCAGAGATCGAAGCCAGCTTACGATTAAGAAGCTCACGTTGACGGGCATCGTACTAAGCCAGTTACGCGCGGATACGCCGTTTACGGGCTTAAGCGGCCAACTCTTTATCCTTAGCGGACTCTAGTTCGGACAGGAGTCGAGAACGCTCTTCCTCAGCGCGAGCAAGAGACTTGTCAGTCACCGCTAGACTACAAGAAACATTCCGAGAGAGATATCTACCACAACGAGCCGAGGACGGTAACGTCTTACATTCGCGGCCAGCGAATTAACAGTTCAGACACGATCGAGCCGGCGGCATTACACGACCAGAGCGAAGGACGTAGCGGGCGAGACGAAGACGACGAGCTATAGAAGTCTCAGGACCTTTGGGCATTATTAGGACCCAGGAAGAAAATAAAGAATAGGGCTTGGACACCCGTAGAGGGGGACGTCACCTACTCTTATACCTAGGCAAGGGGCGGAACAACTAGGGCACCGGGCCAAGAAAAGAATTACTGGTACGTGCACGCGGGTTGCGGCGCAGTGTAGAAAGAATTACCGGAACAATTGGGCCACTACCAAATAGGGTCACGAGAAAGGGAACGCGACTTCGAGGACGAAGCTTCGGAGGGGGGAGCGAGTGTTACAACCCCACGCGAATCACAGGATACGGGGCATCCCGAGAAGGTTAGAAGCCAAGACAAGGGCTTAGTTAGTAATCCAACATCACGTAACAATGATCTAGTTAATCTGTATCTTAGCGAACAGAGTAAACAGAGTATAACCAACAATAATCTGGTTGATCTATATCTTAGCGAACAGAGCAAACAGAGCATGACCAACAATAATCTGGTTGATCTGTGTCTTAGCGAACAGAGCAAGCAGAGCAAGGCAAAGCGGGACAGATATAAGAAGATAGAGGATCTCTTAGGTTTTCTGTCTTAATTCTTTGTAGTTAATCTTTAGTTCTTTACCTGACACTTACGAACAAGATTGGATCTTTTCCTAAGTAGTTATTCTAGTAATAGAATTCGTTGACTTGATCTTGACCTATCAGAAACCAACGGTACGACAAACGTTCTATCGGCCCTAACCCGGATCCCGTATAAAGGTACGTACAACGCATAACATAGGAATTTAAACTTCGTAATATAGTAGATATAATTATAAATTAGACTATTAATCTAGTCCCTATACGCGCGCTTTAACGGCGAGAAATAGCCTATATTAAGTAGTTATAGGAGGTATAATAAATAAGCTAGTATATAGAGAGTATAGATATTATTCTCCTTATAAAGGTCCTAGAATTCGTTTAAGATATAACTACTATAGCTATTAAGAATTAGTAGCTAGCGCGTATCTACTCTACGATCTATTATATATCTAATAAAGTACTTTAGCTAGATAACTCCTAGATTATTATTTATTTAGCTATTATTACTAATAGTAATAGTCTAATCGCCTAGTATATCGCTCTCGTACTAGGTAAAGAGATAGTACTTACTAGTAAAGATAATAAAGGGCGGAATAGTCTACTTAGTAGTATTAATTCCTTATATTATAATAACCTACTCGCGATTATCTAGCTAGATAGCTTTAGTCTACCTACGTCTCTCTAAACTAGTAATAACTAGTCGTAGTATTATCTTACCTATTAGGAAGCTAGCTTCGTTGAAGTTATAGATATCCTTATTATAGATACCCTACTTAGCTTAAACGTATACTATACGCTTAAACTAGAGTTAAATAATATTAGAATCCTCGTAGAGAGCTCGCTATTAATTATAAGGTCGATTAAATCGTATTTTAACGTTATTAGTTCGCTAGACGAAGTTCCTAGGCTACTACTTGCCTACCTAGCTAGCACCGCGCTTAGTAAGTAGCTTATTCGCCATATCTCGCACAGCCTCTAGAGTAGGGGTAAATCCTCGCGAATCTAGGTCGAGTATATAGCTAATAATCGCCTCCTCCTCTAGCTTAGAAAGCTTCTTTGATTTGGGCTGCCAATCGCGTCGCGCAGCGATTCCGGCGCGTCGGTCGCGCAGCGTTGATCGAGGAACGTTGAACGTTAAGGCGGCGCGATTTTCGCTCTAAATCTGATTAGTATTGATAGCTGAGATGGCTAGGGAGATATCTGCTTCGTTGCAGGGCAATCGAATAGTAGTTGGTTGAGCCATAAGAGTTGATAGGTAACGCGTCGCAAAAAGTTGGTGGGGTTGACGGCTCGCTTGTATTGACGGCATGCTTATAAAACACGTTATATCGACGGCTCGCTGTGATTTGACCCGCGGTGCGGCCCCCACAGTGCGCGGGATACTTTGTACAATAGCAAGCGCTGACTCTTCAGATAATTAAATTCAGCCTTGCGACCGCTTTTCTTCTGTTCACTTATTGTTAGCATCTCCTTTCTAGATTCCTTCCCTACACACAAACTTTGCTATCATGGATCATTCCCCGCCGACTCAAAGCAAAGAGGATACGTCTGTTCTAACAACGCCAACAACCTCTGTCGAGATCCTCACAGAGTCTAAAGAAGAGAAACTGACTTCCTCCGTTTCAGACACCAGCGTTCTAGCCGTCGACGGCACCGCCAATGGAACATCGAACCATCTCCATGGCGCCCCACTCATCCTTATGCTTATCGCTCTTAGCTCCGCTGTATTCTGCGTTGCGCTGGATATCACCATCATCGCGACTGCAATCCCCCGTATCAGCGACGAGTTTCACGCGCTTCAGGATATCGGATGGTATGGTTCAGCGTATCTGCTGACTACGTGCGGTAAGTCGACATTCCTCAAAAGTTGTCTAGGTCCCTCTCGTGCTAATTCCGAGTCCCAGCACTCCAACTCCCCTTTGGCAAAATCTACGGGCTCTTCAACCCCAAATGGGTGTTCATGTGGTCATTACTTTTCTTCGAAGTCGGCTCTGCGTTGTGTGGCGCTGCGCCTTCATCCGTGGCTTTGATCATTGGTGTATGTACACCCCTGTCCAGCCACTTCGTATTGTACCCAATGCTGATTTGCGGGTTAGCGCGCCATCGCCGGAGTAGGTGGGGCCGGTCTATTCTGTGGGTGCATGGTGATTGTTGCGCATACTGTGCCGATGCACAAAAGGCCTTTGTATCAAGGCATTTTTGGTGGCATGTTTGGCATTGCGTCTGTGGTTGGGCCGTTGATCGGAGGGGCTTGTGAGTAACTTCCCAGTGCACGTTTGGATCTAAGAAAACAACTAATGTGTACTCCAACCTTCAGTCACTGACCATGTTACGTGGAGATGGTGCTTCTATATCAATCTACCCATTGGGTGAGCTGTCTACGCATTCCTTGTGCCTACAACGTTACTAATATTCGCCTAGCGCTGTCACAGCTGGGATTATTGTGTTCTACCTGCACCTTCACGATACGGGTGTGGCAAGGAAAGACCGCACTGCCTGGGAACTATTCCTCAGTCTCGATCCACTTGGACTGCTGTTGTTTATTCCTGCAGTCGTGTGCATTCTTCTTGCATTACAAGTGAGTAATTCTACCAAATTCTCGTGTCCGACAGAACAATAATTGCGCAATACCTGCCCTCGAAGTCCATCGGGGCATACAATTCAACAGAACAATATAAGGCGCAGGCTGTTTCGTTGGGTGTGGAAACGACTGTGGACGTTCAGAATTGCTTACAAGCATCAGTGGGGTGGAACCGAATATCCCTGGAGTTCCGGTCGCATCATCACGCTCTTCGTCATATCCGGCATACTCCTCGCAGCATTCGTCTTCGTTCAATCCCGTATCGGTGAAAACGCAACCGTGCCCGCGCGGATCGGTCTCCAACGCACGGTCTGGGCCTCTAGCCTGTTCATCTTCTGCCTTTTCTCCGCATTCTTCCTCCTGATCTACTTCCTCCCCATCTATTTCCAGGCTATCCATAATCTCTCTCCCTCGGCTTCGGGTGTCGCCAGTATCCCACTCATTCTTTCGAACGTTGTTAGCATCGCAGTCACCGGCGGCCTTATTACCAAGTTTGGCTCCTACGTCCCATACGTTTACCTCTGTCTTTTACTTACCTGCGTGGGCTGTGGTCTCATCACCACGTTGGAGGTCCACACCGGAACAGCGAAATGGATTGGATACCAGCTCCTGTACGGCTTCGGTGCCGGCTGCGCGCTACAGATACCTAACGTCGCAACGCAAAATGTGCTACCACTTGAAGACATACCAACCGGTCTCGCAATAGTCATCCTAGCGCAGAACTTCGGACCCGCCGTTATGCTCAGTGCAGGTAATAACGTCATGAACCAAAAATTAGTCAGATACATCGGAGAAATCGGTATCGACGGGTTTGACCCTACGAGAGTGCTGCGAGCTGGTGCTACAGGTTTTCGGAGTGTAGTGCCCAAGGAGTATCTTGCACAGGTGTTGGATGCGTACAATCACGCGTTGAGGCAGACCTTCTATCTTACGCTTGCTATGACTTGCGCGGCTGTGTTGGGGGGTATTTTCATTGAGTGGAAGTCCGTTAAAAAACCTGAGGTGCGACCGGAACTGGAGGTGGAGAAGAAGCCCGACCTGTGAGGGCTGTTTACTTCGTGGCTAGGTTCGATACGGAATCTATGGGACGGTAGCTAAAGGCGGGCTATGAAATTTGGAAAGCCAGTAAAGAGAAGTTTCAACGCTTAATGTCGTAAGCTGGAAGCTGTGCTCTCCTATTTTTTGCACTTTTATGATTTAGGTTGCTCTACAAATGTCTTTATAAGTGAGTAATGACCGGCTAGTTAATCTAGACCAGTTTTTAATAATACTTCATTTGTGATGAGATAAGACTGTGGTTCAGTGACGACATAGCAAGAATTTTCTCCCCGCGTTTTAAGCTCTCTCTATTTAGCTTAAGCAACTATAGGGTAGACTGCTAGAACAGTTTAGTAATCACACTTCAAAATTTTCTAACATATTATGTTACACTAGAAGCTCTGATAGCCTACTGATCGCCCGTGGTCATGTCTCTAACTTTGCTTCCGGGAGATCGAAGTCAGATTGAAGCGCCACGTGAACTCGGGGATAGTCCATCCGACTGCTTGAAATTATATAGATGCGACGTACAATAAAACATGGTGCTTTGAGGGATTTGGGAGGTAATTAAAGTGTAGAAATTATCCTGCAACACGCAGAAAAATGTACAAGAAATATAACTAGAAAGACGTAGTCTCAATTTGATTTATTAGTTTGAAAACTTGGTAGAAGGTGGCACTACCGCTAGCAGGGAGGGCTGCTCGCTCGCTCGGATAGGGACTTGCTTGACGGGATTACAGGGGTTGGGCTTGGCAAGTGACTCCGAAAACGGCGACAGAAAACCTCCAAAAAGGAGTCAAGGTCACTCGGGCATAAGAGTTACTCTGGTAAAGTCATCCCAACTCTCACCGCTTAGCCGAGCCTAAGCCCCACGTGCATCGACCCGAGTATCAACGTGGGTGACGCAAACAGAAATAAAAATGCCGCGGCGAATCGTCCAAGAAATTGCCTAGCATGCCAATGCGTCTTGTCGTACGACAAGGAGTCGTACGACTCTGGGAACACTTTGCCGAGGCCTTTTTGGGCGGAGCAGTCACACTGCGAGATTCAGCCGCGTGAGCCGTATATGTCCATACTGGTAGCGATTAGAGACTGCGGCATCGGGTATGTGTTTGAAGGGCTTAATGAAGTATTGGAATCTAGTCTATGTGATGGATTCTGGTATAAGGCCTACTTTGATCGCGACCTTGAACTTGGATTCGTGGTTGAGGAAGGTATAAGTTCGGAGTAGATCCAAGGCGGACTTGCATTCGATGGAAAGATGACTTCGATGCTGTGGTCTTTAAGGGGAACTCAACATCTGTGGCCACGGTTACAACACCCGAGGCCGCCTTTTCCCTTGTCATCGAAAATGAACAGAACTTACGCTTTTCAATGGATACTACACGTTTAAGAGTGGTGCTTCAGCCGTCTGGTTTGCCTATTTCCGGTATCCGTATTTTGTCGGAAATCGTAGACAAATGGACCGCTACCATCCAAACAAATACCCTACCTGCAATCCTAACTACGTCTTCTGCGATGGAAACTGCACCCTTCCAATTATTCCAACAGCTCGGAGCTCCGAAATTCTACGAGGATGGCATAGAATTTATAAATCCTATGGATTATAGATTACTGCTCAATGCAGGCTGATGGGAAATTCGTTGACAAAGCTGGAGGCTGTTCGCGCCGACCTCGGTAGAAAAGCTCGCTAGTTAAAAGTCCGATGAGCGGCATGACGTTGATCCCCTAACTTCCGAACTTCACCCGCCCCGCGCGCGTTGGGTGCGGGGGCTTTTTCCCCGAGACTCTTTTTTGGATTAGTTAGAGCGGCTCTCACTGTCCGAATAGTTCGTCGGGATCATAACGCGGTACATGACTTCTCTGCCGCGGCAAGGTATATATGTAAGCTTCCGGCATCCTCTGATGTATATCTCGAGGTCTGCTACAATATCGTGAAGATGAGGCCGTATTACGAAGTTTCTGTTTGGATAACCCTGCTAACCGCTCAATTTTGTGCCGGTCAAGGTTATACCAATCAGTCCGAGGTACCGCTTTACGGCCACAGTCCACCTGTTTATCCCAGTCGTGAGTACGTTCCTTCACATTTTATCATGCATACTAACGGATGCAACAGCGATTGGCAATGGCACCAGCAATCCCTCGTGGGCGTCGGCGTATGCTCGAGCAAGAGCCATAGTCACACAGATGACCCCGGATGAAAAGGCTAATATTACTCGTGGCTTCCCAGGGAAATGTGTCGGAAACACAGGTGCTATACCGCGCTTGAATATACCTCCATTATGTTTTGCCGACGCTCCAGACGGTGTCCGAGGCCAGGAATTCGTATCGGCATTTCCGGCAGGCATTCACGTCGCCGCGACGTGGGATCGCAGCCTCATGTATCAGTATGGGCACGCACTTGGTAAGGAATATCGAGGCAAAGGCATTAACGTCGCCTTGGGACCGGTCGCGGGACCTCTCGGTCGGATCGCAAGAGGAGGACGAAACTGGGAAGGCCTCAGCGCAGATCCCTACCTTGCTGGAGCCGGTATGGGAGCCATTACACGTGGCATTCAGGATACCGGAGTCATTGCAACGCCAAAGCACTGGTTGCTGAACGAGCAAGAATTCCGGAGAATGCCGGATTCTATGGGCGAGTCTCTTTCGAGTAACGTCGATGATCGAACTTTGCACGAGCTATATGTGTTTCCCTTCATGGACTCGATCCGGGAGGGCGCTGGATCACTTATGTGTTCGTATCAGAGGGCGAACAACTCGTATGGATGCCAGAACTCGAAGCTGCTGAATGGGATCCTGAAAACAGAATTGGGATTCGAGGGCTTTGTTGTCAGTGACTGGCGTGCACAGCATTCTGGTGTTGCGTCGGCTAATGCGGGTCTCGACGTCGTCATGCCTGATGGCGGCTTTTGGGGACGCAACCTCACTGATGCCGTTAGGAATGGAAGCGTTAGCATTGAACGGCTCGATGACATGGCGACGCGCATCCTCGCGAGCTGGTATCAACTCAAACAGGATGAAGACTTTCCTGCTGTCGGGGTGTATTCGAACATGCAGAAGCACATGCCCATCGAAGTCCAGGACTACCATGCATCGTTGATTCGAGAGATTGGCTCCGCCGGCACCGTTCTGGTCAAAAACGTCAATCAAACTTTACCTCTGAGGCATCCGAAATTCCTTAGTATTTACGGCTATGACGCCACCGTAAAGTCGGCTCCATGGCAGGATCCGGCGCGCTTCGGAGGCGGTTATGGAGTCAACTTCGGCTGGAATACACTGAATGGAACACTTATCACTGGCGGTGGGTCTGGCGGCAGCACTCCCTCATACGTTATCAGCCCCTTTCACGCCATTTCAGAGCGTATTGCAAAAGACCGAGGCACGATTCGGTGGGATTTCGAATCCGAAAATCCGTATCCACCGTATGTCAACTCAGAGGCTTGTTTAGTTTTCGTGAACGCGTATGCTTCGGAGAGCTTCGACCGAGTAAGTCTTACCGACGAGTTCAGCGACAACCTGATCCGGAACGTTGCTGCAAATTGCTCCAACACTGTGGTTGTTATCCATTCCACTGGTAAGTTTCTTGCAGTGAATAATCGGTGGCGCTGCTCTAACACTCTCACTAGGTATCCGAACAGTGGATGCATGGATCGAAAACCCCAACATCACAGCCGTCCTATTTGCCGGTCTTCCAGGCCAAGAGAG
Organism: Darksidea phi; assembly: GCA_030770425.1. Taxonomy (NCBI): domain Eukaryota; kingdom Fungi; phylum Ascomycota; class Dothideomycetes; order Pleosporales; family Lentitheciaceae; genus Darksidea; species Darksidea phi. Next base: position 441,271 of record JASJFT010000003.1, on the reverse strand, counting down.
CGGCAACTCGCTCGTGGATATCTTGTACGGTGATGTTGCTCCGTCCGGAAAGCTCCCGTACACTATCGCGAAGAACGAATCCGACTACGGCAACATTCTTAACTCGTCCGTATCTTTCGATGCCTTCCCACAGGACGATTTTACTGAGGGACTTTACATTGATTATCGTGCATTCGACAAAGACGAAATCGAACCGAGGTTCGAATTTGGATTCGGACTGACATATACCACATTTGACTACAAAGATCTTCAGATTGGAGATGTTAAGACTAATACAACTGAATACCCCAGTATCGATGTGCCAATTGTCCAAGGGGGGCACCCAGGCCTGTGGGAAAACATACTCTCTATCAACTGTTCTATCACCAACACAGGAGATGTAATGGCTTCCGAGGTCGCTCAACTCTACATCGGTATTCCCGACGCGCCAATAAGGCAGCTTCGCGGGTTTGAAAGAGTGCCGTTGGAACCTGGGCAAACAAAAACAATAACATTCCCACTTACAAGGCGGGACTTAAGTATTTGGGATGTTATTGCCCAGCAGTGGAAGTTACAAGCTGGGAGTTACAGTGTGTGGCTTGGAGCTAGTAGTCGGGATCTGAGACTGAACGGGACATTTCAGATCACAAATTGAAGACTGAGAAAAGAGGTGAATGTTCAACGTTGTGAGGTTAGCCTAATACTATATTTAAATGGAGGTAATTTAATACCGGCAACCAGAGTATGTTTATGCCACATTATTTAGGGCATGGTTACGATACCACATGACGAGCGCACGCTCTCCTATTCCTCCTAAGCAACCGCGCCTTGATGAAGAGATCCAAATTCTCTTTATCTCTCTGAGTGCCCATTGCGTATTTGACATCCATATCTCTTTCTAACTTGGAGTGGTCGCAGTATTACCGAAGCTGCATTTCAAAAAGGCCGACAAAGCTATGGAACTCTAACGCGAAGACTATTCGATCAATAACCCTAAAATATATGAACCGTATTACTTCGTAAGGTCGCCTTCCGACCATCATAGGCTACAAAGTATTTTAAATCTCTCTATGAGCCACCATTCATCTGTTTCGAAGAGTATCATTACGAATGCGCTTTAACTAGTCGTATAATACCAGCCTAGCTATTGAGATTGGTAAGGTTATGTACTATACTATGCCGCCGTCTGGGGATCGTCCTAATTCGGGAGTATAAGCAGAGCTTGGAGGTATTTCGTATTCTGGAGTAGAGCTCATTGTGTCTTTAGCGCCAGGGTTCAAACTGCCCCGCCCTCAACCAAGCTACCATCCTTCATTATTACGCCCTCGCCAAAATCACTCTGCGACTACCACTTCTCTACTTTTACTTCTCTGTTTGCGAAATGCTGTGCACGGACTGCAGCCAGATAACTCTTCTTTACGTATCAAAAGGACTTCAGTGATTCCTTCAGCAGACTCTGCTTCCGTGTATATGACAAGTTTGTTGATTGGATCAATGGATTTGAATCGGAGTGTTTCTTCTGCATAATTAGCAGCGCATATAGTACTTACCGAACTAAACGGAATCAATGACCCGAGCGAGCAAAGAGATTGCAGGGAACTCGCGCAACTGGTGCGCGACGAGGCTGAATAGAGATTACTACCACATGTGAAACAACCGGCTCACTTAGCTCTGTATCTATGCGTATTAAGTGTAAGGTGGGTGGGAGTCCACCGCTTTTCGCTCACAAGCTATGGACGTAGGCTACCTTTACACCAAAAAGGGTACAATTCCTCCCTCCACATCCGGTGTAACGGTGCTGATTATATCGCAATGTGGATCTACAACTGGGAAAACATACAGCTACTCAAGTATTCTAGATCTAGGCTCTGATGAGGCCTTTCAACTTGTGAGGGGTTGGCCGAAAACAAGACGCTAGCTGCTATACAAGATGGCATCACTTTGGAGTCGCTACCACAGACTAGTTGACACGCCATCATCCCCGCGTATCGTTTCGGTTATCATTTGATGTATATACATGCACTCTGTATCCTCTAGAACTTTCCAAGTGCCTTAGAGCATGAAGCCTCTCAAATGTGTTCAATATACTCTCGCGTTGTTATGACCATCGCAGCACCGTCCGCGAGTAAGGCTTCGGAAGGCATACTTGCCATGTAAAAGAGATCCGCCTCTGCGAGTCTTGAGTGCGGAAGGCGCTTTACGGACCACCTACCTCCGCTACTGTTAATCTTCCTACCACGACCGCTCCCAACCCCGTTCACGCGCGGGCATGGACTCCCCAGGAGCGCCAACTTTCACCGCGTACGCTTCTCTATTGGGAATGTGCTACACACACCCTCCCCGAAGGCGAGGAACAGGTGTGGTGCTTGAGGGTCATAGAGGAGGTGGCACTGTTGATCAACCCCGGTAGAAGGGGAAGGGTGCTGGAGCAGAATAGGAACATGTTACGCGTTTCCCTTATATTCCTCTCTTTGGTTTTAGGACGTAGAAATTACGGAATTTGCATGTTACGGAAAGCATTTTTTATCCTTGTCCTGCCCATCCTGCTTACGCTCAGCCAAGCTTTTGCCTAGTTGCGTCAGTAGAAGATACCATATTTACAACGGGATTCTTAATCCCGAAAAATACACAGTCTCATATCTGTTGAGGAAGTCAACCCCGAGCTCCCAAATCATTGAGCTATAGGAGCATCTTGTTCTTGCACCGCCAATTACTATGATGTTTGCCTCTTATGCTATCAATTGCTATCTCTCGACTAATGCTCGTTTACGACGCACTAATTTTATACTCTTGATATTCGACAGATGAACACCCTCATACTCTTCAAAGAAAATCAAAATCCCCGCCTCGAGGTCCGCCGATACCAAATCTCGCAAGCTTTGGTTCCACGCTGCGGGTTCGGGCACGGGCTCATCCATTGCCTGTATGTAGCGCATCGTCGCATCGATAAAACTGGGGCTGTAACCTCCAGCAGCTATCCGGTCAGGGCTGCCATGAGCTGGTAGGATCTTGGTAATGGAAAGCTGGGTCATACGCTCGAGCTCTTCTTGGTGCATAGACAGGTTCGCGGCATCATTAATGTATGTGGCCGTGTCTTCGAGCGTGTCGCCTGCAAAGAGAAGACCTTCTTGGGGCAGGAAGAGGACCGTGCCATCGGACGTATGGATGTTGAAATTGTACAGTTCCACTGTCCGGTCGCCAACTTGTAGTGTCATATTTCTATCGTAGGTTTGTGTCGGAAGCACAACTTCAATAGGTGGGATGCCATTCGCAAGCGCATCTTTCCTTTCCTTCAACTGCGCATGCGTCTGGACATGACCGATTACTGTAGCTTCCTTGAGGGCCATAGCGCCCGCAATGTGGTCGCTGTGAAAATGGCTGTACACCACGGTTACTTTGGTAACGCCGAGGCTCTTAACGTGATCGAGCATGAACGTCGCGTGCTCTGGCGTGATGGCGGCGTCAAAAAGGATGGCCTCGGATCCGCTCACGATAGAGTATGTAGATACGCCGAGGACAAATGCGCCATCATCTATCGTATTTGGCGCTTCGGAGACGAGCCGGCCACCGACACGTCCATCGTAGTAGGAGAAGATGCCTTCTGCGCCAGGCTCAAAGATTCGGAGAGTCGCAAGTCTTTCTCCCGGTGTCCGTACGTATTCAGTCATCTTCCAGGATTTCTAGGAAGAGGGGTGTCGGGAGTCGGGTGCGTCACGCGAGCTGCCGACGGACATGAGCGGATGCTTACTGGAAGCTAGGGCCTTGTGCTTACGCTAGAAAGTGCGGCTTGACATGACCCACGTGGAATTTCAGAGCCGATCCATGGTTTCCTACGGATATAATCTCGGCTGGGAGCCTGAATGGCCTCAAGGACTTCAGGAAGTGTCCGGCCGAATGACATGCTGACTCAGCCAACCCCACATATTTACGCCGCATATCTATTTGAGTCTCTCGAACACACTAGCCTGACAAGTTCGATTATCTCTTTACCATTCATTACCCCTATGGTAGCAGAAATTTTTCGAGCTGTCAAAATCCCCATGGGCTTGATCTAAGCCATCGCCGGGATTATCTTGCTCTATCTTATCCAACACCCTCTACAGCATCTATTTCCACCCTCTCGCTCAATTAAAGGGCCGTGGCCATTGCCTGGTTTTCAGTTCCCTTCGCTTGCCATCGTGCTCCGGGGCCTTCCCTATCGCATCAAACTCCACGATCGATACGGGCCCATAGTGCGAATCAGTCCGGAGGAGCTCTCCATCACCGATGAGCGTGCATAAAAAGATATATGTAACGTGCAGACTTCCCTCGCCCAGCTCAATGGGGCGCCCGGCCCCTAGGCATAAACGCTCACAATCTGATCACTGCCCCAACGGACGTGCTTGTAAGATTTCGCAAAGTATTTGCGCCTGCCTTTTCCGGGAAAGTGCTACAAGGGTATGAGCCCTTGATTAGAAAATACTTTGAAAAGCTGCTTGACAGCTGAAACCAAAGACCATAGCTATCGTTGACATGATGGAAATGGTTCAATTTTACGACCTTTGACATTATCGGCGAACCGTGCTGGGGCCAATCCTTCGATTGCCTGGACAGTGGGGAGTGTCGTGCTTTCACCGATTTTCTGCTACGTTACAAAGCTGCGCTCATCGGGACAGTCATCAAATACTACCCAGCGGCCGACGCACTGATGCGTTATACAACGCCTATATTGCGATGCAACAAACCCAACCCCCACCCTCCGTTCTTTCACAGGAAGAGATCGAGTTCAACGCTCTGACGATGATTGCTGCTGGCAATGAGACATTGACAACCGCGCCATATGATGCCCTGTATTACCTGCTGCTGCATCTTTCTGCCTATAGAAGCCTAGCCTCGAAAATCCGCTCTAGTTTTTAGTCGGAAGAGCAAATCATGACATCTAGCGTCAACGTCCTCCCTTACTTGAACGCTGTCCTCACTGAGGCCTTGAGGCTATGTCCCCCGGTTCCGGACAAAATGAGGCGCGTGTTTCCTAAAGGAGGTGCTACGGTAGCCCTACATACATTTTTTAGAGGGAACGGTGCTGGGGGTTGCATGCCGGTCAATATTCCAATCCGAGGTGCACTTCCCCAATCCTACGAAATTCATCCCAGACGGTGGTTGCCTACCACTAGTACAAATCACCATCATAACGTCAAGGCGTTTCATCCGCTTGCCTTGGGCCCGTATGGATGCATTGGGAAATCGCTAGTGTGGCTGCAAATGCGTCTACTCTTAACCCTGCTGCTGTTTCGCTTCGGCTCTTGAGTTTCACATAAGTGGCGGGCAGGACGACACGAGCAGACCTTGGAAATGGACCGAGTGGAATATCTTCTGGACATGGGAGAAGAAGCAATTACTGGTTAAGATGAGGAAACTGGCGTAGTTGATGGCTCGGCAAACACTTTCTCATCTGAGGTCATGGCGATAACGGTCTGTGTTGATCCGGATGCATGACCGGACATAATTCATTAGACTAAAGGCTGCATTGATAGGCAAATATGGCGCGATCTGCGAGGTGCATTGTAATGTAAACATTTTAACTCTATCCACCGGATCCGCAACTCTTTCCTGTCCACGAAGCAGGATACGACTGTTGCAATGCAAGGCTTATAAAACACTCTTTACCGCAGGCCAAGGTTTAGACTTGCATAGCAAGCTGCTGGCTGTTCGGGTGGGAGTCTTGGAGGACAGAGACGCGGTCTTTCCGGCAAAAAATCGTTCTGGGCGTGACATTACATACAGTATGCAGTTAGTCTTCTAGTATAAGCTGCTTAACATGTGCGAAGGTAAGCCGTCATCTTGGCTGCCGAGCTAAGCGGCTGACAAGTCACAAAAAGCCTCAACACTAAGCACTCATGCGCCACAACACCTATCACCTAATATACGAACAGACGTTCTATAGGTTCGGCACGGTCCGACACCTTGATCCAGGCTGCCGGATTGCAGATGACCGCGTCTCACGGAAAGTGGCGCATCACCTGAAGCAAGTAAGCATCATAACGCCACAGACTGAGGGCTAAGTTGAGGCGGTCAAGAACGAGCACATGCGATGACGTTGATGGCGCTTCTTTGGACTTCTACTAACCACATTTGATGACATGCGGTTGAGTCATTCGGGTCGCAATCAACCTAACCAGGTCACTAATACAAGCCGAGCATGTTGCTTTCAACCACACGCGTGGTACCTAGACCCACGGCCTTATTTGTTTCTGCAAAATTTGCTTGTACGGTGACCCGCTACTATTGGATGTCGCACGTGCGTATGATTCATCAAGCCATCTGCCGCTACCTTAGTCATGGAAATCAGGCTACGAGCTATTTGAGACACAAACATGGCTGGGTGACGCAAGCGAAAGAGCATGTGGAATCCGCTGAGAATGAAAGGATCGCCTTCTAGGCAAGAGCTTAGCTACAAACAAGCAATTCGGCTCTTACGGGTGGCAATGAGTGGAAAACACCCACTGCTATCCTTGTCATGCGGCAACAAGTTTGTAAGAAAATGGCATTCACTGCTGGATAGGCCCTTTTCCTGGTGCGGAAGATGAACACAACATCGCCTTGATTGGCAGAAGGCTGTGGACCATCTTCGCTGTATCAAAGTACCGATGCTGAGCGAACTCATCTTCCCGAAGACCCATGATCATAGGTAGCCGACAGTCAAAGCCATCAGTAGATCACGAGGGGCCTCGCGACATGCATCTTGCAACATCAGGAAAGCCACTCTACCTCGATGCAAAAGTGGTTAACGCGATTGTTATTTCCGCTATCATTGACCGGAACGGTCGTGGGAATAATTTTGCTCAAGCCACGGGAGATGACTGAGACAATACTCTACACGATTAGTCGTCCCAAAAACAATGAGATGCTCCCTTGTGCACTCATCGGCCATAGCATCACACCAATAGGCTTCATGCCCCACTGTTGCCACTATTGATGACAAGGTCCAAGCGGAAAAGAACGGATGCAGACCTTGTGATGAGCGAGCCCGACGATATGATGAGGTCTGGAAGTAATGCTTCGCAATCGGCTCTCAAAGCATGAGCGCCTGGAGACATTTCAGGAAGCTATAAAGCCAGCCTGCTTTACCTCGAAAGTAGACTACACGCACTCAACACTTCATCAACTTCTCTACTCTCTCCATCACCTCTTTCGGATCCTCATCTGTATCCCAATATCTTCATCATGGTCAAATTCTTCACCTCAGCTCTCGCAGCTACGCTTGTGGCTGCTGCAACTGCCTCTCCAGCTGTCTCCCCAGCTGTCTCTTCAGCTGTCTCTTCAGCTTCCTCCAGCCAGAACGGTGAACCTTCCCCTACTGCAGGAGGCGGTGTTTCTCCCACCGACCCTGCCGCCATTAAGGCCCTCCAGACCGCCCTGCTCCTAAGTCCCGGCTTCGCCGACCGTCAGAGCGTGCTTCTGCCTAATCCTCCCGATGCTAGCAACATCACCTTCCAATTCGTCAACAACACCGTCGCCCCTCCCACCGGTGGCACTATCGCGCTTACCACCCTGGAAAACTTCCCCGCCCTCATTGGTACCAATGTCGCCGCGGCCATCGGCTTTGTCAACGCCTGCGGTCTGAACGTCCCGCATAACCACCCTCGTGCCAACGAGTTCTTGACCGTTATTTCTGGCACACTCGTTGGGGGTCTCATCCTCGAGGAGAACCCCGGCGGCGCCGGCAACGTCGTCGGTCAACCGAAACCCGTCAACGGACCCCTCCACCAGGTCAACGCTACGCTTGAGAACTTCAAAGGGATGTTGTTCCCTCAGGGCGAAACACACTTCCAGTTCAACCCTACCTGCGAGCCTGCGCTCTTCGCCGCTGCCTTTGACAGCGCTGACCCCGGACGCACCCAAATCGCGCGCAACTTTTTCTCTGCGTTCCCTGATGAGGAGGTCCTCATCACAGCTGTGGGCGGCAATCTCGAAACGTTGGATCCTGCCCGCATCCAGCAGTTCAGGGACCAGATTCCGACGTCCTTTGCTGTGCAAATCGAAACCTGTGTCAAGAGGTGCAATATTCCTCAGAAGGTCTAAACGAGTTGAGCGATACTATATCAATCACCATGAGTAGGGAAGATGGGGTTTGAGCCAGCACTCCGTTGGAGCTGTAGATGAAGTCGTACTGTGTACATACACATTCACTCGCTAGTTTCATATTCTCTTAGCTCTTAGAAAGCCTCCTAATGAATTATAAATTTATAGAATTGTGAGAAATATTCAATTCTGAGGTGTGGGTGTGCTAACTCATCGCTACCGCTGTTGAAGTCTCCCAACGCTCTGCGGCTCGGCAGTACATTTCATTGCTCATAGCCTGCCAATATTCGAAAATCATCTCGTCGCTCACGATCGATAGTGCTATATACAGCTCTATAGCTCTGTTATCGTATACAAGGTGTGGGTATAGCACCTCTACTGTGTACAAACTCCTACTATGTTTCGTGCGGACCTTCAAAAGAGACCCCCACTACGAAAAATCCAAACCAATTCAATTTTGAGATTGCTATCGGTGCTCAAATCTTCTTTCAATTAAACGATAAATGCTTCTTGTTAACAGTCCAAATACGAACATAGACAAGTTTTTACGAGATGCTAGCACTGATGGCGCCACTTATATGACCCTATGTAGCAAATATGCAGAAGTGATCAGAGAATCAGAGAATCAGAGAAGCAATGCAGTTAGAGCGCTTCGTTATTGGCGGTTCTTGAACACATTAGAATGCTTCGATTAGTGTTCGGTTAAAAAACAACCATGAGTAAAATACGGTAGGATAAGCAGACACCTCACAGCGATGGTCGCAATTAGCAAGTTACGAGTGAACAGTCGTTTAAATTAAGAAAAATCTGCGATGTCAAATTCCTCATTCTTTGGAAGCGTTTGATGCCCGTATTCAAACTGCACTAGTCAATCACTAGCAGCCCCGTTGTTTCCTTAACGTACAAAGAGTTAACACACAGCCAATACAGCCACAGAAAATCCCTCTATATCTAGTTATAGAACCCTGCATTGCTAGCAGATGTGCTTGTGTTCGGATCGGAGGATTGACCGCCTCCCCCATGTATAGGGGGCGGCTTTCTACTCCCACCACCACCCCTGCCACCACCACTGGGCATTGTATATCGCCGGTTCGTTGGGGAAGAGGGCCTGTCTTGGGAATATTTGTGCCATAGAAGGGGTGACATCACTGGCTCTGGGTTTTGATTGTTTATTGTGGCCGCCAAAGTTGCCCTAAAAGTGTGATTAGACCTTGTACATTTCGAGGTGACCTGGACCGCCTACGAACCATATAGCTTCGCACCAATCCTTCTCCTTAAAGTCAAGCGCATGCGCCAATGGAGCTTGCGACGAGTAAACGGGACGCTGTAGTTGACCCGACACAACAATTCTTTGACCTAAAAGCTAGGTGAGTTTATTTCGGAAAGGTGAAATTGAATGTTGAAAAATGCACATACGGTCCATTCTTTGATAGTAGAGTTCTTCGCATGGAATTGGTTCGAATATCAGCATTTCATTCGGCGTCTCAGATTCGTCATCGCCAAATAGCTCTAAAAATGGCCGGTCCTAAGATGGTTCAATGCTTTGCTTCCTTCAATTGCGATGGTTCCTTTACCTACTCGAATTGTTCTGATGCAGATACCCCCAATACCTTCGAGTGTCATGTCCCCCGTTTCATGGTTCCACAGAGCCCACAGCTTGCATTTGTGCGCTTCCTTCGGCGGTATTATACGTACCCGACGAAAAAGACTAATTTGATTCGAATCTGTGGGTTTAGAAGCTGTCGCCGGTAGATTAGGCTGTGTGGATGACCATGACTTCGAAAGTGGAATTTCGTTTCGAGGGCCTTTCGAATGATGAACGCGTGCCCGTATGTCACCCGCGACCTCGGGTAAATCTACGATTCTTCGGAAGACGAGATGGCATACCACGCTAATGACGTTAACAGTATGACACACAAATCAAAAAGACGATTCATACCATTCGATGTCACGGTCCGGAGGTCCTTGTTGTTCTGCATGACAATGGGGACATGTGCTCCCAACATCCCGAGAAGCATTCTCGAAGACGACGCTCATCGATACTCGTTGTCCCGGACGAAAGCAGGATTCCCAGTTTCTTGTAATATCGATCTCTCGTCTCGTTGGCGTATCTTCGAACACGATTTGACGACGGTCGATCTTCTCTGTCCCAACTCCCGCGGCTTCGAAATTCACACGAAGGACAGCTAGAAGACCCTTCCGTATTCTCAGTCATTATCCGGAATGCGAACTAAGGTTCTAAGTTGACAGACCTCTGCGGAACGAATGAATTCGAGGTGAAATGGAGTTAGCCGACCAAAAGCATCTATCATATAGACTGGCTGGTCTCGCTGGATCTGGTACGGTAGTCTGCTGAGGAACTTGTGGATATCTAGTACCATGTTGAAAATCTGTAAATTCGCTCGCCTACAAAACCCGTAAGTCATAGGTCTTCAGAAACTGTATTACTCAGGTCCACTTACATGATGGTTGTAGTGATTTGTAGCTGTTCTTTTCCTTGTTGGAGGCAACTAGATAAGCAATAACGGTGTTAGAGAGCTTCAGAAAATATAGTATTGACATTACCTTAGGATACCACTCGAAATGGATGATACGCTAGACATGAGTGCTGACGACGCATTCTGGACTTGTCCGGCGATTGTATCTCGGTTTCGATCGTTTTTCCGTGCCTGGATTGACGCATTCTTCCTGTTGCTAATCAATATTTGGAAATTTGCTTCTTGCAACCCAATAATGTACATTTCTATAGTCTGCAAAAGTAACTGGATGGATGTGGAGTGACCTCTCAAGTCGGCCTTGAATTTCTCCACATCTTCCTCTTTGCAGAGAGCCCACTTGACCTTCATCCAAGTATCTTTTAGTCGCGCCCAAGAGCTATTACCGGACCCTCCCGCGCGTAGATGCGGCTGATACGCCTGAATCCTTGCAAAGAAGTCATCGATGGCTCGTTGACACTGTGAAGCTGTCTGTTCTAGCGCCCGTCTTTCGGACTCGAGGGATTCTTCCAACTCAAGGTTTTTCACACGTAGCAAGGCTGACTCAAGGACATATAGCTCTCTTAATAAAGCACGATAGGTGGCGCTTGAACCGCGGGTGCTATGGATTGCTTCGATCGCATCGTGTACGAGGTTCAGAGCGGCAATGAAATCACCAACAGAAAAGCCGAAAGCGACGGGCATGATGAAAGACAACCTAAAAAGAGTCCGGTAGAGCAAAGTGTTGAGACTGCCTTGCTTTGCTGCAAGGCTGACAAAGCGCGGGGTAGCAGGTGCATGCTAACCGGTGAGCAGTGGTACTGTCCATACGGTCAATGCCGAGCTGGATTCTGGGCCTATGGAGCTGGGCTTCGTAGGCCCTGTGCATATTGGTGACACAGCGGGTGAAACGGCGCGGATATACAAGCTATACTCGAATCTTCGCTAGAGTGCGCATTTCGGGCGGACAGGTTATCTGTCTTGGTTTGAGAACACGGTCATCAACACCCTTCCCGAGAGTTAACCATCAATCCGTCTTATAATATTCATCACAATCTTAGCGACGCGCTAGCAAATTGGGTAAGTAAACTCATATTTTCCCGCTTGCTTCCTATTATTATTTTGTCCCGATTTTCGTTCTAATGTTGTTGCTGCGCTCGCCTATATCATACGCCCTGGTAAAAATGGCGTTAATACTATATGGCCCTCTTAGCCCTTGATTAAGACGGTAGGCTGTGCTGCTGTTACTTACAGACTCGTAGGTCGCCGGTCCCGGGCATGAGCCTGACTACAAGAAACATCGCTGCGGTGACTCGGAAATGCGCTGTGCTCTAATTGGTTAGCAAATGTGACAAGCCACCCCGCCTCTTGGCAGTGCCAAACAACACTAAAACAAATAGAACCAACCATCACCTTCTCTCACCACATTGCTTTGCGACATCTTGCGAGAATTACAGGTCCTTATGGGGCCAGCTTGGCTCGCTCAAATTACCCTCTGGCTCGACAGCGTGGAATACGTCACCAGTGCGTTCTATCCTTCGCCCGTCTCCCCACCTGACAACGTTGCTAAATGACTTCTTCTAGGACGACACCTCTCATCTCCCCACATAATGATATAGACGACAGCAAAGAGAACGCGCGCCCTGTAAGCGGCACAGGGAGAAAGAGGAATGCAGAAGTCCAGAAGCGGCAGGCCATGGATGAGAGCATGGGCGACCTCGTCGACCTAGACCAGACACCACGGCCTCCAAAGCGCGCGAAGCGACAACGCGAACTCAATGCGGCCCACACTCCTACTCTCAGCGCCTCCAGCTCCGAAGCCGATGTCGATGCGGAATCCGTCACCGAATCGCACCACAGCGGGCGCTGCAGCCCTACCAAGCAATTGCACTTCCTTGAAGATGCGCTGGACAACCTCGTCAACTATTGCACTTTTGGGACGCAGGGTTTGGCGAAGAGCCTGCAGATGTGGCCGTCATGCGCTTGAAGGCCCAGCGCCTTGCTGATGGTGTTGGAATTCTCAGGTGCTGTGACGTGGGCACATTGCCTGACGGAGTGGATAAGGTGCGGCTGCAGTATCCCTGGGCTGTTGATGTACCATTGCGAAGCAAGACTGGCTTGACACCTGAACCTGGAAGGGTACTTGAGATTGTAGTGGCTGCCCAGCTTTGCGACCGCGGCGCGGGTAAATCTGAGGATGAGTGGAACTCGGAAGCCCAGCTCGCTCTGCTTAAACTCTCTCGTGGGACCAGTAAACATCGGGACAGTCTGGTGATACAGAATGTGTCAGTCTTGCCACTCTGCTCTCATTTTACTGCACACGAATGTTGACAATAGCAGCAAAACCGCAAAGATCGAACCACGCTCGCTCGCCCGCAACGAACTCCCCCGCCGCGTGGTCGACTACGTTGTAGCATTGCAGGCCGACCCTGCCCTCGCGCAAGCCTGGCAACGCCTTAACCCGCTCCTGGGAAGTGGCGGCGTCCGTAACTGGAACCACACGAGTACCAAGGACGCCCGCCGCACCCCTTTCGCCATCAACATTGAGACCAAGAGCGCTACAAAGTCCTGGGCCGATGGCAAGGCGCAGCTGGCTATCTGGATGGATGCATGGCTGCGGCGGCTCGCACTGATCTACCAAAGGGAGGAGAGGGTGTGGCCGTGTTTGCCGGTGCTGATTGCTCAGGGGCATGACTGGTATTTGATGATTGTGTCTAAGAACGGCAATGGCGGTGGTATGGTTATAAGGAATCAGATTTGTATTGGGGGTACGCGCTCGGTGTACGATGCGCCGAAAGCAGTGGCGGTGTTGAACTACCTCATGGATTGGGCGGTCACGGTGTGGAAGCCTTGGCTGCTGGGGTTGGTTGCAGGTGAATGAACGAGTTGTCCACATGCTTTACATGTGCACTCAACCCGCAAGAGGGTCGAACAGCATCAGCAGCAAACCCCTAAGCTCAACGACCAGCTACAGGCACTCGGCATGCAGACCCTGCACGTCATCTCGTACACAGTGGACGAGGAGAAGGATAAGCCGCGTCCAGGGAGAACATAAAGCGCCGCGTGGTCTTCTACAGTCTCTCCCCGTGGAACTCATCACGGCCTTGTAGAACGTCACAGCAGCTGACAACAAGGTGGAGCAGGCGGGGAAGGCGCTCTGGGGATTGAGGTCGCGGCCGATGACTATGCGCACGCTCTTTTAGCGGGTGGATAATGGGCGGATGCCGAGGACCTCGTAGACGTTGAGGATCCTAGAGCAACGAAGCAGATGTCGCTGGGTACCTAGATTTGAAGCTATAGCAATGGATGAACATGATATCAAATATATACTTCATATTGTGTGCATATTCTAAGTCATCGATGTTCATAAATACTCGCTCCACTAATTTCCCCATGCACTTAGAATGAATTAACCACCTAACTAAGTTTTAAGAACGTAAAAGCTGCAGGATTATTGCGCAGTCAGCGCAGATTCTTCTTAGCTGGAAGAATAAGGATGGATGTAGAGGTAGGGGGGTTGTTAGCTATTCCGTGGTGGGTGTATTGGTACGCGTTATCTTTACTGAGTGACCCTTTGTGAAATAACCATCGACTATCATTCCATGGAAATGAGCTATACGACACATCCAGGGACAGTTACGCCAATAAGCTAGTATAGCACTTGAACTATAACCTTGTCTCTACTAATTATGAACAACCTAATTTTTCGTAAGCGGGAATTAAAAGACGGAGCGAGTTAATTGTTTAAGCTAGTATATCAGTATTAGAGTACGAAATCTATAGATTATTAAGTTGATAAGCTATCCTAATAATAAGCTTAATATTAAGGTCAATGTCCGCTTGCTACTAAGCTCGATACCTGCCACCTACTAAGCCTGATACTGGGCCCGATACTGATTTCGATGGGTTCGGCTTGATCTATCGGACCTATAGCGGTATAAATTGATTGGCTCTTGGTAAAATAAACGTCAGAGAACGTAAGTACTCTCTTAGCAGAGTAATAATACTAACCTATTATAGAATTGTAGGGATATTTAGTTTCGGCGGACCCGAATATATATCGTTCCTCGCTCCGATATACGAATGATAGCTTTGGATATACGAAGGGATAAACTAGGTTGCGGGGAAGCATGCCTCCTCGTCGGCTTCCCATTTCGACAGGTCGCCCGAGCAACGCCTTCTTCCCTCCCTCAACCAATTGCATCTGATATCGCACCTGCAGTTCCTCGGCTCACGATCATCCTGTTTCCGCTTGCTCGTGGGGAACGGAGCTATGCCTTGATGGGGATGCCAAGGTTCCCCGCCAAAATACGTCACGGAGCTATCCCAATGCGGATATACCTAGGCACGGCAAGCAGTCAGGTATGCAAACTGCATGTGAACTGAATGACGACTAAGGGACTGCGTATGCGTCCAAATTTCTAATGTATCACCTGGGCTAGTTCGCATACTTAAACTGTCTCGCCCCTGCTGCCAGTTTTCGATTCATTTCTTCCTGGGCAGAAGTGAAACAGCTTCCCCGCCACTGCTTCCAACTTTTACCAAGCCTCGAATTCTTTCCGTCGACATCATTAAAAGTCCACCACCGTGATCTATTACAGGTAGAGTTCGGCTAGGACTATAAACATGGCGGCACCGGCGCACAAGAATATCAAGAACCTGGACGGAAAATGGCTTATTGTACGTCCTCTGCCATCTGATTCTCGAATGAGTAGCAGCCATCGAGTCATCAAACTCGTGGAGCTCTTATTCCCTCTTTTTCCTTTGGGACTTCCCGGTCCTGTAAACCTATTTTGGTGGCTCTATCTGATACCATACTAGAACAAAACCATCTCCGACTCTACGGACCCTATCCTTGCCCTCCAAGGCATCGGTTGGCTAACCCGCAAAACCATCAACCTAGCCGCCATAACCCAGCACCTAAGAACCTACACAGCACCCCCAGAAGAAGACCCGAACGGGGCCTCCGTCACGCACATCGAAATCCAACAGACCGCCACGGCCGGCATAAAGGGAACCACCGAAAAGCGTACCTTAGACTGGACCTACCGCCACCACTCCGACTGGCTCTTCGGCGACGTGCAAGGCCGTTCGCGTTACAACACCATCTCTGCCATTCTCAAGGAAAACGAGGGGAAAGGTGCGGTGGAGGAGGACGCGAAATTTCTGGCCGAGGGATGGCTGCCGGAGACGATGGATGGGGAAGTGGTGGACAGTTATGTAAAGAATGAGGGGAAGGGGTGGACGGCGTGGCAGGTTTGGGGATTCGCGGAGGTGAATGGAGAAAGGTGGTTGACAAGGCGGTTTGCGGTTCGCAGGACGGATAGGGATGAGGTTGTTAGGGCGAGGTTGGTGTACGAGTGGGTGGGGGAGTTGGATGAGTGATTGAGAGATGCTGTTAGAGAATTGTTGACGGCCGGTCCTAGGCGGAGGAGGATACGAGGGCTAGAACGGCTTCGAGATGTTGTTCTGGATGCGAATGGATGGAAAGAGGTAAGGCCTTGAGGAATTCAACCTATGTTACCGATGCTAAATTGCGTTTCCTGTAACCCCCGCACCGACATTTCGTTCCTTATACTCGTTAGGCGAACAATGTTACCAATCACCGAACTAGACCGATCTCAATCAGTGGCACCCATAAGTATACTTTTTAGGAAGGTACGATCCTCATCCGTCAATTCTCCATCTCAGCTATGCACGCACACTCTCCCCATACCTCAACCACGTCGCGACTTGAACTCTTAGATGAGAAAACATGGATTATTGCTACACTCCATATTCTTTCCGGTGTTTGGCTCTTAGTGCCTTTCTCCACGTAGCCCTCATAAAGTTGCTGACCCTGGCTGCATACTGGGTGTTGACGCGCAAGGTCCCGCCAGCGGGCGCTCGTCTAGAGAATATACTGCCTTAAAACGCTGAGCTAGGGTAACCCGAAACGCCATCCTCCGTCGTTCAAAATCGCGCAAGAGGTTCTTCGGAGCTGAACCGCATCTACTCCCAGTCATAATAACTGACCGGAATACGATCTCTGATCCATAAACCCGACTCACAATTCTTCCACGCGTCCTTCCCTCCAGCTTTCTTGGGATCTTCAACACACATGATGGCAGGCCTTTTCGGGCAGTGCAGCCAGCCGACGTCTCCGCTTGGACCTTTACCGTCGAGACCCTCAAATCTACAGTCTTGAGCATAGCCCGTGGGCCGTGATGACTAGGTGGGGGAGCATCGTCAATGGAAAGGGGACTTTGTCGCTGCATGTGTCTACGGCCTGTGCCGGAACGCCTTCGAAGAAGTGCCATTTTGCCAACTCTCGGCGCCTTCGCTGATAAAAGTTTCATAGATGATCTGTAGGCTCTTGGGGTCGCCTTTCGGTGGCTCACTAGGAGGCGAGTCACCACTGCGGTCAAATGACGCATACAAGGCGGGCTTGGGTGGTGTTTCCTTTATGGTGCATGACCTGTACAAGAGCTCTCTAAGAAGTGGATTTTCGTATAGATATTTCGAGTAGTAATTAATGTTTGATTTGATTTGGATTTGCATAGTGGGAGTCTCTTTAGAAGGTCCGCACGAAATACAGTGGGAGTTTGTACACATTGGAGGTGCTATACTTATACCTTATATACGATAATAGAGCTGTAGAGCTATACACAGTATGACGAGGTAATATTTCGAATATTAAGGCGACGAGAAATGACATGTGCTGCCGAACTACAGAGGCTGATTGGGAGACCAACAGCGGTAGCGATAAGTTAGTATACCCATACTACCACCTATAGTATAAATATTGCCTGCGATGATACTAGTATACTACTTATTATATCCATCTCTTATCCTTAGCTAGCTTCCTTATTATATTCCTCTCTTATACCTAGCTAGCTTCCTTATATTAATACCTACTAACTATATATCTTTACTAACGATCGTTCACCTAGTTCTTTAGTAGAATAAACTAGAGTATGATAGGCTATTCGAGTATAGCGCTCTAAACCTTTCGAATATCGTGGTGGAGCATCCCCGGCGCTACAGGCGGGAGGTACTATCGATAGGGCTCCTCGATTATAATAACTATTAGTATAAAACTATCTATATATTAGATAAAGGGGTAGATTATAGTTTAAGCTAGGTTTATTACTCGCTAATCAGTCATCTGAAATCCTGTGCGGTACACACAGAATATCAATTTTTAGATACATAGATGGCCAAAATCAAACCTCCTACTAACCTAATATTACCGATCACGTACTATTAACACCATGCCAAGACTGGCGATAATTGACCACGGAGATAACGATGGTTAGCTCCGAGGGTTAGGGCTAGAGCTGAGTTGAGGTTGAGCGTCCTACGGCACCTTACAACCTCCAGAAACTTCTGGAGGTACCAGATCGTCTAATGAGGTTCGATGTGGGTCATGTAAGCGCTAACAAGCGTTTCAAATCGGCTCATTTTATATTATTTCTGATACCACCAGAAGCGCCATCAGAACCTCGTTTTTATCGAACAGGCCGTTAGTTTCCAACTCAGATCAATTATTAGGCGTTCTGACGGTAATCTGGCGCCTCCAGAAGGCGGTACCGAACGGGCCCGAACTTCTTAAGGCCAATCAGGCCCTGTAGGCTCGTGCGCTGCACTGCCCCAACTGTGCCGCACCCAGCGGTAACTAAAACTCCAGGACATAACGGTTGGTCTCATTTCGGAGCGGCCATTGTATATCAAGATGATATTTTCGTATTCTTCAACAACTTCTGTGGTACTGATGTTCGCTGTGGCTGAAGCTGGCTTCTATCGTCTACCCATCACACGAACCACATCTGGCCTCTATTTTCGTGAAACCAATGTTCTTCAAGCTCAAGTGAGCGAAAAGTACATGCTCAATTTCTAGAAAACCGATGCTAACTATACATCATAGGAGCACCAGGATCAAATCCCACTCGCTTTGCCACCTCCGCCTTCGTCTCACCTGGCCCTAGGAAATCACGATACCTTTTTCGCAACCATCTCCCAGAAAGCTCGTCCCCGTACTTTGGCCCAGGATGAATTTGACGATGACGACGATCTCTGGGACGCCATGTACTGGAGCATTTACACCACACCTATCAGTGTGGGCAACCCTCCCCTCAAATTGACCGCGACTGTCGACACTAGCTGGAGTACATTATTCATACCTTCAGTAAACTGCACCTATGATCCGGGACAATCCAAATCCTGCATTACCCATCCCCTCTACAATTCGTCGCTTTCGTCAACCTACCGCGCAGACTTGACGCCTGCCAGTGTGCTCTACACCGGTCCTGCGGGACTGCATACATGGGGCAATGTCTCTCAGGACAGTGTACATGTAGCAGGTATGGAAATAAAGGGACAGATGTTTGAAGAAGCGACGATCTGGCACCCGGATATTAGTACGCGTGATGATCTTTTCGATACTGCGCTCGGTCTGGCGCTTTTCCCGGCCCGGAATGGAGATCGGCCCGATGATTTCTCTGCTTCGAGTCCGTTCCACAACATGATCCAGCAGCAACTCTTAGACGAAAACATTGTGTCACTCAAACTCGCGCGGACCGACAATGAGACGGGCGAGATGGTATTGGGCGGTTTACCCCAAAACCTACGGCGAGAGGAGCTAATAGAGGTGCCACTGAATCATAGCAAGACCGACGATTCAGACCACATATGGAGGTACTATACCATGAACGGTTGGCAAGTCTCCGTAGAGAGCATGTCAATGGGTTTTAATCTCTCTGAAGCTACCACACAAGTCCTAGAGAAACCGCAAATCGCTGTTATATCATCATCGTTTCCATGGATTGGTGTACCAGACGAAGTGGCAGAGAAGATTCATAAAGCTATTGGTATCAGGCACGTCTTTGACTGGATCGACTGCGAGGAGCGACAAAATCTGCCAAATTGGACAATTGTGTTCGGGCCTGATGAGCAGGCAATCACATTAACGCCTTGGGACTATCTCATCGAAATGCATGATAAGCTCTACAAGCAGTTGAAGTGCGTATCTGGCTTTTTCAACCTTTCGGAGTACGGAGACAAAGGGTTCATAATTCTGGGAGCACCCTTCTTGAATGGGCTCAACAGTGTTTTTGATGCCGACAGGAAAAGCATTTCGTTTGGGAACCGACCTTTGTAAGATTAGCGCTGATATACTCTCCTTTGCCGACACGCAAAAAGCATCTAGCTAGTGTATCCTATCTAGTATCTTTAGTACACCTGCAGCCTACGCGGGCGGGCGAATAACTAAGGTTCAGTCGAGAAACTCCGCCAGAACTCAGGCTGCTGATGAAACACCAACTGTAGCGCCACCAATACCCAGTATTTCTTTGTAAAATGCTGAAGATATAGACTTTACTATATAAAAAGCTTATATACAGTATTTCGCTAAGTGTCAGCGGCGCTGCAGGTGGTGTGAGATCCGAGTTTAGGATGGGAAACAGTTTTGACTCGACACCTTTGACGGTCCACCGTATACAGTTATTCAGCGAGAGTTGGCTGCAGGCATGCGCGGTTTTCGCATATGAGAGCGAATTGGTTGCGGCACAGCACTAGCGCACAAATATACTCTAGGCAACCATTCGCCTAAATCCCCGGAAAACGTCTTTCCCCACATCAACGATTCTCAAGCAAAAATGAATTCAATGCGCTGTTTTCTACCTCACCTCCCAACCGAACTGATCGAAAATGTGGCATCCCTGGTTGAGGACAAAGAGGACTTGTTGGCTTTACGCCTAACATGCTCCGAGCTCTGCCTCAAGACACAGACCGCTTTCCTTAAAGGATTCTACAACACTATAGAAACGAGTCTCTCGGTATTTTCTATTCAAAGACTGAAGCACATTGCACAGCACAAGAATCTAAGAGAACAGGTCCAAGAACTCTGTTTCGTTGCCAAAGGTACAGACATCGGGACGGACATTCTCAGATACCTTTCCCCCCAAGAGCGTAACGAACTCAACCCTTGGCGCGCATTTGGCAGGGGATATGAATGGCGTAAAAGAGAATGTGATTGGAGTGAGAGAGCACGTATACGATGGGACTGTCCAGCGATCCAAGATCTCTGTTCTATTTTGACTACGAGCTTTACCCACTGCAGATCTTTCCGTATTGGCCCAGACGGAGCGGATTGGGCGAATGGAGAATACCGGCGCGCTGATTGTATTACATCGATCGATGTCTTCGCTGTTCTATTACGGGTTATTGCTCTCACTGGCATTGAAGTACAGTCCTTTGCCCTCGAATCGCAGATTCGGATATCGGTGATGTCATTGGCATTCCCAGGAAATCACTACCTCCCCGAGATTTGGGAGTTTGGAATGTTTCATCGTGGTTGGAGTGCGCTGCAGAGCCTTGATCTGGAGATGAACGAATTCAATTTCGACCCAGACGAGTCTTCGGTAGAGCAGTCGGCGAAAAACAACGCACGCATCATCTCTGCAGCAAGAAATCTAAAAAGGCTTCGTCTGGCCTTTAAAGACGCGGACGGACAAAGCCTCCTTCTCCAAAATCTCTGCACCAGGCGCTTTGCACGAGGATTAGATACGCTTATTCTAAAGCTTTCAGGAGTCACAGCAGATGCCTTGAAAGCATTGCTCTCACAACCCTTGCAAGATCTAAAATCCCTCGTCTTCCATGAGATACGTCTCTCATCCGGAACCTGGCAATCCATACTCTCCTATCTCCAAGACCCTTCTCGATTCCCAAAATTGAAAAATATCACCATGGTATCACTAAGCCACGTTCTGGGCGCTTATCCATCTTGGTCGATACGGTCGGTGTCATTTCAGTACTTTCGATATCATCGGCATCTCCCTCCACCTTTTGAAGATGAAAGGTTTGAGCTGTCGGATATGGGGAGGGGTTACATGTCGTATGCATTGCAAGGCATACGATACAGGGGCGATAACATAAGCGCAGCGATAGATGTTCTAAAGGGTAACATGGAGTTTGTAGATGGCACGATGGCGTCGAAGAAGCAGGAGGGAGCGGAGGAAAAGGATTTCAAGATTGATGAGTGGAGGTGGTGAATCGGCCGCGCAGATTAATGGATCAAAATCTGCCCATACATGGTAGGACTTCTAAGATCATGGCGGTGTAGGGAGGAAAAGGCTGGAGTTGTGGTCGATTTAATCCGACAAAGTTGTAAAGAAGGTGGTTTCAAATACGGCACAATAAGAGTATAGACTGCATCTTAAGGCCTTATCTTCAATTGCTTCTTATATATCTACGCATTAGCCAAAACTATCTCATCTTCATGTTACCTACCTTACCCCGCAGCACGCTGACCATGTACGCTGACCATCCTATTTGGGTGCGAAAAGAAATTTGTATAGTCGGTGTTACCGTAAGAAACTCTCACGTACAAATCGCTAGGAAACATGGACTGTATACGGCGTCACAGGTCATTCCTAAATTAGAGACCATCACCAAGTCATAAACCATCACTCTGTCAAATATGGAACAGTCACTACAATAAAACTCATTTCTTCTCATTACTGTATAAACAGCCTACTGCACTCTTTAACCATGACTAGAAGCAGTAATATATCGAATCTACATTTACTACCTGTACTCTCCGAGTAAAGCTGGTATTCATTGCCGCTCTAAGGACTCGTACCTAGCAGTATAATCCTACCAAATAAATCCTTCGCCAATAACTTTATAGCCGATGTAATTCAGCTAGAGTAAGTCTTAGACTTCTATTTTTACTAGACTATACAGACGCTTAAGGAGTTTAAGTCGGTATTAAAAGGAAGTATAGGTTTATGATATTGTATACTAGTACCGTTTAGACTTAGAGCTAGGCGGAATATTGTCTATTCTAGATTGCTTTATATCGTCTTATAGCCTTTTTAGGAACTGTTATTTATTTGGATTTACAAAGTGGAGGTCTCCTTTGTACGGTCCGTACGAAACGCAGCAGAAGTCTACATATAGTAGAGCTGCATAGTCACACCTCATACTCGAATATTCTTTATATATGGAAGAAAATATATTCTCAGCTATACAGATTGGGTTATGTTAGGCGTTATGTTGTGGTATCAAGAAGTGGGTTACTAGGATTATGTGTGCCTTAGGCGGGACCGAGGTTTAGCCGTTGTTATGCCATTAACCATGCAGTCTCACCCCGCCTAGTTCTCATTCTCATCACCGCGTCATGGCAAAGCGCGCCTTCGAGGGCGATGCATTGGGCCCCGCGTCAGTCGCAGTCCGCGCGGACGTCGTCGTACTCGGACAGCGCGCGCTCCTTCGGCACAGACGTAGCCGACCAGTTGGCCTCGTTATACTGCGGCCGGGCGTGTTGGGCCTGCAGCGCTCCTCGCCACCTCGACAAGGCCCATGTGTTGTCTAAGGGAGACGACAATCTGCGCACGCTTCACCGCGTTGGCTTGATGAGCATACGGTCACACGGCGATATCGCCAACGGCCTCTTCCTCTGTAAGTCCTGCCATGCCGCTTATGACGATCGATACAAACCGGAACTATTTATCGTACCCACGCATCTTGACTACTTCTTCAAAGCGGAGCACAATTGGCAGGCTGCCTGCCAATCTTCGAACGTCATTACTAGAATCCCGCCAACCGCCATGGCATATCTCGACCATTGTGCGCATATGGGCCCCCGTTCAGGCCATTTTGTCAACGGTGCGCTAGGCGGCTCCTATACCTGCTACATCGACGAGAGTTTCTTTGGTCCTAGCGACAAGCGCGAGTGGTGTGTGGAGAAGCACTGGCATGGCGACCCCATGGCCATGGTCCGTCACGCCATCCAGGCCGTAAGTAAGATCGCATGGCCGACTCGGTTGCCTGTCGCAGTCTTCATGCAGCTGAAGGAGTTGAGCTTGTTATACGACAGGGGCACGTGCCGGTGGAAACAGCTGCAGGAGGAACGAGGAGAGCAGGGAACAATGCTCGCGCCGCCACCTCCATCGCAACGGGATCCCGATTCGCAGTTCGAAAAGCAGCCGGACATGCAGTCCGATCTGTGCCTTTGTCCTTCCGCGCCCGCGGGACCGTCGTCAGGCGATTCGGGCCCAGGCACGCAGTCTAACTTCGACAGCTCCACGACGCGACGCCATTCGCAATGCCTACCCACCCCACTCTCGTCCGCCCTCGCGTCCTCTCCACAAGCCCAAAAACGCCGCTGCGAGTTCGAACCCGACTCCGACCGAACCCAGCGCAAGCGCCTTTGCCTGGGCTCACCTCAAGCGATACCGATCAAACATTCGGACAAGATATTCGCAACCTTCAGAGACGCAGCATGTGCGGATACAACTTGCTCCGAGCCCGCCTTGGCTCGGCCCGGCGACGGACAGTTATCTCTGGACCCGTACAATAGTCTACAACTCGTGCGTCGATGGCTGGGAATGGTAGAGAACCCTACTGGTGTATATCAAGGGTGGGCATGCTCCAGAGCGAAGAGCTGGAACTGCAGTCTTAGCGCCCGTAGTCATGTCAAAGACTGCAAAGACGAACAGGATGAAGATCCAAGCTCATGGCGGTTCGGGCCCAAAAGCACCGCGGAACAGGCCGTGCAAAGGTCCTTATTGAACTATACAACGGTCCACAATAAAGTGGGGCAGGCGGACAAGGCGCTTTGGGGAAGTCACAGCTGATGAATATGCGCACGCTCTCCTGATGTGGACAATGAGGTGGTATTAAGGACCTAGTGGAGGTCGAGGATCCCGGAACAATAGAGTGGATGTCGTGGGGTATTCTTTGCTTGATGCTGATACCTCGGCACCCCTGTCTGGCGTGGTACGGCCATCAATACATCTCCATAACAGCTTCGGCCTTGCTTGCTCACGTTACTTGTCATGGCCGTGTACGCAACGTAAGCCGCCGGTCTACCCAGCCAACGGCGACACCCGCTTCTACTCTCTTCGCCAACGGTGTATTTGTTGCATGCAAACATACCGCAGCAATCAACCAATACACCAGGCTGGTAGACGTCACCCAGCGTCGGATCGCTGCCGTTCAGGCGCACGGCAATAATTGTGCTTGGGAATGGCTACTTAGCTATTCTTCCTTATAACTCTATAAATTGGTTAATATTGCCATTAATATATTAATAAATACGATACCCTCGCTGCGCCACTTGCACTGCTCATTGCATCTGAGTTATCACTACGGGTCCTACATCCCTTATCTTGATTCCTAGGAGTTATTACAGCATTGGTAGCGGCGAGTCTAGAAGTTGCCAGCATCTCTTGTTATACTACGATAAACAAAATGAATTTATTATTTTACAGATATCCCGTCGGTTGCCCTTGCTACCCGGTGTGTTTTTTTTTTCTACCAAGGGTCGCGCGGACTTAGCCATTCCAGCCATCCCCTTCTCAGCCTTACTGTTACGATACGTCGCTGGCTCACTCTTCACCGCCCTCTGTCTTGTTAGGTATCTTTGCTCCTCGTCAGCTTCTGCTATATCTAGTAGCTATTTAGAGTATAGTAGTAGCTGGTCCTCTGGTCATTTATACGCCGCAGCCAATCGAGTGTACACAGGCTTTCCTCCGACTCTTCTCCGTTGTACTATGGCGACCACTCCCCACGGAAATGGAACCGTTGGATGGGTCGCAGAGCGCACTACTCGTGGCACGGCATCTCTTGTGTTTAGTTGCGTTTCCACGACCCTCATCTGTGCGCTACACCTGAGTGTGCCGCGGCGACAAGATGCCTCAGACATGGCTCTATTTCTGCGCAAGCTCGCCGACCTGATTGCTGCGCTCCTGGCTCCAGAATAGTCGCCGTGTTCGCCTTCAAGGACTGACGTGCGGCTCGTAAGCTCACCGAAAAGATGCGCACTTGTGTGGTATTGTCAATGCTTCTTCCACTCAACGCAGGATAGAACTGCATTCCACCAAGAAATACACATGCACTGATATTTTCTTATAGAACCGATGCGGATGGTCTTCATCACTCAGCTTCTTCGTCGTTATCCGTGGTGTACTCATCTAGTATCCCTCCGGTAATCCCTGTCTAGGGACTCCCTCTTCGGGTCTAGCGTAGTCCCTACGCTTATTCATATCGGGCATCGCTTCTTACCTTATCAACCTAACGTCTATAAAACACTTACCCCCTTATTGCTAGGCTTTCTCTTATTTCTTTCCCTTATTTCTCTAATCTAACTCTAGTACCTCTACTACTAAGCGGTCTATGTTCTATTCTATATCTTCGAATAAGTAGTAGCCATGGCGTCGTCAAACTCGCGGAATAACGCGAAAAGGTGACATAGAGGGGTGTACTACTAAGGATTCTAAGAGGACTCTGTAAAGATATTCGAGGAAATAAAGGTATACTTTGAAAAGATAAAGAATGAACCGAAGCTATAAATACAGGATACTTCCGTATATAGCGATGGTAGTAGAAATGAATTTGGTCGATCGTCTTTTGGAACAGCGGCCGCACAACGTCGATAGCGACGACTTACGGCGGCTAGGATAGGACCTCATAAATGACCTATAGGTTGATGTACGGGCTCTAATGTATCCTCCGTACGCTTGAAACTTCGTGCAGACTAAGGAAACAGAGCAGCCCCTACACATAGTAGAGCAGGGGACCGACCGCCTAAAAGCTGGGGGTGGTCAACCGCGTAGAAGTTGGGTGCAGCTCAAGGGCATGCGAACAACTCACACATTATCACGCATCTAGAAGTCTTACTATCTTGCGTTACTTTTCTCCAGCTAGCGGTTAGGTAGAATTGCCTCACTTTATCAAATGGCTCATCACGACTTTACAAGTTCGTCAAACAACGTCAAATCTAGCGAATGCGATGCTACCTTTAGACCTCTGCAGCTCCGAGCCCGGATATACCGCCGCCAACAGCAGGGTTCTGATTAGATAGGGATGGTATACCGCACGAGCTAAATCGACCGCTCGGAAATCGGTAGTCTCGACAGCGATAACTGGAAATGGGACAGAATGAACGGGATGACCACGAAGGCCCTGATGACGGCATCTGCTCACCCGGGGACTGTACAACAACCCCGAATCACGAAAAGTGAGGAAGAAACCTTGTCCAACTCAAATCGCTGTACACGCTCACCGGCATCGAAGAAAGGCAGTAAAACGTCAGCCCAATAAGCGCCAACCGCGAGAGCACGTTAATGATAAGCGCCGCGGCTATTGTACCACCAACACTCAACGCGAACCAATCCCTCCCGATGATCTTCGGAGTGAGATTAGCAATTACCCCGACGAGGGGGAGCAGCGATGATCCCAGCCCGGCCAGGCTGAAGGTGCGCCACAGTATCTGCACCACCGGGTACGGGAATGTCCAGTTGTAGGCGGCTAGGTGGACCGCGGAGAAGGCGGCGCCCGACGCGTATAGCGCGCCCGAGGAGTAGACTCGCTGGTCGTTGTTAGTGGTCGTTTCCATGGTGGCACTAAACAGAATGTCAAACAGAATGTCAAGCAGTATGTTCATGTCGAGGTCCCCGACGGCCGGCCGCTTCCCGCGGGCATGCGGCCCGAAAATGTACCTGTCGTGGCGGGCGTCCCTGTCGCGGGAGGCATCCAGCATCGTGCGGATGTCGCGCTGCTTAGCCTGCGGGCCGGGGCAGTCGAGGACGATGGCTCGCTCAGTGTCAAACGGTTTGTACCACCAGAGGATGTAGGTGGCCAGCGCGCAGATGGTGAAGGCCATGGTCATGAGCTCGAGCTCCGTGATCTGCAGGCCTGTCGCCTTGCGCGCGATGCTCTGCACCACCAGCGAGCCGGCCTGCACCAACGCGAACAGCTTGGTGAAGCTGTCGGCCTTGGCGCGGTCCTTGATGTCCTCGTAGTCGACGTTGAAAGAGATGCCCTTGGTTTCGAGTGTGGCTGACCGGAAGGTTAGTCCAGGCACGGTTGGTTCGGGGCCATCTCTTTGATCAAAGCAAAGCCGTGACTTACCGACGTTCTCCAAGTTCAGGATGTATTCTCTGCACGTGTCGTCGGGCTGCTTCTCGGCCTCTCCCGCCGGCTTCGCCTTGTCCTTGCACTCGTCTCCAGTCTTATCCTCAGCCCCGTCGCCCCCTTGGACAAACACCGGGTCCGGATCACGGAACCGCAGCACGAAGCCGCCCATGCGCGCGAAGAAGGCGTGCGACATGGTGAGCTTGGAACTATCGAGGTCTACCCTCGCTCGCACCTCCTTGAGGTCTGCCCACGCTTCCTCGCACTGCTTCGTGGCCAGGGCGACCACTACCTCGGGCGCGATGGCAATTAACAACATGAAGCCCAGCTTGCGCCTCCACTTCTTGCGCAAGGGAGCTTTAGGGAATAGCCAGAGGCAGAACGTTTTGCTGAAAGGCCACCAGGGGATGGCGCACGTCGTGTACCACCCGGCCTCGCTCTCCTCGACGGTGGGGATGTTGAGGTGCGTGCACTTCCACGAGCAGATGAAAAATACCGTCAGGCAGGTCCAGATGATGTCCCAGGTGCTGCGTCGCGACCGGGGCGACACCCAGCCCACGCGCTCGTCGCCCGAGGCTGTGCCGTTAGCTGCAGTCGTTGTGGTGTTCTTGTCCTGGCAGAGCGCGAGGCTCGCATAGGCCGTGAGGATCAAAAATGCCATGGACGCGAGTCGTGCCATGGTGGGCATCGCTAGGTAGGTAGACAGTTCACTGACAAGCGATTTGTAGTTTAGGAGTGTTTGGGAGCAGTGTTGGCTCCCTCGTGGGAGATCAGGCTCCCCATATGAGGTGCACGCAACCCACCACGCCATGGCGAAGTACGACGCCGAGAATGCGGCTGAGCCTATAATGGTGGTCTCGAGGGTAAGGGGTCACTGCCGGCCCCTGTCTTGTCCAATCAAAGACTAAAGCAGTTGCAACCTTCAGCCCGCCGCAGTCCTCTACGCGCTGATCTCTACGTTTTGGGCCGAGAGCTGATGGAGGTGAGTGGACAGGGTCTAGCGCTAGCGGGGTCCACCCCGCGGGCCGGTGGGTGCCTAGCTTCCGTTCACAACACTCTGCGTCCTTGACGCTAACGACTACGGTGGCAAATCAAAATACCTAGGCGTGTTGAATACAGACAGTCCTTGACGAAATCGGCTTCTCCCTCTAGAGTGCGCGAAACTCTTAACACCACTGGTTGTACAGGGGAATAATATTCGCTTAACCGTACATGGTTAGCGCATTAGCAGGGGTTAAAATGTAATATCCGCGAAGGTAGTGCAAATACGGAAGAGTCGAGCTGCGACAGCACGCTTATGAATAATAACTGACCGTAACCTAAGTGATCCGGTACTTGATATCGCCACCGCTAGTAGGGAGGATAGACGACTCGCTCCGGCTAGGCCCTAGTGAGGTGGCGATTCTGTAGGTATCCGTAGAGAGTTCAGTCGGTTGACCGGAGGCATGGCTAAGCTAAATCATAAAGGCTGCAGGGCTAAGGTTGGCCCGCTTACCAAGACTCCGTAAATTTTTATTAGTCTATCCTATATCTCTACCTTCTATTCTTTACCCTCTATAGCGGTATTGATTTGTCCACCTACCTACGAAGCGCCCGCCGGGAGATCTCGAAAGTCTTCCGCGTACTGTTGATCAATCGCCCTATTACTTTCCAACCCTAATTTTCTACAGGAGCTTTTATCAGACATGACTTAGAAAAAATCTAGAAAAGCTTCTATAGGGTATAAAGCATATCCTTAAACCTATATATTATAACGTCATTTTATACCGTGTCTAAAGACCTCCAGGTGTTACCTTGCTTGGTCTTCTAAACCTGAAATAAATGAATACAATGACCCAGAAATACTAGAGGAAAAGATACTAAAGTATATATGTAACAGTAAGCGTTGATGGCAAATATTAAGGCTTGCAATTGAGAGGAGCCCAAGATCCCAAAGTTCTTCCGCTTGGCCAGCGGCGAGCCGGACTACCGGCTTGCATTCACCAATACCGCGCACTTCATGATCGGTAGACTAATATGAAAGAAGATATCAGCTTTAACACTTCTAATTCGTCACTAAGCAGGATGCAGGGAGGATGGTGGCCAAATGAGTGAGTTGTCTATACTAAGTCGCACTTAGGGAAAGTAAACAAGTTTTTCATCGTTACGATTCTTTGACCAACAAGATGAAGAAGTATACGAGAAACCTAAACTATATGCGCACGTTCCAAGGAGGGACTCGTTCGCGACACCAACTCCAGATCCACATTGCTTCCATTAAGATCTCGCACGCTCTCTGTCTTTCCTTTCCTGTCACCATACGAGACTCCAAAGGTCTGACGATAAGAGATTTTATCTTGGCTCTTCGGCCAGGGACTACCTTGGTTATTTGATCGATCTGAGCGGTCCGACAATATGATCGACGATCTGTGTCCGGTCCCAACCTTCTTTGACCATATCTTTAGTAGCGGAGCACTTGGCGGAATGCATGCACAGATGATGCCAACAGAAAGCTGCACAATGGTCCAAATGAAGGCGTTGATGTCATCCCATGCGATGTCGCCGCCGTTGACTAACTTCGCGTAGATGGTGATGCGGACAATATTCGTGATGCATACGAAAATGCCGAGGCCGAAGGTGACTGCCAAACCAAGCTTCTTTCTCAATGGCAGGCGCAGGTTCCATAGAATTTTCGCCGGAAGGACCATGATGGCAACTTCGTTGACCAAGTCTAGGGCTACTGGAACAACCACATGAGTCAACTGGTCCATGCAGTATCCCTCTGTCGGGCCATCAGGTGGAGTACCACTCGGGAAGAGCAAGTAGATGCGGTTCCAGAACACGGGTGGAGGAACGCATTGCGCGATGAACTCGATGATTGCTCCCACCCCCAGCAGCACGGTGAAGACCATACATGCGTAGAGGCCATGAGTGAAGAACCGGTCGTGGTGGCGTAGGCCGAAAACACGGGCATAGAGCGTAGGGATGGCTAGCTTAATGAATAGGATTGCCGCGGCATGTAAGATCGTTTGAATGTAGGCATACTAATGAAACCATTAATCAACTGTTAAAGAACATATCATTATATGCACCTACCATGGGGATATTGGCAAGCTTCTTGGGCGGCGTGGGGTCCTCTAGTACTATCCGAACCTATTCTAGTAAGCGATCGTTATGTATACTTGACAAAGCGGACTTACAGTGCGGTATCCAAGTCCGAGTTTGACTGACTGCAGGATACATGAGGCTACTGCTATAGCGAGCATCTATCGCTTAAAGTCAGCTTCGTATCGTGCCGTTCCACATGCTTTGGCGTTGCAGATGCGATGATGGTAAACCACGCATCCCACGCCTTTCACGGATTTGTTGCCGTACTTTGCGCAGATGGCGACAATACAGATGACACTGATCACGACCAACTCGGCCGACCCGTCATCATTCCGGTCTGGAAGCTGCCCGACATCTCACCGTACCCAAAGCAGTGAAGAAAGCATTGTGTCGAAGGACGAAAAGCGGGAGAGGCTTAAGAGGCGCCGTCATGCGGCCACAAGGGTAGCGAGCTAACTCTTGCTTAACTAGACATGTGAGTTCAAGTGCGGTGTCTGAAAGTCTGAGGCATGCGGCCTTAGTGAGTTATGCGACACCCCATTATCATATAATGTTAGGCAAATTGCTGCCGTTGGCTCCTATAACTGAGGCATAGGCTGGATAGCTGAATACGCCGACGTTGCATGAAAATGCCGAAGCCATCGAGGCTAGCGAACCAATTGCGCGAGCGAACGCCACACCAAGTACCCAACTTAAGATGGCTCTGGGGACGGCGAACGCGTCTCCTTGTATGGCTACGTCTCGAAAATGGTCCGCCAGCGGCATCTGGCTTCCAAAGGCCAAGTCACGCATTAATTGAACGAGTAAGGCTCTGCTAGCATTTTGTCCGACATTGGCGGGATTAAGTCTTACGTGGCACAACAGCTGCAAGCGTACGGCACTCTAGTGCTAGATTTAGAAGATACTGCAGGAAGGTCATAAGCTGCAGATAATTATTGTGCGATAACAATTTTACGAACAACGTGAATTCAGTCGTTCAAGCAGCCACTTTTCCGAGCCGCTTCGGTCAGCACCGTACTCTAGCGGTCGCCTCCTCCACTACCTGGAGTTGAGAGTTCGTAAGCCTTGAAGCTGTAATATTCCCGGGATCCCCACATATATCCAGGCGGCCGCGATCACTCTTCTTGGAGGCATCTAGATAGGGCGGCTTGCATATTGGAATCTTAGCCGCCTTCTCAAATAGGAACGAATGCTCTAGTGGCTGGCGAGGCGTAATACGGCGGAGTTGACGCATGTCGAAGATGCATAACTGGAAGACTTTTCGCTTTATGTCAAAGTGATTCTTGGAATATATCCCATCGCTTTCCGACTTAGAGTGCTGCTCACCTCATCCTTGAACCCATGTCCGCAAGTCACACTTCGCACCGCAAGAGGCACTCTCTTGCCAAAGTACGAGCCGCATGCGATCGGTGCCATTCAAAGAAACTTAAATGTGAACGCACTGTGATAGGCTGCACCAGATGCGACCAAGCGAGCCTACCCTGCGTCTTTAGCCCTAGGCGTCCCTACGACATATCGAACCGAGCACGGCAGTCTAGCCAACGGCCGCATTTACGGATAAGCCAATCAAATGCCGCTGAGTCTTCGTTAGCACCCAGTAAGAATGCAGCGTTTATCTATTGTTGCGGCCCTAATGATGTAAAGGTGACACGACCCAAGGCCTCGATCTGTTAGAAGACTGGACTAGGGATGGGTTCGACTTTTTCCTAAACCTACCGGCGCCGACGCAGCATGCAGCTCTACCATTTCAAACTACTGGAATCGAAACGCTTTGGTCAAGAGACCATGCATTTAGAGAAAGAAGCGCCTCCATTACCTCCTCAAGCACTTCCCTGTTAGGAAGCTCGTCACTAGCGGGAAGTGCATCTGTACTAGCAGGTGGGGTTGACAACACAGACCCTGTAGCGGTTGAAGCGCCCAACAACATAGTCGCTACCGAAAACAGTCATGGTGTTGCTCATACCAGCAGAATTGCGGACATCGTCCCTCCCATTTTCCAGAAAATCGAGCTAGACAACCTGCGTCTGCCTCCTTCAAATTCCCACTGCCCTTCTCCGAGGGATATCTCTGGCAGCTATCCAGACTTGTACGCCCACACCTTCAACACCTCAAGGGCGTTGATGCAAGCCCTCCCACTCTTCGGAGAGTCTCGTCGCAGTACCCAAGAGGAATGGACCATCCAAATCGACGATGCCGATGTCGTCCTCATCCTATCTTGCTTTCTCAAGCTCCTCACTCGTTACGACAGAATCTTCACCCTCTGGCTAGACATCTTAAATCCTTCTTCTCTCGCCTCCACCAACCTACGCTCAAGCATTCTCCGGCTCTTACCACCGGTGAGCATCGGCATGTTTATTACACCAACATGCGATGTCGCACAAATCCGACTGGTTCTTGGAGTATCGGCTACCATACTTCAAGAGCTCATTGAAGGGCTGAAAACCATTGCGACGAGCATAGTAGGCAGAGATCGAATGGCCAATGCTGATGTCTTGCCGCATGTCAGTGAGACGACGATTGAGCTTGTTATGGGTAAGATGAGGGAAGTAAGAAGGAAGAAGGAAGCTGTGATGAAGCGAATTAAAGACACTGAGCTGCAGGAGCGGTTAGAAGTGATCCTGTCTAATGCGGTGGGGTAGGAGACGTTTGGAGGAAGACGGGCATGATCGGAACAGATGTTCGCTTCATACTTATGCATACCCCTACGGTATACGATGAAGCCTCTACTATATCCCAAGCTCCACTGTATGCCATGCATACAAATATGCTAGTGGGACTAACACCGTTCATTCAGAACCGCCTAGTCTAGCACTCATTTCTCCCCCTTCTTCTGCATCCCAAAATCGGTCTCAAGAGTCTTCCTCAGCTTGACCTCTCGCAAAGGCCACGCGGCCAAGAACCCTAGCAATCCAAACACAATGGCGACTTGCCACACCCTCTGCAGTGCCCCTTGATAGGTTCGAATGATCTCGCTCCTCACAGGTTCGCTAAAGCTGTTGATGAACGTTGCAGAAGCCTTCTCGTACGCGACGCCGTGATGGAATGAGTTGCGAACGGTTATATCGCTAATCTGAACGGCAAGTTGCTCGAAGCGGTTGTTGAAGATGGCAGCGGGGATCGATACACCCCAAATGTTGCCCACACTACGGAGGAAGCTCCACGTAGCTGTTGAGGATGCGACATCGCTCTCAGGGAGCTCGACTTGGACAGCTGGCAGGATGGAAGTCGTTACAAGCCCGACGCCTGCAGCCGCGATGATTTGGAAAACTGCCCATTCTGCGGTTGAAGATGTTGAATCGAGCGTAGTGAAGAGACCGACACCAAGGCTTTGCAAAGCGAAGCCAATAATGCAGATGGGTTTATATCGTCCATTCTTCGTGATTAGACCTCCAGCAAGGATGGCGAACGGGATGACGATTATAATAGTTGGAAGGAACTGTACACCTGAACGGGTAGGACTGCTTAACAGTACACTTTGGAAGTAGACTGGGAGGAAGTAGGTGATCCAGTAGAGTAGCATCCCATGGAGGAACACGAGGATGAACGCAAACAATGATGTGCGGTTCTTGAAGAGGCGTGGAGGCATGACCGGTTCCTTTTGCCATCCTGTCGCTTCGTAGATGAGAAAGACAGCCATGCCGAAGAGCCCTAAGATGAGAGGCACGAGTGTCCGCCAGGAATTCCAAGCTCGAATGGTCCCGCCGTAGGTTAAAGCGATCAGAATTGATACCATTGACAGAATCAAGATGGAGTTACCGATATAATCGAGACGTTTCAGCTTTGTCGTTATCGTTGTTTCTTTTTGATAATTGACCTGTAAGAAAAGCACGAGCAATAGGAGCGCCACTCCCGAGACAGGCAAGCCGAGGTAGAAGACCCATCGCCACGACGACTTGTCTACCAGTGCTCCACCAATGAATGGCCCCAGCGATGATCCAGCAGCGAATACGGCGAAAATGATGCCTAATATGGCGCCGCGCTTCCTTTGCGGAACGAGGTCGCAAACAATGATGTCGATGAGCATGTTCACGCCGCCCAGACCGATACCTTGCAAAGTCCGACCACCTATCAGCATACCCGCTGAATTGGAGCCACCCGCAATGCCGCTACCGAGTGTGAAGATGGCGACGGAGAATATAACGGGGTACCGTCGGCCAAACACATCCGCTAGTTGCCCAAAGAGAGGTTGTACGACGGCACTGTTTGGTCTTATTATCAAGCTGCGCGACATGTAGCGATAAAGAACAACTTACCTGGAAAGGAAGATAGCATTCACGAACCACACATACAATTCTCTAGAGTTAAGATTGCGTGCGATAGTTGGTAATGCAGTAGCGGTGACAGTCCCTTCGACCGCGGTGAGCAGCGACGTCGCGCAAAGACTTGTTATGATCAGCCAGAATCGCCAGCCATAACTCTCGTGTTCGTTTGGCTCAATGGCATGTTCAACGTCGGAGGCTTCTCGTAGGATAGTGGTGCGGGCAGTCTCATGAGCTGTTGTCGGCATTTCTTAGACCATCGGATGTTGAGTGCAGAGTGGGGAAGACAGTGTGAGGAAGAACCGAGGACGATCGTCGTGCTTTTTTAATTTTTGTTTTCTGATTTGTACCTGTTTCAGGCGTTGCGGGGGTGAAGAACATTCCAGTGAAAAGTGCGAAGAAGCAATGTCTGCCTACCGCCTTGACGCGACTGTGCCGCAATATGCAAGCGAGGCACAGCTGTCATTTGAAGTAAGCGGACGAAGACGCGGACATTAGTTTGTCGTGAAACGTGTGACATATTGCGAAAACGCCGAGCGGGGGTTCGACCGAATATTTGCAGGTATCATCTGCTCTTGAAACCCCTGCGCATACGGTTGATGGAGCCTTTCGGCGAATCCATGAAACAGCCAAAGAATCCAGATAATGCCTGCTTAGCCCCAGCACAAGTGCAAAAGATATGCATCGATTTTTCAAATCTGAATTCTTCCCATTTGCAAGAGCTAGGTTGAAATTCTTTAACGTTCTGAAATCGCGAGCTGCGCTCTCCGTGCCCGATACAGCACGCAAATGCTCAGCCTCCCACTTCATCTAGAAGTCGAGTGCTGTGAGGATTCCAATTAACGTATCGAACATGCCGTCTGACAGATACCCCTTTCCCCAGCTTCCAAGGAACTACGGCGGAATTCTCGATGCGACTACATCCCACCTGCCGTACGGTGGGCCAGTTGATATGCAGGCTTTGATGCGAAGGTCGGGAGTAGATCGAAGGGCAAAGTAAGCACCTAGAGACCGACCGACCACTACCACACGGCTAAGGTCGATGCCACGCTTAGATTCCGCCTCCAACTTCTCGACATGGTCCAAGACAATAGAAGTGGCTTTCTCATACGGTGTCACCATTGGAAGCCTGTTGCGCTTGAGTAGGATGCCTTGGCCTGGACCATCGAAAATGCGAACGGCATATCGGCGGGCTAACCCGGCATATGCGCAGCCCAAAAACAGCTTCTCTTGGTTTACATCGCCTCCTGTCAGGTTCACCACGGGTGAATGAAGTGCACATCCCTTGAGAGGTATACACAGATACGCGAGGAGGTCCACCCCTACTTCGAATGGAACTGTGAACAATGCGCGGACGCTCCTTGCAACAACACGACACCTTTGTTGAAAAGCACCCGGCCTTTTCCAGCCTGG
This sequence comes from Darksidea phi, assembly GCA_030770425.1. Lineage (NCBI taxonomy): Eukaryota > Fungi > Ascomycota > Dothideomycetes > Pleosporales > Lentitheciaceae > Darksidea > Darksidea phi. The sequence goes on along the minus strand of JASJFT010000003.1, from coordinate 405,099 downwards.
GTACTACTAGTGGATCATGCTCAGGCTTGGAGATGTTGGGCATGTACTGGCTCGCCCGAGCATAGTTCGCAGCTCTCAGGAATCCAGCGCGAGCGCCACGAATGTCACGGGCCTGCTGCGCACTCTCCGCCAGCTCTTCGGCGTTCGATCTTGCATGACCCCATGCTTTGCTCCAAGACTCTGCGTCACCGTCCCTCATTTGTGACGCTGCAACAGAGCCTCGCCGATCTCGCACCCCCCATACGGAGCAGTGCTGAGCACTCGCAGGAACTCGAAATTGAAAGAATATCTGGACAAGGTTCAACGCCCCGCTCTAGTGTCTAGGGCTGCAACATCGTTATACTTTGACTTGTACAGCAACATCGAGAAGATGTACGGAGCGCTTGGCCATATGGATGCGGCGAAGAAAGAGATATGGATCGCGAAAGGTGTTGAACAAGGAGCTCTACGGGCTAATATAGGGGCTTTTGAATTGGCAAACCACCGCATATTTTCTTTCTACGACATGCATCTCAGACCGGAGATTATATCAGCGTAGAACCCTGATAGAGAATGTAGCAGATATTGAGGAGAGCATGGAAAGCGAATACCCCCAGAGCGCGTAACACGTTGTTAAAATATTTTGCAAAATATCGGCGCTGCAGAGCTCGACCGTTCCGGCACCCGACAACTAGCTCATTGGGATTCATCGTATATGCAGTCGCATTCTCATCCTGCCAGAGTACATCACAGCGGGGTTTTCGAACAATGCCCGGAGTATTCGTCGGCCATAGTACCCGAAAGCGCCGGACTTGTGGCGTGAGCGGCGTAGTTGCTTAGAAGATATAGAACGCGGCACGGATGCTGGGCATCCTCAAGCTTGCCCAATCCACAGATCCAAAGTTCACTCAGCCTACCTTGACCGCGTCTAGAACTTCATCATACCATGGCGCCCCACAAGGAAATCGTCTTCAAGTTGACATCAATGCGCTACAAGAAGGCCGACGTCTCTGAAGAGCGGTTCCACGAGCACGGTAGCAAGTTCCACGGCCCCAAGGCCGCCCTCGTCCAGACGCGACATGGCGCCGTCCGAGTTACTCAGGTGAGATCGCTCTTCCGCCGCTGCAAAGAGCAAGAGTTGATCAGCATCCAGTACCACACCCCAATCGCCACCCGTAGGCTCATAGAGGAGAAGCTCCCTTGGGCTGTGAGACCGGGCTGGAAGGTCGATGACCACGACTGTCAGATCAGCGTCTACATTCGTACGACGGAGAACATGATGGCAATTGTCATGGACCCAGACTTCCAGGCGCTCATTGCGGGTGATGATGAGGTGGTTGACCCAGCGAGGGCAACGGTGACGGCGGGATGGGAGGAGGTATACGTCGAGGACGGGAAGATTGTCAATGTCGAGAATGGCGAGAGCTTGTATCCGCCATTCGCGGAGTGCATCAAGGCAGGCGATTCAAGCAAACGCACAGAGTCGGCAGAAATCATCAACTTCTAGAGTAGCCATAGCAACCCGTCATGGCTCATGGAGATTTCATACATATGCAATCTATAAGTTTAGTACAACGCATCTAGTTATACGATGGGTGTTGAGACCACATTGAAGTTCGACAGTTCGAAAAGAAACTTTTTGTATTCATTTCTATCTCTGGTACTACTGCTGTCTTCGCTAGAGCCCAACAACTGAACAAGGAAGCTTTAAACAGCAGAATTTCTTCTAATTGTACCCCCCTTTCCATAGACTTGTATTGTAGGCTTTTTTTGCTGCTCCTGTATATGTAGAAAGCTCGCATAGTCTCTGGATTTACGACGGGCGAAATTTGAATCTGTACATATAGACGTTGAAGTTCTGCAAGAGATCGTTTCGGTGAATCAAGTTTTCATAGCTGTAGATCTAACCGCGTCACTTCCAACCACTTGAAGCAACTGAACTGCTATCTCATTCCCTTTTAGCTGCCGACATGTCTTGCAAAATGTACACCAGCTTCTTGCCCGAGATGCCTTTAGCAGCTCTCTATCTCGCGCGATCCCGCGAAGTCCATCAGGTTGGGGTACTGTCTGGTGCGCCCGCAACTGGCCATGCCACAGCAGAGCTTCCATTCTCGCTATCCATGCCGCCGTGAATGCTGCATCTTCGCACGATGCTTCCTTTGCATACTCCTCGCTCAGCTTCACGTCGCTCCCAAAGATGGTGTATCCCAGTATCCAATCTGGTCGTACCTTCTTCTTTCTTAGTCTCAGCCGGTTAGGAACTGGGTTCAAAGCCGTATATCTTCCTCCCATGCTTCCGATAGCGCTGTAACAGCAAGTTGTCGAAGTTGGGGTGCCGATGCAGTCCAGCGCCCATTCAAGCCTTCCGTCACTAATTGAGCGGATCTCATCGCTGCATCCGGGCTTCTTGTAATCCAGACAACACGCCGCGCCCGCCTTTTTAGCCAAGACGAAGCTATGGGGAGAGCACACCGCGATAGGAGAGTATCCAAGATAGCGAAGCAATTGGATCGCTAATGTTCCGGTTGCTGTTGAGACACCGTACACGAGAACGTATGCGCTGCTCTTGTCTACGGTCACATTGATCTCCGCCATTTCATCAACCAAGCCCAAAGATTTCAGAGCCAGTCCGCAGGTGACCAATCCCACGCTCATTGTCGCGCCATCCAGGAATGAGAAAGTGTCTGGCAAATTGATACAGAATTCCGCTCTTGCTGCAGCGTATTGCGCGAATGCTCCGTTGTCCGGCCGTCGTGGGTTACATCCCAAAATAAGTGTCGAAACCCGATCACCGACATTTAGGTCCTTTTTCATACCTTTTCTGATTCTCATCACGGTGCCCGCTAGGTTGCTTCCACATATAGCGCCATCAATTGGGCAATTATCGAGTTGTTTCGCGTCGGATGGATTCAGTGCCACAGCCTCTACTCTGACCAATACTTCGCCATCCTTCAGATATGGTACAGGTGACTCCGAATCGAATTTCCATTTCCCGTCTATTGTCGCAATTAGGGCTTTCTGCGTTGCTGGCAACAGATCCATTGTGAACGCGTTTACTGTAGGCTTCAGGAGCGAACGAATCTTGACACGGCTGTCCAAATCGAATGTGTCGCCAGACCCCTTTCTGCGTTAAAGTTGGCTCGTTGTGCCAAGGATATCAACGTGTTACTCGGCAGTTAGGCAAATTGGTCGGTTTCCATTTTCTGAGTTGCACCGCGTGTGACTGCGGTGCCTTCGGCGAATTAGCCATCGGACCTTTGCTCCAATCCGCCACAGATCACAGCCACTGCGCCGGCGCGGTATTTCTACATGATGGTGCTGCTGCATAGAACGCCTTTGCTGTTGATTCATCATATCACCTTATTGTGGGCTGACCTCGTACGAGGCTCTACGTGTTCGTCAAAGCGATAATGGCGACCACCAAACCGGTAGCTATTGTCGGCAGCAGCTGCAGACTGCCTGGAGGAGCTTCATCGCCTTCCAAATTTTGGGATCTCTTACAACACCCTCAAGATCTTCGACGGGAGATACCTCCATCACGATTCAATGCCACCGCCTTCTACAACTCGCAGCCTGAGCACCATGGAACCTCTAATGTTAAGTCCGCATACCTATTGGATGAAGATCTCTCGACGTTCGATGCTGGATTCTTTGGTATTCATCCGAGAGAGGCCGAGGTGATTGACCCGCAACAGCGTATGCTCTTGGAGTTGACATACGAAGCCTTGGAGTCGGCAGGATATCGGATGGAATCAGTTCCCGGCTCTAGAACGGGTGTTTTCTGCCGGCCTGATGGGCGCAGACTACTACGACATACAGGCGAGAGATTTTTTGCACACCTCGCAATATCATGCAACCGGGACTGCGCGAAGCATCCTCTCCAACCGAATATCGTATTTCTACGATTTGAAAGGTACGTAAATATGGCGTATAAAGTAAACTCCCGCGAGAAAGTGAGCAAGGGAAGGATCTTTGCTTGACTGAAATCCCTAAAAGAACATTGGCTGACGTTGTTCTTCTCAATGTAGGCCCCTCTATGACAATAGATATTGCCTGCTCATCGAGTTTAGTCACAGTCCACCTAGCTGTACAGAGCTTGCGGAACGGTGAGTGCGACACGGCTATCGTGGCTGGCGTAATCTCATCCTTGGACCTGAGATGTTTATGGCGACTTCTAGTCTTCATATGCTCTCGCCAAAAGGGCATTGCAAGATGTGGGACGCTAGCGCGGACGGTTATGCTCGAGGTGAGGGTGCTGTCGTTGTCATCCTCACAACATTAGAAGACGCGTTGCTTCGTTGCGATCATGTCGAGACTATCATTCGCGAAACCGGGGTAAACTCAGATGGAAGAACACCGGGCATCACAATTCCATCAGATGCGAGCCAATCTGAGCTTATTAGGAGGACTTTTGAGCGGGCAGGGTTAGACCCGTTGCTCCCAACCGACCGATGCCAATACTTCGAGGCGCATGGTACCGGTACACAGGCTGGTGATGCAGCGGAATCGGAGGCGATCCATTCAGTATTTTGGTCTCGTCAAGTACCTTCGAGGGATAGAGGTGAAGATAACCTGTTCGTGGGATCTGCGAAGACCGTAGTCAGACATCTCGAAGGCGCCGCTGGCCTAGTAGGACTCCTGAAGGCGTCATTGGCTATTCAGCAGTCCCGTATTCCAGCCAATCTGCACTTCGATCAGTTGAACGAGACTCTCATACCATTCTATGGCCACTTGACCGTGCCCACGACATCGCACGGTTGGCCGCGATTGCCTGCCGAAACGCCACGTAGAGCATGCGTCAACAGCTTCGGGTTCGGAGGAACGAATTCATACGTTATTTTGGATTCGTCATTTGAAAACATCTCAAGCTCCTGCCCTGCGGAAGAACCCATCAGCGCACGTGGGACTTTCGTATTTTCCGCAGCGCTGCTGAAAACACTTCGAACGATAATACAGCAGCATCACGATTTCTTTCTGAAGAACCCATCTATCGATCTGTCATCACTAGCTTCAATGCTCTCGAATCACCGCTCGTTGCTTCCTTATCGGGCTGCTTTCGTCGCAAATTCGAGAAAAAAATTTGCTGCACAAGACGGATGAGTGGATCCAGTCCTTCGAAGAACACAAGCTAGGTGCAGCACCTACCATGACAACTCAACCAAATGTTTCTCACCGTGTCCTTGGGATCTTCACTGAACAAGTGCGCAGTGGCCGTCAATGGGACGCACATTAATCTCCCATTGCACTTCTTTCGCAAACTCGATCCGAAAATTGGACGCATGCCTCCAGGCCCTGCCGCAACCACCTGAGTGGAGCATTGCACTTGAACTTGGCAAAAATCACCAGGAAAGCAGAGTTCACCAACCGAAATTCTCACAGCCGCTCTGTACTGCTGTCCAGATTTGTAGATTTACTTTACGAATCCGGCTTCCACTTCGATGCAGTAGTTGGGCATAGTAGCGGAGAAATGGCAGCGGTAAGCCGGCAGCTTATGGTCAAATATGCGAACTAATAAGTCCCAGGCATACGCCGCTCGCTGTATATCTGCAGAAGGCGCAATTCAGATAGCCTACTATAGAGGTTAAGCCGTGTCGCGAATACCCGCAGATGCGCAGCAGCAGACCTCAATGATGGCTGTTGGCTGCAGCGCTAGCGAGGCTCGGAACATTTGCAACACAGATCAATTTCTAGGAAAAGTCTTCGTCGCTGCTCACAATGCTTCATCGAGTGCAACATTATCTGGAAATGTCGACGCTCTCGCGGCTGTTAAAAAAGTCTGCTCTTCGCGGGGCGTCTCTGCCCGCATGCTGCGAGTAGACCGCGCATACCATTCTTCCTCTATTAGGACCTAGTATACTTTAAAGCTCGCGCTCTATTCGGCTATATTTTAATTTTATTAGGACTCGCCCCCCGTAAACCGGCTTTTGTACCTATCCGAGTTAAGGGATAAATACTATAAAGTTTAACGTAAGTTGGGCGAATAGCTAATAACGTAATATCAGAAGGCTCCCTAATACGTTGGGGAGGTTCCAAGCACAGACCACTCGAGGGGTCTGCTCAACAACAGGAAAACTACAGATACAGTAGTGGCCGGAATCGGTTTCCGGTTCTTGCACATCGTTTGTTCTCAGCGCACGGTTATCTTACGAGACGCTTACTAGGTTGGTATTAGCGCTACGCAGGGGTTAAACAGTAATTAATTATCCTTGCACGAACTGGACTTACTTATTATGTATACTATGTAATTTATAACTCGTGTAAAGCACTTATAACAAGTATGATGCAGCGGGCACTCAGACAATACATTAGTAAGTTAAGTTAGTTAAGTATATACAACTGTTTGTGTCGTGTTCTTAATCTCTTCGGCGCATCCTTTGTTTGATGCGCGCCAAAAATGAGTCTCGCTTGTCTTTCTGCCTGCCACTTGCTCGTGCGAACGCACTTTCGGCACGAGTAGTGTTGACGATAGCTTCTTCGTCACGTGGAGCTAGGTCCTGATTATCCGCTAGCGCGGCTTGCTTTACCTCTTGCTGCAACGCTGAGAAGTGGTTGCCGCAAGCCATGGTCTTTGGGTGCTGAGGGCCGAGCTTCTGTACACACCCATCGTATGCTCGTTGGTACAGCTGTGCAGCCTCTGCATAGCGCGTTTGTGTGTGTAAAAGGTGAGCAAGGCAGGACACAGAAGTCAGCGTAGAAGGGTGGTGTACCCCCAGCTCCTTCTCCCTCCCTTCCAGCGCTCGCCGGTGAAGCTTCTCTGCTTCCTCGTACTTCCCCTGATAACGCAGCACCAACGCTAGGTTGTCTACGCTCGTCAGCGTATGCGGGTGGTGTACCCCTAGCTCCTTCTCGCTCCCTTCCAGCGCTCGCCGGTGAAGCTTCTCTGCTTCCTCGTACTTCCCCTGATAACCCAGCACCAACGCTAGGTTGTCCACGCTCGTTAGCGTAGAAGGGTGGTGTACCCCTAGCTCCTTCTCCCTCCCTTCTAGCGCTCGCCGGTTTAGCTTCTCTGCTTCCTCGTACTTCCCCTGACCACGCAGTACCAACGCTAAGACGGTAACGCTTGTCAGTGTCTGGCTATTATTCAACCCGAACACACCTTCTCTAGCTGTGACCGCCTTTGTTGCTACTGCTTGCGCTGTCTGATACCTCCCTTTCGTCCATAGATACCACGCAGCATTTGTAAGCACCTGCGCCCATGCCTTTGACAACTGCTCAGAACCTGGCTTAGCGTCGTAGAGCGGTTCCACGTGCGGAAGCAGCTGCTGACACTGCGTCCAGTTCTCAAACTCCCCGCTAGGAAACTCCTGCGCCATCAGCTCTATAAACTCGCCCTTCCACCACTCCGCCTCGCTGAACGACGACAGCCACACTCGCGTGCAGAACTGCACTAAAGCGTGCATCTCCCACATCTCCTTATCTGCTGTCGTTGTTGTCATTGTAACGAGAGAATACGCGTGCAGAGTGTCAAGATCCTCGTCAAAGGTGTGGCTAGCCTCACCTTCGTTATCTGACGCGCCCACTCTTGCTGCTGTCCTGTTGTACCTCCGCAGCGTCCTCTCAGGAATCCCCTGCGGGTTAAAGAAGCTCATCAGCGACAGCAGCTCTGCAGCCGACGGCCTCTCTTGCCGGATGCGCTCAAACGACATCTGCCACGTCGTCACCACCGAGTTCGATGCGCTCTCGTCTCGGCGGAGGTCACCTGCGTCCTGGTTGAGCAGGCTTTCTCGCCGCTTGTCGTTCGCGTGAAACTCGTCTACGTAGCCTACTATCGTCATGCGCGCTCGCCGGTTGATGTAGGCAGCAGCTTGGGTGATGGCAAGAGGCATGTAGTCAAGCGTATGCAGCAGCTCCATGGCAGTACCTTCTTCGTTTGACGTGACCAAGAGCTTGTTGCGGAGAAGCTGTAGGCCCTGGCTCTTGTCCATTGCAAGCACCTCCTTAATGTTGTGGTAGCCTCCTGCTAGCCTAGCTGCTGCATCTCTACTTCGCGACGTGATCAATATCGATCCGTTGCGGCTTTGAGGGAGGTAAGCTGCCAACGATGTTGCCGAGCTCCCAACGGTGCCGTCCTGCTCGCGCCGTCGCGATGGGAAGAACGTCTCAACATCGTCAACGTTGTCCACAACCATCGTCCATTGTCCATTTGTCTCATCGCACAGCCAGTTGCTGACTAGTCGTAAGACGTCCGCCTTCGGGTCGAGTCGCCCAGGAAGCTCCAGCCTGTCCGCAAGGCCTCTGTACGCTTCTTCGAACCGGGCCCGGGTGCTCGCGTGCACCCAGAAGGCGTAGGTAGGCGGCGTTGCATCGCGCACACGGTGGGCGTACTGGATGGCGAGCTGCGACTTTCTTTACGCCGTTAGCACAGCGCTGTGATCGTGTACACAAGAGACGGTCGGACGTTGACTTACCCTACCCCGCCAAGGCCCACCAGCGCCGCCCGCGCGCCCGGTCTCGCGCACTTGTCGCGCATCCACGCGAGGATCTCAGGCCGGTCGACGAAATCAGGGTCCGGGGCGAACGGAACGGTGGAGAAGGGCTCGTGTTTTCGGCTCAGTCTATCTGCGCGCCGGCGTTAGTGTGGATGTGCATGTTCGTTTCGCTCCCGTGGTAGACCTGCCCTGCACTACGGGGCCGAAGTAGTTGTTCATGGTAGCGCCAGTCTCGAAGCTCGAGCCAGCAATGACGTTGCGGCCAGTAATAGCTCCATTGAAGTCGCTGGATTGCGGCATCTTCGCTCTCAAACAGCGGTGCAGGACGCAGACATACATGTTGCAGTTCATGAACCGTTGTGGTGCGGTCCGCGCTTGGCAGCTGAGGCAGCTCGGCCTTACCCCACCACGTTTTGCAGTCTTACAGTTCTACACCAGCCGATTTGATTCTGGTGATGAGCTTTTCCTGTAGCTATCACTATCTCTGCTAATTTGCACTATGTCTTTCTTTCGGAGGCTAGTAAGTCGATCAGCGCCTCATACCAATGCGGGCACCGAACTGGGTCAAGGCAACGAAGATTCTCGGAATGCCTCTTCCAACGCGCCAACAGAGGAACTATTCTCAACGGTCGGAGATTATGGTCTTCAAACGTTGTCCGAGAACGCTGGTGACATTATCGAGTGTGTAGTGTGCTATGACTCATTGGCTTTCTCTAACCAGCAAAGCCAGCATTGTTTTCGTCCACGGTCTAACCGGTAACCGCGAATCCACTTGGACCGACAAACCCGCTGAGGTATTCTGGCCGAAGGATCTTCTCACAAAAGATCTCCCAAAGGCGCGAATTATCACGTTTGGCTACGATGCCGATATCATTCGAGGATTGAGCGTAGCTGGAAACGGCACATTAAGAGACCACGGCAAAGCTTTGGCCGAGGATTTGGCTATGCGGAGGAAGAAGACAGATAATGTGAGACTTTCTCCGACGCTATTTACGACAAATCGTGCTCGAACTTCTCGATGATGGGAACCAATAGCCCTATCGATACAAGAGTGTCGTCGACACATAATCAGTAGTGGCTGCCTTAGAGTTCCATGCAAGTTAAAGCAGCCATAAAGAGCTGTCGTTATAGTAGCCGACACACGTCGTTGGAAGTTGGTCACCAAGCTGACTCAAGTGATAGAACCTTCGCCCTCTGATATTCATTGCGCACAGCCTTGGTGGGTTAGTCGTTGAGCAGGCGGGTCAAGCACCGACATAATCACTCGTCGCTAGTCTACTAATACACCTAGGCAGGCACTTCTTGTCTCTCGCGGCTCGGCCCAGCAGCATGTTAAGGACTTGCTTGAAAGCACGGTGGCGATTGCGTTCATGGGCACACCACACCTCGGGGCGAATCTTGCAAATTGGGGACACCCAATCTCAAAGCTCTCAAATCTGCTACGGAAAACCAACTCTGAGATTGTAGGAGTCTTGCAGCCAGGCTCTGAGATGCTCGCCGCGGTTCAACAAGAGTTCCATACCATGCTTGACGACCGAAGTAGAAACGGTAGCAAATATATCGACATCTTCTGCTTTTACGAAGAACTTGGATACACTGGACTAGGCGAGGTATTCGATACTCCCTTCCACAAGTGAAGTCAAGTGCTAAGCTCTTGCAGATAGTACCGAAGCAATCAGCGATCCTCACCGCGTATCCAAACAACGGCATTCACGCAACGCACACAGGGATGACAAAGTTCAAAACTGCCAAGGACGCTGGCTATGTTCGAGTACAGGACCGGCTTTGGCTCTGGTATAATATGGTTGAAGAGAGCCAAGATGCGTGCAAGGAAAAGAAAGATGCCGCAAAAAGGCAACAACAGCGCCTTCTTCAGCCTACTAGCGTCACGGAGAGCGACCGTGGAGGGACTTTGTACAGCGGACCTGTATTCAATGCTCCCATCACCGGTCACAATGTGATACCCGGAACGCAAGTCACTGGGGGTACGACCAACTTCAATCTTTCGTAACGAATGAATACTTTGGTAGCAGATACCAATTCCTATTTACCGTTGTGCAGTGGTCACTCTATAATTAATCGTTTTTACAGCACAGTATGATCGGTCATCCTGTCTACCTCGGCTCTATCGTGTGTAGGTAGATGGAGGGCGCGATGCTAGATAAAGCATTTGCACAGGCAGGTGTCAGGGGTTCGTTGACTAAAGCACAGAGTTATGCGGCTGTTCCTTTGCTACTTGTCGTGGCTCTTGCAAGTGACTGGTCCTGCATTGTAGTAAAGTCTCAATAGAGTTCTTGGAGCTAATGCATTCCTACGTATTGTCCCCAGGGTGTACTAACATGCAGTTGTGCGGTACAGTATGCAGATCGTGCGACGATCGATCTTAGTGAGCACGCTGGCCAGGGCCGTTCAGATCAGATGTGAAAACTGACAGCGTAGTTATGTAGTTTGATCAGATCTTGTCGCTTGCGCGCTGATGCACAGGACTGATGCGTTGCAATGACGGCCGCGTACCTGATTGTTGAACGCCGGAATGTCTTGTCTTCGACCCCTCGGTTAGTGTTTTGGTGTTCTTGATGGGCGGCTATTCCTGGACGCTTGGCTCTCTGTGTCGTCCTCACCACCACCACCCCTTTCCACGGTGCTGATTGGCTGGTTGGCATCCACCACGAGCGCTAATTAAAAGATTGCACCAAAAACTCCATCGCATTGGGGTGCGTGCCTCTTTTGTTGTCGTGATGCGAGCGCATGCGCCCAATGTGACATTATTTGCTCTTTTCATGAGATGAGGGCGGACTCGCGCATGCATTATGTGTTCATCTATCGGCAAAAGGCCTTCCTGCTACGATCTCGGTTATCACAACCCATTTTGAACAGTAACGGCAAACCGTATATAGTTAGGCAGTGGGTCCGGCTAGATTCCATCATTCTGTCATTGAACTACGTGAACGCCGGAACAAACAGTGCAAAGGTACCATCGTTCATGATAAAGCCTAGCTTTACCGGTGAATGAATCGGTAGAGATTTCTGTCGTCATTTCACCAACTTCAGCTCTCCCAACCCTATTTTCTTCATTTCCTTCTGTACATATTCTATTACACGCCTCAGGGTTCCCTTACCGCCTGTACAAGCACCGCTCTCAAGGTGTTGCGCCAGACCACTTACAGTCGAGAACTGCTTAACAGCTTTCTCACTCTCTCCTTCCATCAAGGGGCGTGGACAATGGAATGAGATCCTATTAGGCATTGGTGGGAATAAATGCGCTGACACCTGTGCATGAACGCTTGATGACAGATGTTGCCGAAGTCCGTTGGGCTTGAATTGACGAGGGCTAGACGGCGGGCACAGAGGGCATCTTTTAGAGCCCTTTCGAATTGGGGGCAAAGAAGTAAGCATCAAAGAAAAGCTTGTGCCTGTTGGAAGGGTCGATGTTGGTGTACGAACTGCAGAGGGTGGATATGAATCCGAGAATTCGGTAGAGGTGGGGGTGAGTATGGGACTCCCGATCTGCGATGGCGATTTTGAAGTCACCGACAAAGTGTCTAGCGACCATTCCACCGCTCCGTCTCCTCCTGTTGTTATTATTCCTGCGGTATCATTTACTGCAACAGCAGCGTTCAACTTTGCCCTTGTCATTCCTGACACACACTTCCCACTTTCAAGATGTTGCAACTGCCCCGACGGACAATTGAACCGCTTCTTACAGCTCGTATCTGCTAGACACTGAATGTCGCTCAGGGGGTTGTGTCGCATAGATGTCAAGTGCTGCCCCAGCGCATGCTGAGTCTGGAAAGTCTTGTCGCATATCTTGCACTTGAATCTAACACCACCTTTCTCAACTTGCTTTGACTGCTTGTCTTTTTGCTTTGACTTCTTTCTCTTCTTGTTACCTCCAGTCTTTGGTTTGTGTACCTTGCTACTGCGAAGATGATTCGCGAGTGCCACATCGTCTTTGAAATCGCGCTCACAGTTGCAACACCGAAATTGTGTCACAACAGATGGAGTTGCCGCCCAGGCAGGGGAATGCGATTGCATGTGTGCTGCATGAAGCTGTCTCGTACTCGATGCTACGTTGCAATTGTAGCAGTGGGCATGCAAGCTGTCGCGCTGGTGAGCTTCGAGGGTCGGTTGTTCCGCAAATTGCAAGCGACATTCAGGACAAGAGAATGTCTCTGTAGCGGTCGTGCAAATTGTGAGCATCGCATCGCTTTGCTCCGGAGCTGCAAGTATTGTGTTCCTGGTATTTGATTAGATATAGCGTGCGAGTTGGATAGGAGGGTGGAGAGTGAAGAGTAGTGATGGGGCCAACCCTACATTGTAACTAATTGATACTATATCTGATGCAAGTTGATAAGATAGTGAAAGATGCAGAACGAAGGCATATATGTAGGACGTGTTGGTTTTGCGGGGTATTGTCTTGGCGCACGCAATGCGTAACGAGGTTGCAGCAAATCCCATCGTCTCCGTCACTGTCACGTTCTCAACCAGAAGTTTTATAAGGCATGTGAAACTCCTTGTAGCTACAAAGTTCAAAGTAAAGGATTTGCATGTGCAGGAGTTCTGTGTTGGTATTACATAAGCAGGTTCAAAACTGAACCCTACTTGCCTGGCGACAGGAAGACCATTTCTCGGCAGATCTATGCTCGAGGGGCTCTGAACCTAATATCTAGCCGACAATCCAAGTGCGGCTAGCCAGGATTTTCTGCGTTCTGCCTCCCTAGCTCCCGCTTTGATGCCCGATACTGATGCTCCCGACTGCCTGGTGCGACCTCACCAAAATCAGCCGCCACCAGAAAAGACGCCAGAATCAACAACGCTCTATTATAATTGCCACTCTATGCACATATATTCGAATTTAGGGATATCAGCTGCCCTTTCACTATTTTGTGCAGTGTTTGATTCAATAGATGCAGAGACCTGAACGACTGAAGCAGCTGCCTGATCCATAGCACGCCTGATATCCTCGATATCAGCAAACCCCCGATTCTGATCAATAGTAATTCGCTTGCGCTTCTTCGTAGAGGATGTAGTCTGTTGCTGATATTCTAACTCTGAGATTCGTGCTTTCAGTGCTGCCATGCGCTCGAGCAGCTTGGCTTAGCCGGCAAGCGGGCCAATCTCAGCCATGCCTCCGGTCAACCAACTTTCTGAAAACATCTACAGAATTCGCCACCTCACAACCCTATGGCAGGTGCGGTTCAGCCATCCTCCCTGCTAGCGTCATCAAGGTGTTCGTCCACTTCAGTTTGGTGCATTGCAAAATCGCCTTCTGCTAACACCGGATGTCAGCCTTACTGCGCCACACTGACGGTGCAACCAGCCCCGCCCGCGCTGAGCCGAGCCTGTTCAACCTCCCTTAATAGGCCAACGCACAGTAGAATCAGCTTACTGCACTCTATCCCACTTTTTGATGCGATCCTTTAGTAAAGCTCAATATCCCTATTTCCTTATATGCGCGCTAACCCCTAGAAGTAGGACTAACGTTCTCAGACAAGCAAGTTGCCGTGCTCGTTTTACCTAGGCTGCCACGTTGAGCCTCCGAGACCCTATTCCTCCCACCTGTATCCGCCCAATCCCCTGGTAGCAATACGTCTTTTGCTACGCAGTAATACTGGCGATTTGAGCCTTACCAAGAACTTTGTAGGCGATGACTCTATCCCTCCCTACGCAATTCTTTCGCATACTTGGGAGGATGGCGAAGAGGTTACCTTTAGAGAGTTGACCTTAGTCCACGCAAGGCTGCTTGCCTTAAGGCGCTACATAATATCAAAGATCGAACGCCAGGGCAGGTCAGGCGAATGTCAGCCTCGGGTCAGATGCAATCAACTCCGTCTTATGAGATTGAAGATTGTGCCTGAAAACCGTTGCGGTTCACATAATGTAGTAAATATGCCGTACCAAGGTGAATGTCTACCTAACTCAACGCCACGCTTAGAATGTGGTGATAGATGCCAGGTGGTTTCAATGTTCGACCCGGAAAACCTTGGAACGTTGGCACGCACGTGATCTGGCGCAGCGCCACCCAGTCGCTTGATTGCCGATACCACCCTTTGACGGATCGCAACTTTACCACAACCGTCTCCATCATGCGAACATTGGTTTCACAGGTTTCGGCGCTTTCGAGCTGGAGGCCCGCCGGGGTCAAATGATGACGGGGCGTAAAATACCGTGCTTGTCGTCAGCCGCTGTGGGCCTAAACAGGACGAGCGGCTATATTCATGCAGATACGCCCGAGTTGGTCTACTGATTTAAGGTTCGGCCTCTACTTCGGACCTTTAACGCCTGCCATGTCCTGTTGAGCCTTCATTCTTCGCGCCCTCTACGATCAACGTCAAAATGAGTGGACGGGGAGCATACGAGCAGATTTCGCTCTCGGACACGCGGTCGCTGTCTGCTATCTCCGATGTATCGGACTCAGGAAGGGATACTCTGCGACCAAACGCGCGAGATGATATTCCGCCCATTTCTTCACCGTCTCTTTCGGCGCAACGCCTCCTCGATCTGAAGTCCAACGACAGGAACATTACACAAGCTTCAATGAGTTCAACTACAAGTAGCCGCCGCAAAGTAGCTTATGATGGTACGTTTGAAGTGCTTTGTGCATTGCTACTCTAACGCTTACGCTCAGATGCACAATGGCTTCCTATTACCCTTCGGACGTATCTCATCTGGGTCCCGACAGCCATTGCTCTGATATGCGGACTCGTCATTATGTTGCTTTACTGGTATTCCAAAAAGAACAATGGCTTAGGTCCCGCGACGACCGCGATTTTCGGGTGGAAGTTCGTTCCAACCCTCATTGCTGTGATCTACACGCAATTGACGACCATTTTGTTTGATGATGTCAAGCGCACCGAGCCCTTTGCGCGCATGGCGAGACCTGCAGGCAGCATTCCTAACGCCTCACGTACTATCCTAGAGACACCAAGAGCTTGGTGGATCACACTGACGCTCGGTTTTCAAAAGAAGCGCAATGGTGGTAAACGCAGCTGGGTTCTCATTATGACATGTCTTGTCTACGTTTTAGCTTTCCTGGCAATTTCGCCCCTGTCTTCGGCGCTGCTCGACGTTCAAACTATGCGCGTCTCGCGACAGATTGAAATGGCTCGATTAGTTCCAAAACAGGATGAGCCTCTGAAGCTCGTCGACGACAGAAACATGTATTTCCGGACCATGGCGGCCTTGCTGCAAGATGTTACCACCTCCCCTTGGATTTCCAATGAGTACGCTGTCCTGCCATTCTGGCCAATGGATAACCCAGACGCTGTCTGGAACGGCCCATCACTTCAAGCCCCACGGAATTGGCGCGCGGAAACCACCGTGTTCCATAACGAGTTCAAATGCACGAAATTGAGCCTTGCCGCAACCGATATGGTAAATGCAGCCCTCCCTGGACGTTCTGATTCGTCGCTGATGGCTTCGGTCCGCCTTGATGGCCTGAATGGTTGCCAATACAACATAAGTGTGGCCGATTCTATTTCCAATAAATGGCTCATCTCATGGACTGACTCAAACCATATCGCCTACAAGAATTCTTTCTACAGTCCTGACCTTGAAACGTATGCCCACCCATTGGCAAACGACAAGTGCCAAGGGGACGAAGCGATCATCCTAAATACCCAATGGACGGACTATGATTATTCAGATTCAAACAGGACGATTCAATTTCTCTCGAACATGACCAGCAGAGGCTATATGTGCTCTTCGGAGGTTTCAACAGCGATTATAGATGTGGATGCATCTGTGTCTGAAACAACTTTCAGCGTCAGTTTTGACGAAACGCGATTTCACGATGTCAAATCTGCCGTTACCGAGAAACTCATGAATCTCACCGACCTTTTGCGGATCTCTACCGAGCCCAAGTGGTACGGGTATATTCCAACCCTGGCCTCTATGGGGGGCGAAAACGACGGTTCTGGTCTTGAGGCCTTCCTGGCACCACAGCATGGTCTTGCGGCCTTACTGGCAACACAGCATGGTCTCAATGCCACACTGATGCTGCAAGACCAGGAGCTAGACCAAAAGGCTGCTCATGTAAGACGCCGGCTCTTCAGCGAGCTTCTGAGGTCCTCAATCGATGCACCAGGAGCGTCACAAACCGAAAATATCCCAGGCGAGGATGCACATTTCGAGCGAAGAGTGAGGGTGAGCGTAGAGGCCGCTGCTCTTTTGGCGAGCCTCTTCTTTATATCATTCCTCATGTTGGTGTACATCACTTGGTTTTCTCGACTTACACAAAGACCGCTCAATTTGGTGCATGATCCGGCTACCGTACTGGGCACTGCGGCCCTCGTTACCAACTCCGCGGAGATTTTATCTTCACTGCGCGGTCTGGATCAAGCAACAGCGCAGGAACTAATCTCCACACTAGGGGGAAATGTATACTCTACCTCGCCCGGCGTGCTCCACAAGGATTCTGTGCATAGTAAGCCGGAAGGCATTGGTAAGCCCTTGAGCCAAATGACACGCTGTTTGCACTGACAAGTTTTCAAGACTTAACGTCCAGATCCCCCCAAAAAGAACCGGATCAAAGCCCCCTTTGTCTCAAAATATGGACGCTCGTGGGGTTGTTGCTGTACCTTGTGGCTCTTCTAGGTGCACTCGCCGTCGTCCATCGTTTCGCTACAAGATCGAGTCTACGACAAGGATTGTTCACCTACCGAGTCAGCTCCGATGCATTCGGCAGCTTTACTCCTTTCTCCATCATTCCTACCGTTCTAGGTATCGGGGTTGGTCTATGGTGGAATGGTATGGACAAGTCCTTTCGATCACTCCAACCATATCTCGCCATGTCCAGGGCACCCATCAAGGTTGCACGCGGTGCTGGTGTCTCATATCAATCGTCCCACTGGTTGCTGGCATCATCCAGGGCTGCGAAAAACAATCATTGGTTACTTGCACTCGTGACACTAGGCACCTTCCTGGCACAAGCTTGTAAGTTTGGCGCACGAGTGAGCTTTTTCGGGCACTGACATACAGCAGTCATCATTGCCATGTCCGCATTGTTTGAATTAAACACTGGCTTGGTTCAGAGTCAAATTTCTCTAGATCGCTACCTTGAAATACGTCAGGCTCCCCACTTGGTGCTCGAAGACACTCCTTACCCGCCCAGTCTCGACGATGATAGCATCTCCATGGGCTCCATTTATGTAAGAACCACACTACAAAATTTGTACACGAACCTCACGACGAACTGGATGTATTCTGCCATCATCCAAGCGACGTTGAATGGCTCGGAGCCACCATGGTCCAAGGATGGTTGGAGCTTTGTTCCATTGAACCTTTCTGGGGTTGATACCCTGCGGGAAACACACCAGCAAGGCGATTCAGACTTCCAGGATACGTTCAAAAACTACTCCGCTATAAATATCACTGTCACAACTCCGGCGTTACGCGCCCGCCTGGAATGTAATCCCACCAGTGACGTGACTAACACGTCCTGGTGGCTCGAGCCGTACTCTTACAACTACACCGATTTGGCGAATAAAACTACCGACTTAAGTGAACTTCCTTCTCTTTGGAAGTTCAATTTTTCAGAAGTTTTGAACTATGCGACGCCAATCGCACCTGACGGCCAGTATATGCAATGTTGCTTTAATCAGTCGGAACCTTCGCGGATGGAGAATCTTTCAATGTCGCTTGCCGTAGGGTACTGGACGCCCAATTTTGGTGAGCGCTATGGAGAAGAATCTGTGACCGGGGACAATGGAAACTTCACGATCAAATGGATCCATGGAGAAGGCGGCTTCGGTTATTATGCAGGGGATTCATTTGATCCAATAATCTTCCGAAACGCCACAAGGCTACAATCACTGAATTGTATGCCGATCATTGAGAGTTCGGAGGCCGAAATTACGGTAGACAAGCAAACGAAGCGTGTGCACTCGTTCACAATACTCAAGGACGCCGTGCCCGAGGATGGCGCGTGGAGTGACAACTTCGTGCTCCACGACCCGTATGATCCAAACGACCCGGACTTCAAAGCACAATTGACGTCTAGCTCGAACAGAATGTACAATACGGAGAAAATTTCTTATGCGTCGCAGAATGTGACCACCAGGTAAGTAAAGTGGCCATGACACTCAGTTTGAGCTAATGCCATCCCAGCTACGGTATACTTTTTACTGAGGCGTTGCTGCGCGCATCGCGGCTCATGTCTTTGAATGTTCCAAGAGCGACGCGAGGCTATGGGATTGCCGAAAATTTGGCAGATAATGTCTTCAATATCCGAAACAATTTGACCGGCCTTAACCTCGACTTTATGTCTTATGCATCCTATGTCCGAGCTGGAGAAGATGCCGCCGCGCTACTTGACCAGGATTCTCTGATGCGCCGCTCGGAGGCAACATTTTCGCTCTTCTTTCAGCACTATGTCAGCAATAATGTTTCTCTAGAGACCGGAGGGTGGGCTTTTCAACCAACCGGTGCGAAGATTGAAGATCTCCGCGGATTCGCTAATGGTACCTTTCGTCAGATTCAGCCTGGAGGTAAACCAGCTGTCAAAGTGGAAGATCTGCCGCCTCGAAACACGGAGCCCACAGCGACTGCCACCATGACCACTCGCGTCGAAATGCTGGACATGAATCGTGAGGCTTTCTTGGTGTGTCTGGTTATTCTCTGCTGGCTGGTGTTCACGGTGCTCATCGTTGCGGCGTTGCACCGGCAGACATTCAAGGAACTAGATCGCAATATCGAATCAATTGCCGACACTTTAGTTCTCGTCGCCGGAAGCGAGAGGCTGTTGGCGGCTCTCAGAGAGCATGGCGTGCAAGGCTTGATTGGCGCCGATGTCAAAACCAGATTGGGCTGGTTCAGGGCTCCAGATGGAAGAATGAGACGCGGGATCGAGATTGTGCAAGACGGTGAAGTACTTATGAAGTGACAGCATGCAGTAACGTTAACAATTGAGAAGACGTCTTAATTGTTACAGCTTAGCAAATTATGACCCACGCCCACTCCAACCACTGCGCCTATGAAACATCGGTGCTCGGACAGTAGTAATCTGCCGTACACGTATACCGGTCCCCATCACTTCTCGCTTGACAATTTGTCTTGCCGTCGCGGAAGCTGACAAAAGGCTCAGAAACAGTGCCGCTCAAGAGTTCGCCGGCGCCCGCCCGCTGTCCTGATGCCAGCACGTGACGTTGCGGGCAAATGCGATGGAGCGTTCTGAAGTTCGGCAGGATCGGCTCGGTGTTGGCGGGCGTTGAGCCCTGGCCGCGAGGGCGCAGCTGATGCGGGCGTGAAGTGCCACACCACAACCGACTTCGACGTTGGTTCAACCTTGCCTGCCGAGCAACTGTATTCGCATGCAGTTTACTTCCTCCAGATACCAAGTAAAGCTTGAAATAAGCGCCGACAAGAAGAGGAAGCCAAACTCAGACGTCGACGAGCGCAGTTACAGAGAGATAAGGCGAGGAACCGACAAGAACAAGCGGACCGGGAATACCGGTGAGCATTACAAAGAGACAGGGCGAAGAACTAGGAGGGATCTAAAACGTTTAACAGGATTGTACGCACCCTACAGCGATCTTTGCCGTAGGAGAGGACGGTACGGCCAGCTACGGAGTTACCTAGCCTTACTATACTAGAGGAGAAGCGGTCCGGCGATACGTAGGTCTTTAACGTAGAGGGCCGATCGGACAAGTTTATGCGTTCAATTGTCGATACGCACCTTACGAATAAACCTTGGCCCGTATAGTAGGAAGGGCGCGTTGATCAGTGACGAGGCGAGTGTGGGCGATGTGGGACGGGTAATGGAGGGACGGAGAGGATGAGGCGGAGAGGAAGCTGGGGCTTGATCCGAGGAAGGATGATGATATGACGATTAGGGAAGGAGAGTATGCTTTTGTGGAGGTTTTGGCGAATTCGCTGGTGGAGGCGGGGTATTAGGGGTGAGGCAGGCTGGGTTGTTGGCATCGCGGAAGTCATATGCACCGCCTATAAATGTTTGGTAGAAGCAGATACGGAATATGGTTCAGTTGGTCTTACAGCGAACGTTACCCTAGAGGTTACGTTGCCATATTATTCCCGTTAAGTTCAATGGGAATAAGGAAAGGGGCCGTTCCGCGAAGCGTTTCACGAGATGCAGCAATGCGGCGTAACCACCATGTAAATCACGTAACGAGAATCCCCGCCGCAACTGTCACTGACCAATAGTAGTGCATGACAAGAGGAAGGGGCGTGTTAACTCGTTTGCGGTTTTCTTTCGTGGCGGCTGGACGTCAGATACACTTCTACTCTGCTGGACCTACCTGCGAGAGCATGCGCTTATGTCTAAGGAATTGGGAAATACCTTTCCACCCACTTCAGCACGACCATCTTCCAAAGTTGCAGAAAATCCCGTAGTTCACGCCAGTTCCCAACCAATTCTGGACTAGTTGCGCAGGTCCCAGCCCCCACCTGACACACGGCACGCACGGGGCTGTGCTAGCCAACCTCGTTCCCCGAGCGCTTATCTCCTCGAACAACTCTCCGTTTGCAGAAATCACCGTCCATTCCCATTTTCCCCTCCAAATATACCAGCTCAGCATAAGCCCAAGACCAGTCAGTATACAGCTTTTACGCCATCAAAAGGCCATCACCAATCGAAGAAATCGACCACGACAAATCGCGATAGATCTTATCGCATTAAAGCAATCAAACCAACCGTAGTCCCCGTTGGAGGTTGCTAGGCAACAGTGCAATGGCCGAAAAGCCCGAGAAGCCAAAATTGACACGCGCTATATTGAAAAGCCATGGCATCTACTATCATGAGGAGTTCTATTTAGGAAACAGTACTACGCCAATACCGTTACCGTCAATGCCAGATCATGTCAACAACCTTCGAGAGGCCTTACTCGATTTCTCCGGCATTCAAATCCTGGATAGCTGGAAGACGTTCTTTCGGGACGAAGAAACAAACCTGCAAGCAAGTGAACTGGACTTGCAGCCTCCTACATCTGCTTATCTTACCGTGGAAAAGCTACGAAGTTCGGGTCCTGACTGGAGCAACGAGAAGAGAAGACTGGACGGCAACATTTACGCATCCAAGAAGATCGCAAACGAAGCGCGGAAGTTAGACGTTGATGCGGAGAGCGGGTGGATGGATTTCCTCAAAACCCAGTTCTTCAAGCGATTCGAACGCCAGCAGGATGAGAACGATGATGACCGGTACGATACCAAACCCATATGCTTTCCTATAGCTAACTATGTGGAAACAGTTTACAATTTGACGATTTCAGCCTGTAGGGAATTCCAATGCAACTTGGGTCGCTCAAATGCTTATTTACGTAGGGAAGAGAACGTTTTGTGGGACCAATCTAAACTCGCATTCCAGTTAACGAACAACCTTACTCCAGGCATCCGCGAACGAACAGGGCCCAAACCCGACTTGTCGTATGGGTTCAAAGCTAGCCAATTAAGCAATAACCAGCGAGGCTTTGAAGGGATGCATTACTTTCGGAATCTGTCCTTCGATGTCCTCGGAGAGTTGCTAGCGAGGACCCCGGCCATTCGATCGACCGTGACCACTGGGCTGTCTAGATGGCACCTCTGGCGAGCAGCTAACAGGAATGAATGCCATAACAGCCCCTTTCCGGGGAAGCTACTTAGCCCAGATTTCTTGTGCTTCCCTTGGGCAGTAGTCGAAGTGAAGCATGGTCAAGTAAAAATGTCAAACGAAGAATACTGTCAGTGCCAACTGGCCAACGCAACAACATGCGCGTACGATCTACGAGAGAAACTCACCAGATCGGTAGACGATTCAGGTCCTGTTGACCCGATCATTGGTTTCACGTGTATTGGACCAAAAGTGAGATTGTGGCTCACTTACCGGGGCAATGATAGTAAGATGGTAAGTTATCTTGGATTATGCAAACTATCACATAAAAATAACATCTTACAGCATATGGTATGCATTTGGACCACCTCTGTTCATAGTGTGTGGGGGGCGTTATGTTTGACTGCAGTCATTGACCGCATGCAATTGTGGGCATCGCGGATTCTGCGAGGCAAGATAGTACAGTACATCGATTGGGCATATCGCGCAGTTGCTTCGACGACGCCGAATGACATGCCCAGTCCTTCGAAGGGCCCGGATGCACCGGTTGTTGACTGTAAGGTGGGTGCATCGAGCACAAAGGGCCTTTTCGCAAACGGGGCGCTGTCCGGGAAAGGGGTCGCAATGCATGCCACGGGCGCAACCTTTGCGCCAGCGAAAACCATGCCAAAGAAAAAGATTCGAGTTAAGCTACCGGCCGCCCCAGACTCTAAGTCCAGTACAACCACTAATAGCGCAACCGCCCCCTTCCCCAAGAGCCTATTTGGTCCACGAGCTACCAGTATGTTTGGAACACTTTTCGGCAATGCCTCCGGAACGGTAGAAGAGTTCACGACGTCCTCGCTCTCCACATCTGCAAGGAAACCCATAATGACACAGCCCTTCTGCACTCGCCCAGAGGGTTCCGCTAATACGGCAAGCAACGCTAGTTCTAGCTCTCCGAAAACTCCACTGGCGTCACTGTTCAACTTCAATGACCTAGGCTCTGCTCTTCCTCGCTTCAAAGAAACTGCTCCTCCTACCGCTACTCCGACAAGCGCCACACTTCAGCATGAGCCAGCACGCGCGATCTCAACCTTACATCTTAACCCCTTACGTAGCTCTTTAGAGCCTGCTATATCCTTTCCTTCCGACGCGCCATGTTTTAGCTTTCAGTCCAATCCTCAACGCAGCACTCTTTCACCGCCGCAAGAGCCCCTGGAAAGCTCCCGCTCGGACACCAATCCTTCAGCGAAAGCTAAAAGCTCCACGTCAGTACCGAAATATACAATCTTTGATAAGCTGGCGCAGACACCCGACCCGGGTATGTCAGTCCCGTTTCACGTTACTTGGGGAACTGACAGAGAGAAAATCTTTAATAAGCTGGCGCAGACACCCGACCCGGGTATGTCAGTCCCGTTTCACTTTACTTGGGGAACTGAGGCAGGGGGCGGTGTCTGATGCCGGCCCACCGTACCGTCGCAGAATGGGGAAGACGTCTCTGTTGCAGCCCTCCTGTCTGCGTCTACTACCATTAAGCGTGTTTTGTTAAAGACGCCCCAATATTAGGATAGATAGCTTAAGGATAGATTCATTATCTCTCGCGCTACCTATATCGAACTGACCGTAGATAGAAAGCCTTGCAAAGAAGCTTAATAAGCATAGAACGGCATCTGCCAATCGATGCAACTCCGGGTGCTTACAACACACCAATCTGCGCATCGATCGTGTGCGAGGCTACACGTCAATGCAATTACATTGCATATCTTCAGCAATACTGGAACAGCAAAACTATCCTATCCATCTGCGGCTCACCGCCCTCCTTACCGTTCCTTCATCGTCCCTCCTCAGCCAGCTTAGCGGCAAACTTTGCGGTTTGGCTGACCAATTTTTCCGTGATGTAAAAACTAGCTCACCATCTTCGTCAGTTCCTGCATTCCTGTCGAATTTCCTACTTTCCTCCGTTGCTGTAGAAAGTGATGGCCTTGCTATGTTTTCCGCCGTACTCCGTGGATCCACACGAGTTAGCCAAGGCCGTGAAAAAAGAGTGCTAGAACATATGAAAAGGTATCTCACATAATATGCCACCCAATCTCGGTCAATGCCATGCTGAAGCTGTACGAATGTGTCCTAGAGCCATACAGCCGGTCGAGTCCGCGATATGAGCCCTGCACCAACTTTAGGCCGAACTAGGCCGAACTAGGCCTGATCGGACTCGGTGACCTCTATGCCCGCGAATTCCGTGTGACGCTCTTGCTCGGTCATGTTGTGGCCCAGGTCGAATTGGCGGTAGCCCGCCATGACGTTAAAGTCGCGCTCGACCGCGCGGACGAGGACGCTGGAAAAGTCTAGCTTGTTTCTGTTTTTCTTTGCTATTCTCACCTCCGCCACCGTCTGAAGTAGTTTCTTTCAGCCACCAACAGTGAAACCATTTTGTAAAGATGATCCCCCACCTAGCTCCCATGAAGGCTGTTGAGAGAAAGAAATTTTGTTAGTAGTGGTTAGTAAG
Source organism: Darksidea phi (assembly GCA_030770425.1). Classification (NCBI taxonomy): domain Eukaryota; kingdom Fungi; phylum Ascomycota; class Dothideomycetes; order Pleosporales; family Lentitheciaceae; genus Darksidea; species Darksidea phi. The sequence continues at coordinate 380,663 of JASJFT010000003.1, read as the reverse complement.
TGTTGTATAGGATGATAGTAAGTACGATAAGGGGTCTCAGGGCACTATCTTGTAGAATCAGCATGCATTTCGCAAGCGCGACCAAAATAGTTGCCCGCCAACTCTGCTGAAAGAGCAGAGTGATGATATGGGTCGCGAAAAAGTTGTTTAAATACCCTCTACCGATATTCGAAGCTTCAGTTTGCCGTCGAGAAGGGCCGGACAAGGCACGTTCGTGGTGCGATATAAGGCAAATCGGGACGATTCGGGATTGACAACAACAAGGGAGCGAAGTCTCCCTATTTCGAAAGGAGTACCATATTGGCTGAGCGTGTTTGTGATTGCGAGCGTTGTATTTCATTGTGTTAGCAGTTGCTTGTCAGTGACTTACTAATTGAGGTGGCTTTTTGGTCGAAGGCATCGTATTCCATCCTGCCACGGACTGCTCGTCGTTTTCATCCCGACTCAACCGCTCGTGGCTGGTTTGTTTAAAAGTCATTCTCCCGTACAGAGCTGGTTGGAACTATTACCATTTTATCCAAATTTAGAACCCAATTATCAATTGCTTGCTCAGTAAACATAAAACAATCCTTCTATTGTACATTGTGCTTCTCCAACCAGTATTGCCGTCATCCTACCTCCACCCATCCGTAAGCATTCCTCCTTCCGCCGCCAGCTATCCCTCTTCCACATTCATATCCGTATCGTCAATGTCCACGTGTCGCCTGACCAAGGTCTTTTCAGGAAATGCTTCATGCTTTGAGCTCCATGGCATGAGAACCTCCATCAGTTTGACCGCGGTGAACGCTGACGTGCGCGGTGCGGTGGCGCACCATGTTGACCGTGAACAGAATTAGGGTGACCGAGAAGAGAATGCTTGTCAGATCAGCGCGCGAACGGGGTCGTAGGAACGTTTTCCGGAGACTCACAAGTTGACGACGGACAACGCGAGTGCAGCATAGATCGCGCCAGCCACCGGATCCGTGTCGACGTATCGCTTGGACAAACCACGCTTAACCGTAACACAGTACCCAGCATAGCAGTATGTATTCCCGCTGCTCGAGCTAGAGCCAGAATAAGAAGTGCTGGAGACGCCCATTGTGCTAAGCGATTGCCCAACAAACGAGGCATACAGTGCGAAGGTAGTGAGCCAGAAGACCCAAACGAAACACTCGACCGCGAAAATGGCCCAGTAGTTGTAGAGCTTTTGGTTCGAGGCGCTGTTGGAAACGAACCAATAGACGACGAAGATCAAGGTCGCAATGCCGGTGAAGATAGCGATAGCACCGGGCTAGGGATATTAGACCGTGAGAAGGTAGTGGGGTTGCAATGCGTACCTCGAAGATGTAGGCGCCGTAACCATAACTGGATGTTAGGGAGACTGGGTAGGCAGACAAGCCCAGAACGGCAATACCCAAGATGACTTGGATGATGCGCAAGGCGGTGAAGGCCTTTTGGACGGGTACAACAGAATAGCCGTTGTTAGGCATATTGAGAGCGGGTAGCTGTACTGACGGCGTGCGGGAAATTGATAAACGAACGATGATACCACGAATGGAAAGGAATGATGATACCACGAATGGAAAGGAACGATGATACCACGAATGGGAAGGTAAAAGAAGGACGACGGTGAAGAAATTTGGATAGTCGCGAGAGAGTCTATATACCCACCCACGTACGTAGTAACTCACCCTGCCGCCGAGGCGCAAACCCGACCCCAAGCTGGAGTCATCCAGAAATAGCAAGCGATTCAATATCATCGCGCATCCAGTCTCCCTCGATAATGCACCTGGACTTCAAGGTGTCATAGGTGGCTGTAACCTATTACCCTCCTGCGTTTGAAGTCTATGCGACCAATGCAGGGGTGAACCAATCGAAAGTAGACCTTAGCGAAAGCATATGAACTTTGACCGTTGTATGCGCCCGGCGCTTCCTAATCTGTGTCCTGTTCGCAGTCTGGGGTGTGAATTCGTTAAAGCCTGCATTGAGGCGCAAGGCTGAGATTCTGCGCGGCCAATCAACAGCAGCGCGACTAGGCATACGGTCTAACCCCGGCCCATCTCATCTAGAGGAGAAGCTACACGAATACGAGGGGGCCAGATTCTCGCTTAGTTGAGGCTGAGTCTAGATTACCAGTACTTGGATTCCCCTACCTTACAGAAGTCGAGCCACAAAACCAACAAGTTTCCTGCAGAAGCGAGAGGCGTGCTTGGAGTTGCACCGACAGAGATAAAGCAGGGCGCTAGCAGACCAATGGAAAGCTTATCAGAGCACTGGTAATTACCCCATCGGGCAAATTGTCTGTCGTTTCGCCCATGTGTACTTTCTTTAGTCGTAACTATAATGAATGTCTCAGTTTGATTCGCTGAGGCGCCTTTCAGCTCGGGTCATACTCAAGCGCTATCCAAGAGGTAGTGCCATCTAGTCGGACCACAGCTGCAAGGCTGTTTGCCCGCGTTTACCAGCTAGTTCGAAACAAGATCAGTGATATGGAGCTGTGTTCCCTTTGAGAGATTGCCTTCCCTTAGATCGTTCAAATGATGTCGAACCCCACGATGTTGTTCTTCGTCCTCGTCGCGCTTGCAGGAAGCATCACCAATGCGCATCTCCTTCCACGAGACTCCACTCCAGTCTGCTCTGGTCTCACAGCCGAATCCAACAATGGCGACCGTAAAATGGCCATTGTCATCGACAGTTCCAGCTCCATGACAGGATCAGATCCGCTTGATCTCCGCCTAGATGCAGGGAAATCTATCCTTGACTGGTTGATCGCTAAGAACGAGGCGTCCGACTCTAAGAAGGCAGACTCGGTAACAGTGATTGATTTCGCTGACTCGGCGAATCTCGATTACGGACTCGGTGATCCAGCCGATGCATACGATCCGCTAGCAAATATCACTGCCTACGGTGGAACCTATATCGCTAGCGGAGTCGAAATGGCAATTGAACAATTGACCGCCGGAGGGACCGGCGATACCAAGGACCGGAGTGGTATTGTAGTATTCACCGATGGAGTGGTAAATGATTCCCATACATATTTAGGAACAATAACTAATCGGATCTTAGGATGGCTTAACCGAAGAACTCGTCGACCAAATCAACAAAGCTGCTAGCGCTGGGATCCGAGTGTCGTTTGGCTTTCTCAATAGCGGTTCTAGCTATCAGGATGTCGAGATTCAGAGATCCATCATGCATTCAGGAGGCATCTACCTCACTATTTCGTCTGCTGAAGGCTCGCACAGCTTCATCAATGGCATCTTAGTCAACGGACTCACGAAGAACGATAACCCAAACGGCGACAACACAATCCTACTCTCTAGCCTAGAGGCGGCGCATTTCATCGAAGGATCCGAGACACAGACGATGACATACGGTGCCAGGGCTCAAGAGAAGCTCACATTCACCATCCGAAGCGTTGATGCAGGAACGATCGATGCGCAAATCGTCTCTGGGAAGAAGACGCTTGCGACACAGAAATCCATACTCTTTTCCCAGACGATGCAGGTTGTAGCTCCCAGCGATGGCAACATCGACGTCAAAGTTACCGCCCGAGGCGCGCCTAAAGATTCCATCTTCATCGTCGGTGTCGAGTCCAACTTGCCTCCCCAGAACTGCACAGTAGGCATTGGTGGAGGAGGGGGTGGAAAGAACAAGGCAGTTATCATCGGACCAACAGTTGGCATTGGCCTCGCAGTGATCCTCGGTGGTGCCTCCTATATGCTGTGGAAATACTTCCATTCCAAAACCCCCACGGCAGGCGGGCCTGACACCCACAAGCTTGACACCCACGAGCTACAGTATTCTCCTGATGGAAAGGGCGGCCCGGAAGTTACCATGACAGCCCTGCCTCCACCTCCCCCATCTACGAACTGGCTTAAGGATATTTTCAAGTTCCCGGACCACGCCCCGCCAGCAGTACCGCCACCTCCGCAATATCCAACGGCAGCGAACAACGCTCCACCTCAAGACAATCAGGGCAAATCCATGGACGATGAGTCCGGCTCAGAGTGGGAAGAAGTCGAAGACGAAGATGATGGACCTCAAGATCCCAATCAGCCTCCCCCAGATCCAGCTCACAAGAAGAAGCATCATCGCATCCATCGCATCCGCATCTACGGTAACAATCATCACCACCATCTTTCGCCAGACCACCCATGCTATTACGAAAAGTGCCCGCTTGTCCTACCCGACCATGTCTGCGACGACCCAGACCATCCATGCACTTGTGTCGATCCAAAATGCAAACTAAACTCGCGCATGCACAGCTGCAAAGATGAACGGGCACCACCTCACAAGTGTCTGGGTCCCAAGGAAGATCCGGACTGTCCGCTGAACGACCCGTCGTACATGGAAGCCAAGAAGAAAGAGCACAATGAGCTAGTACGCAAGTATATGGCGCAGGATGCGGCGGTTTCTGGAGTGAAAATGGCGGCGACGTATGGAGTCAGAGCACTAGCACTGTAGTGGGGTTCAATTTGCTTGTTGGCTAGGTATCAGGTGTTGTTGATATTCACGAAGGAGTTACGTGGTAAAGCATGCGTGTTGGAGTTATGGCTTCGCCTGTAGCTTCTTGGTTCTTCTTACATGCCGTATATCCCATTTTCTGGGTTTGGTTTCCGTCAGACGGGGATATCATACCTTGACGTCGCTGCATTCCCTTATGTAAATTCTCTTTTCTACAGATCTAGAATGATTCGGCTGGCACGCGCTTTTCATACCATATCTCTGATGACCTGTACGTATAGAGTATCACCATTTCGAATGCGGCCAAACTTACGCATGGCTTCGCGGTTCTGTTCCCAATATGCACGTAGTCTATGTTTAGAAGCCATTCTAATGGGACCCCCGTCAGGATTCTACTTCGGCGGAAATTGCGCGTGAGCGGTTGTGCGGAATTGACCACCTTCCAGGGTGATGCAGCAGTCAGCGACATCCTGCCGTACAACACCATGTGACCATTCCCCGTCACTAAAGCAGAAGCATGCACACTTGTCACGAAAGGAACTATCCTCATACACATCATTCAATCAGAGAAAGACCTTAGCGAAACGGATGCATACAAGCGCTTAAGCGGACCACTAGCCGCCAAATGTCTACAACTCTAATTTCCACCATGTGACAACAGCCAGAGCCAAGAACATAGCGCTTCGTATGGGGCGCGTAGCTGAGGTTTCAGCCTGCGCAAGGCTGAAAGTCCAACCGCGTGCCAAGGACGAACTAAAAACGCTAATCGGGATGCGATGCAGGGGTCGGGTTCGCGATAACAGTGGGCTGAAAATAAAGCCCGACGTAGAAACCTGTGAAACGCGTGGGCGCAGCGCTTGTTCTCGCACAAAATTCTGTCCAGTATGCTTTTCAGAAATTTGGGTCCATGGTACCGCAATGTGACTTCATGATGAGGCGCTCTGCCTAGGATGTAGAGCAGCGTGAGGTGGAGGTTTATCCGTCGTCGCGCATGGGCATCTTTTCGCTAAAGTCCGCTTCTCTTAGTCGGCCTTGATTTCTCGAGATCATATCGACCATCCACCTTGCAATTCCAACTCCCATCTCTTGTCCCTTCTTGCACACGCCTGATGATTGCATTACGTACGATTGGTTCTCCTCTACGCCATAAATGATGTCTTTAGGTTTCCACATGCGGTCCTTGAAACATACGATCTGGGATGAGTGCTAGGTCCTGGAAATGGGAGATGCACGACATTTGTGATATCACCTTTTCTCATCAACGCCTCAGGGAAAGTTCCGAAATTTAATCACGAGAGCTCCGCCTGCCATGGGCAAATGAGATGCAATAACCTAGTTCGCTAGATACCGAGCCACTACTCAATCTCCAACCTTCCGGGGGCCACACTTCATCCGGGCGATGCAGCACAGCCCTTTGCAATACCAACCCCGCCAATTATACGCTCAACCTGCGCGATAACGGTCCCTATCGACCGTTATAAACTCTTGGTGCACCCTCCACCACAACCCCTCCTTGTGTCCAATCCCTCTCGCACGAGATAGCCCAACCGAACGGGATGAACGTCATATCCTTGAATATGTGTCATCAATGTTGCAACTTTACCTAGCCTTGGGTTGAAATTTTGATTTGGGCCGGAGTACCAAGAATGAAAATGCAACACCTACCTTCATACATGCATCAAATGGCTCGTCTCCAAGGGAGCGAAGGTGGCAACTAACCCTCCTTGTGAACATGCTCTCCATCTGGCGTGTTAAGCCCCAGCACGTGCTCGTCTGAGCTGCTGGCTGCGCCAGTATCATCCTCTTGGCCATCAAGGTCTGACTGGCCCACGGATAGAGCAGTATTCGCTTCTTGAAGGGCTTCTTGAAGGGCTGCAAACGTCTTCTCAGCATCCTCTAGCCTCTGGGTTAGAAGCATGCGCTCCGCCTCGTGCGAATGCTTCAATTCGTCGAAGGCGCAATTGCTGTTCTTCGCGCGCAAAGCAAGGACGCCATTCTCAGCTTGAATTGCATCGTGCGCCTGTTTGAGCTTCTCGTATGATCGGTCTTTGTCCTTGAGCGTGCCTTCGAGCTGTCTGATGCGTTCATCGGCGCGTTTCGATTTTTTCTCCGCTACCTTCAGCTGCTGCAGCTTCTGTTCGCGTGCGTCGGCAAGCGTCTGCCACTTGTCCCGCTCCTGACGAGTCTGCGCAAGCTCTGCTTGTGCATGTTTCAGGTCATTAGTAGCATTGCTATATTGTTGGAACCGTTCGTTGATGACATCGCGGCAGACCTTCAGCTCCGTCTCCTTCATGCGTATCAAATCTTCCACTGTATTGACATTAGGACGGGCGGCTGCCCTGGGTTAGTGCGATCTTAACATCCAAGTAGAAGAATGCCCACCCTGACGCTCGCATGGCTGGCCTACGACAGCATCCCACTGCAGCCCCCATTCTTTCAAAAATGCTTTCGCCTCATTCCACTTCTGCAAGGCCATTGCCTCATCAGCCTTCTCTTTTGCTCTGTCCCGCTTGCATTCGGTGCCGTTCCGCTGCGAGTGTAGTCGTATCGATAGGGTCTTGACAATTCCGATAGCGAGAGTCGCCATCTCGGCATTATGGGCGAGCTCGCAAATCTTCTCGTTCATCCAGACAAGCTCAGGTTCGGGCACCCATGAGTCTGAGCCTTGTGTCGGGGTGGCGGGCGCACCTGGTATCCGTTGTGAGGCGATCGTGGCACCGACGAAGGGGTATGCTAACTGCCGCGGAGATGCGTTCTCGTGACTGTGTGACTTCGGCGGCATCTTAGGTATAGACTCGATAGCGATGTGGTGTTGTGAGAGGCGTGAAGATATCAGTACGGCGGGGAGATGTTCACGTCACCAGCAGGTCGCCCTTTCCTCAGGGCTGTCTTTGGGCCGTGCTGGTTGTCGGGTCAACTGGTGGTTACTAGGCAGAAGGTGACGTCTAGGCTCCAAGGAGAGCGCGGTGTGAGTCACTTCTACGCTCTCTTATCGAGCAAGTGAAGGCAGTCTGCAGTCAAATGAGTATCGTGACAATTTTTTTCCATTGACACGCAGTACCAAGTTAAGAGCAGAGCAATAGAATCTTTAAGATACTTTCTCACTAATAAGTTTCAGGAGAGGCATCTAGAAGTTGCATTGCGTATGCTGAATTGATGATTATGAAAGTACGCCCACCGAGTTTCGCTCCAATTCTTCATTTCCACACCTACCCTGGACCGAAAGATTAAGCTATACTCGAATCGGGGGTTAACTAATGAGCCACATGGTCCACGACCTCGATGTTGTTCCTGTATCCAGTCAGCGGTTTCTAAGACCGCACCACTCTTTGTCACCACCATACTCACCCAATAGGATCAAACACAAATGCCGCATAGTAATTCGGATGGTACATTGTCCTTAGACCCGGTTCTCCATTATCCTTCCCGCCCGCTTTGATCGCCTCCTCATGGAACTTGTGCACGGTCGCGTGGTCATTTGCCTTGAATGCTATATGCATCCCACTCCCGCTCGCGTTTTCACTCTTGCCGATCCAGAATTTGGCGTTGGAGAGGCTGTCACCGAGACCGCAGGCTTTGTCTGGAATGTCGATTTGCTTCGTGTAGCCGAGAGGGGCAAGGGCCTTGAGGTACCAATCGACGACTTCCGCGTACTTGGTAGAATGGACGCTGAAGGAGACGTGGTCGAGAGTCATGTTGGCTGGTGGAGTGAGGGTGTACGGGGAAAGTAGACAGAAGGTTGTGATAAGTACCGCTTGAGAGATTGATTGAAGCTCGTTTGATGAGTTCCGTGTTGGCATTCAGCCCTCTTTATACGGTTGCGCCAAGGGCGGGATGCGTGCGGGGTTCGCGCGACCTGCAGCCCGTCAGCTCTTCGTAGATCATAAATTTCATACCAACCTAACGAGCCTAAAAATTAGGCCTACACCTATCCTCTGCCGATATATCATTAAATTTTCCGCTATTCCCGCGTCGCTGGAATATCGCCTTGTTTACACTTAGAAAAGCCTAACGCGCTCGTTTGCTCACCCTCTGTCAACCGTAAGGTTTGCTCGCACCGTATTATACTAATTAGCTCCTCTTTCTGCTCCGACAGGATGTCAATAAAGCTGAGATTGAAGCGGTACTTGTGCTATTTGTTGTTCTTGATGGGACTCTTAATGTGTCTCTTCTATATTTTAACAAACTGGGGGGTCGAATCTAGTCCAAGTTGGTTCACTTAACGGGGGAGTGTGCTCGAAACATCACTCACACAATTGGCCATACTGGTGCGCTTTAGGTTTAGCTGTACCTGGCAGCTTGGGAACGGTCAAGTCCCAAAACAAGCTGGCGTCCAATGCAGTGGTATTGGAAGGGGTTTCTTGATGTTGGGGTTGCTCGCTACCTCCTGTCAGAAATGGGCTAGCGTCTTAGGAGCTACGCAAGTGGTACGGACGAGTGCTTCCGCCCATCGACCGAAACGTAAAGAGCGCAAGAGCCGCATTCCGCGCGCTCCGGGAGGGATATGTGTCGTCCTTCCCGGGCGGTTTCAAACGGTTGGCCTTGGAGGCCACGAGATGCATCTCAACAACCAAGCCCCTGTATTTCAAAGCCGGAGAACTCGGCACTCGTCTCAGTGGTACTGAAGGGCGGTCAAGGGCTGCGCTGTTCAGCGAGCTAGCGTGAAATGCTTCCCGTTTCGGGACGTTGTCTTCGATGCGTCCGCGAAGCGGACAGCATCGACACCGCCCCTCTCAGCAAGAGCAACGATCATCGGAGTGTGGGCAAGTTGATCTCCGAAACATGAAATTCTCTCCTAGGGGAAGGCCTTAACAAAGCTCGCCGTGGGGAATGCATGTTGATGGAAGGTTAGGAGGACTTGTTGAAGAGAAAACTAAGTGCCGTTTACACATGAAGAGCAACCAGGACCGGATGATGTGGAATGAGTAAGGCACTGTGTGTAAAAGATTATAGCTGGACGATACAGCCACCGTATGATATATTAGCAGATTTAGATGCCTAATCTAGATCCATAGCATCGTCCGCCGACACACCTACACTAACCTCGTCTTCATCGACAACCTCAATGGACTGCACAGGAGTCTCCATACCGTCAGCATACTCGGCATCCGATTCTGCAGCTCCATCTACGGAAGTAGAAACCCGCTCTTGCATCGCTGCATACGCACGAGCACCGCGAATCGGTAAGTCGGCTTTGCTGCCTTTCCGCGACTGCACCCGCGTTCCATCCCTCCCAGAAGACTGCCTAGTCTCGAGGTCGGTATCGGACTCGTGCTGTTCGATTGAACGGACAAGGACGGTAGGAGTAACGCTCCTCGCGTTTGCGAGGAAGCTTGAAAGAGGAACGGGAGTATGCATTTCTTCCCATGCAGCACGGTACTGGGTCCAGCTGCGCCAGTCGTCGGCGGAATTGTAGATCGGTGTACCGATCACGTTCTTGACTTCCGGTTCTGTTGTTTCCGCTTTGAGCTGGGATATTTCTCCCCCAGCGGTTGGAGCGACATCGAGGAGACTCCATAAGCGGCGTTCTTCTTCTCGACTTGCTACCTGGTCAAAGTCTTCAAGGGCGTCCAACTCAACATCAGACAGGTTGCGCGAATTGTTCGCATCGGATAATGCGTCATCAAGCATGGACGTGTCTAAAGCTTGGTCATCGGACGGTTGGTACATATCGGAATCTGAGTCATCCACTTCGCCGAGGGGAATAACTGAGTGGTCGTCTTCAGAATCTGCCGGAAGTGCTCGACGTGTTGTGGGCAGTGGCGTCCCGCCACGCACAGCTCTCAATCTGAAGTTGTCGTCGTCCGTCCCGGATGTGAGTCCAGCAGTTTCCGCATCCGTACTCGGCACTTCAGCAAGAATGTCGGTGGAGTCTAGTAGGCGCTCGACTTCATCCCATGTAACCTCTATGGATCGCTTATCGCCTCGCCCACCTACCCGCCTTATGCTCTTCTTGACTCGTAGCCCACACCGTCGTGCCACACCTCTCCACCGCTCGCTGCTGTTCCTGCTCAAGCCTAACATGTCGACGGTAGTCAACACATCTCTCCTTTTCACGTAGGGGGAAAGGCCCTTTTTCGCCCGCCATCCTTGAGTGCGGATTCGCGCCGTCGCTTGAATAATTGTTGTTTGCACAAGTCGCCTTGTCAGCGACACGACTAGGGTATGCAAGTCCTTGAAGGCCGTATAGTATATCGATGGTTCTGCAGCGAGTTCGGAGATAAGATCTGCCCAGTGGGGCCAAGGGTAGGGGTTATTTGGAGATGGGTTCATGAAATAGTGCTTAGAGAGGTGGAGTAACGTGGAGGTGTTGAGTAACTCTGCTTCTGGTACGTTTTGGAAGATTTGCGCGGCTGGTGTATCCTGTGATCCAGCTGATATCTCCCCTTCGTGTTCGTCTCCCAGACCAGAACCTTCAAGAACTTTCTCAATCCTCTCGGCTATATCGGGCGTGATGAGCCAGTATTTCCCATATCGCTCCTGCTCTTGCTTCGCCTCGAAGCGCTCCTGGTACCACGCTAGAGCATCGCCCGCCAACTCCAAGCGCACTTCACAATCGATGCCGACTTCTAGCGAGGCTGGGATGTCCTGGAGCGTGACTTTCGCATTTCTTCGCTTGGTGCCGTTTTGAGAACATGCCTCTTGGACGAGCAGGAGAAAATATCGAGTCTCTGGAATGCTTTTGGTGCCAATGGCTCTGGCAATGCCTGGCACATCATCCTTGCCCAGCCTCTCCAGAGCAGCAAAGAACATGGATTTCTCATTGGTCGACCATCTTGAGACACCAATCTTTGCGTCATAGGGCTGGAAGGTCGCATCAGCTACGAAGCGGGTAGATGCTGCAGTCGCAGTGTCGTTGTACAAAACGCGGTATGCATCGTTGTATCTGCCGTCCAAATAACGCTTTCGGCCGCGCAGCGAGTCGTCCGAGTTCGAGCGGCGACGCTTCCGGGGCGAGAAGGGCGTTGCAGATACTGGACGTGAGGCAATTCCTGCGAAGCTCCCATCAGTAGACGAAGGGCTTTCGCTGCCTTGGTCGCCGAACTCGGAGGTGGTGCTCATGGCGGCCGCTGCTGCAGGCGAAATATGAAGTTGTTCTTGCCTGAGGATACCGGGGCAATCGCAAGGCGTCTCAGTGCTCGGAACGACATGGCGAGCATAAGGAATATTTTCTGGTGAAGGCTTTAGAACGTGAGGTGTCTTGCTGCCAAGTCGGGGATGCCTCGGCAACGAGGCGAAACCGTGACTTCGCGCCAGCTTCGCTTTGTCCTTCGTCATCTCTTCATGTTCCGCCTTTCTCACCATGTACTGCGGACATTCCGGCGGACAGGCCTCGTGTTCGCGCGTACCCCCTATCGAAGCGCGTCGACCACCGTGAAGCCGACCCTTGCGCCTCCGAGCCCCCCGCCCGCCCCGCCGCTTCAGATCACCCTACGCGAATACCAGGAGGAATGCATTCAGTCGGTACTCTCGTACCTTGACAAAGGACACAAGCGGCTGGGAGTCTCATTGGCGACGGGCGCTGGAAAGACGGTCATCTTCACCCACCTCATCGACCGAATCGCGGCCGCCGACGATGCCTCCCAGACGCTCATCCTCGCCCACCGCCGCGAGCTCGTCGAGCAGGCCGCCCGCCACTGCACCCTCGCATACCCGCACAAGCACGTCGACATCGAACTGGGCAAGCACCACGCCTCAGGGGCCGCCGACATCACCGTCGCGTCCATCCAGAGTATCATGTCAGGCGACAGGCTGCAAAAGTACGACCCCGCGCGCTACAAGCTGGTCCTGGTGGATGAGGCACACCACATTGTCAGCCAGCAGTATCTCGACGTGCTCGAGCACTTTGGTCTGAGGCACCCCACTGACTGGGGCCAGGCCCGAGTGCCCGCCCTTGTTGGTGTCTCGGCGACCTTCTCTCGCTTCGATGGGCGCAAGCTGGGTGCCGTCATCGACCACATAGTGTACCATCGTGACTACGTAGACATGATTGAGGAGAACTGGCTGGCGGATGTCGTCTTCACGACTGTCGAGATGAAGGCCGATCTGAACAACGTTGGCACGGGAGCGAATGGCGACTTTCAGACCGGAGCCCTGTCTCGCGCTGTCAACACCGACCAGACGAACGATCTTCTCGTGAAAGCGTGGATAGCCAAAGCAAAAGAGCGCAAGTCCACCATCGTCTTCTGTGTCGATCTCAGCCACGTCGCCAACTTGACTGCCAAATTCCGCCACTATGGCATCGAGGCACAGTTCGTCACGGGTGACACGCCAACCAAAATCCGCAGCGCTAGGGTTGACGCCTTCAAGCGGGGCGGCTTCCCCGTTCTCCTCAACTGCGGAGTTTTCACTGAAGGAACGGATATCCCCAACATCGACTGCGTCCTTTTGGCCCGGCCAACCAAGTCGCGCAATCTGCTTGTGCAAATGATCGGCCGCGGCATGCGCCTTCACTCCGACAAAGACAACTGTCACGTCATTGACATGGTGTCAGCTCTGAGCACAGGTGTTGTTTCAACTCCAACATTGTTTGGCCTGGACCCAGCTGAGATTGTCGATCAGGCGGACATGAAGAGTATGACGGAGCTCAAGGAGCGCAAAGAGCAGGAGAAATTACGAGAAGCGGAGGCCGCCGATCTCACACAGAGGTCGAGCGTAAAGAAGCTTCCCGGTTCCATAACATTCACCGACTACGACTCCGTGCATGACCTTATTGCAGACACCTCGAGCGACCATTCGATTCGCAAGCTCAGCGAGCTAGCATGGGTGGCCGTCGGCGAAGAAAAGTTCGTCCTGACCACCAACAGCGGCAACTACCTCATCATTGAGCCATGCAATAGGGACGAAGGCGGCTTTCGAGTCAGATACTACCGGAAGCTTCCGTCCGGTGTCAAATCTAAGAGCCCGTACGCCACTCCTAGGGTTGTAGCCGAGGGTGAATCGTTCGAGCATGTTGTGCACGCTGCCGACACCTTCGCCATGGAAGTGTTCGATTTCATGTGGATCTCGAAGAACCAGTTCTGGCGTCGTAGTCATGCGTCTCAGGCGCAGATTGACTTCCTTAACAAATTCCGGCCAGAGGAGGACCATCTGAAACCGAAGGACTTGACCAAGGGCAAAGCTGGCGACATGATAACTCGAATCAAGCACGGGGCCAAGGGACGATACCACAAAGCTCATGCCAAGCGGAGGATACAAAACCGCAAGACGGAGCGAACCGAGGCGATGCGCCAAAAATTACAGGGTCAGGTTCGGGTCGGGCCGTTATCTACAGAGACATTTTTTTAGGATGCCTTTGTACCAGCGCACAAACAGAACTACGTTATTGGCTAGCTTGAAACATTGTTGAGTGGTTCCGCGTTCGGACGGCCAAGGTTTGTACTATTGTGAGTCTCGGGCATGTGTAACCGGATATATGAGCTGTCTTTGTGCGCTGTCTCCGAACGTGTGCGGCAGCTTATTGTGCGTTCAGGAATGGGTCGACGGCATGTCTTTCAGCTTCCAGAAGCATTCCAGGGCTTAGGGCTACCGAAAGGTTGGAATGAAGAGAGAGGCGTATGGATTTCTCCCGACTACAATTACCTTAGGGTCTCCTGCAACGAGACCGTTTGGCAGTGGAGCCACTTTATCATGGCTGAAATTAATCCTTCGCTACAAGAGCCCGCCCTCGATACCGCGCGTACTAGATCACATCATCGCATCAACATCCTCCACAAGCTAAGACATAGGAAGAGTCCTCAGAGGGAATTCGAGAACCGGTCCTCATCCTCGCACATCGACTCTCCCCCCCAACCCTCCTTACTCTCTTCTCGACTCCCCTCAATCTGTGGCATTCAGGGAAACATTCCGGACGCGGTGATCTCGGAACAATTCTCCGACCTCCACGCCGCCATTGTGTCTCATGTCAGGAAATTCTACTCCACCAAGAATGTTGGTGCAAGCCTGTCGCAGGCCATCATTGAGCATGCCAGCACAGGCATCTCGCTGCCTTGGCCTCAGATTACCAGCCTGCTAGGCGAATCAAAGACGAGCCTAGCCACTCTAGCGTTATGCATCGCGTGGACTATCCTGAGTAGAAGTCTGTTGCTGAAGCTGGGGATAAGCAGCAGCCCGGGGAGTACGTTCTTGCCTCCCGAGCTCGTCGAATGCTTCCAAAGCTTCTCACTCGGAAAAGGAGCCATCACCCTGGGAAAGGACGAACGCAGCTCTGTTGACTATGCGCTCCTGTCGCGCTGGAAACAGCTTTCAGCAACCCTGCTGCATTCCACCTACGTGGTAGATGCTTTCTCGCACTTCGACTCTCGCACTGTTAACATCGAGCGTGCCCTCAAGGACTTGGATCCTTTGCTTACAGCTTACGTTTTACCGCATGATGCCGACCACTCCGCTGGAGCTAGAATTGAGGATCTCCGGGCCGTTCTCAGGCAAGGTGCCAAGTTCGCATTCACTCTCTTCAGTCAACCGTATTTTTGGAAGTTCGACTGGACGTCCGCTCGCGCGATTGAGCACGGCAAAGCGGAGGCTCAGCATGACCCAGAATCTTTATTAACCTTTGATAAGGGAGGCGAAGGTGCGAACGAGCCGGCCAGGCTGACACCGGCTGAGATTGTACTATGGCCTAGCTTACTGAAGGTCATGGATGGTGAGGGGTCGAAGCTTGAGGGTTCAGGCGAGGGGGTTGTATTTGGAAAGAAAGGGTACCTCAATGACTTTGCAGCTTAGATCCCGGAACGTTATGCCATCGGCGGCTTCGAGCAAATTTGTAATTATGTGCACGGACAACTGTCTCTACTGCCTGTTCTCGTTGGAGCGCCTGTCAGCACTTGAACGTACTTCTTCGTTTATGTCGTGAACCCTCAATATACTAGGAAAACGGCAGAATCAAAAAACCACTGCGGCCTTTATGACATCCCCACATTCGACTCCAAGTCGCAGAATGCAGACAGGTGATCTAAATAGTTTTTTGGTGGGCAATGGCATGAGTGTGTTCGTCGGCAGTTTTCGGCACCTATTCGTCCCTGCGCTCCCGCGGAGATGCAACATGAATGCGGAGCAGTCATTTCTCCGCTCACACAACTTCCATCAACTTCGTCTCTTATCTTTTACCGCTGAGCTTTTTGTTGACCATTTTGCCGGTACTTCCTTGCCAGCTGCAATCTGTGCGAATCAACCATGACTGCTAAAGCAGTAGTCGCGTTCAATCAGGTTCTCGTGGATCGCCGGCCGGCCCGAGACGCTGAGCGTGCATGTATCGATGGAGACATGAAGATGCACTCCATCCATCGCGACGTTTTGGCTCGAGCCGGACCAGAAGAGAAAAGGAAGCATGAGATAGCTGGACTCGATGAGGAGAACAGCAAAGACATCCACGATGAAACCAGTCGCCCGACCTTGCGCATCGACATGGACACGCGAATCGCGGAAAATGACGCATCGCCGCGTAGATAGCCTGCGCTTATATCGCAGCACGGAATGCACGCGACACTTTTATGCGCTTCTCCACGGGAGTTGCACGTCTGGCAGCCGTCTCCCAGAGATACCCTGCTGTGGGGGTTACACATCCAGACTTCAGGGACGACTCCGCTAGTCCACGGCAATCATGTTAGCCGCGCATAAAAGCGTTCCGTGCACTCGCTGGAGGCCGTCCGCGCTATTTCCAGATTGGATCGCTTAGCTGCAAAGATAAGGATGCATATTTGCATTCTTTTCCTTCCGATCCGTCCCCATTCTGGTTGGACGATGCAAGAAGATGACACAACCGACGAGCGAGGGCTTCCCCGCAGATCGGTTTGTTCATGGTCTCCGTTACCTTTGGCGGCTCTATCGCGAACCTTTGCCTCCGCGGTGTTGCCGATGCCGACTCGGAGCGTGTCAGCTTTCTCCGCCACGGATATTAGTGTGAGCAGCGTGAGGAAACTAATGATGGAGGGAGTGGCCGATCGTCCAGTATACCCTTACAGCCTTCTGGTCTAGATTGTACACTTGCTGCGTGTCAGTTTTACGCCACATTCTTCGCATTACACGTCTTTCTACATCTCATACAACGAGTTTCAATCCTGTCGCACGGCATCACATGCGATTTGCCCTTCTTTGAGCACTCTACCCTGCTTCTTATTCCTCTTTGGCGATAGCCTTGTTTAATCATGGAGAACAGCATGAGCTTGGTAATCGAAACGCAACCAGCGGTCGAGCTGAAGAATGAGCTCGGTCTCCCTCCAACACCGCCCGAGACCGTTATTGATAGCGAAGATTGCAAGTCAATAGACGATGGCAAAGACTTGCTCCAGCTTCCACTACCTCCGCCAACAACGGTGCCTGTGAAGGTGCTGGATGTCGACAAGCCCACGCCCGACTCACATGTGCCGAGAGACCCACGGCTAATACGACTAACGGGTGTTCATCCGTTCAACGTTGAAGCACCACTGACCGATCTTTTCAACGAGGGTTTCTTGACAAGTCCGGAGTTGTTCTATGTACGAAATCATGGCGCTGTGCCCATTGTGCGGGATGAAGATAACCCCAACTGGGAGTTTACAGTCGAAGGGTATGTGGGAAATTCTCTTTAGCAAACAAAAAGACTGACATCCGCAGCTTGGTTGAGAACCCTATCAAGATTACCCTGAAGGAACTCATGGCGGACTATGAGAATGTAACATATCCCATTACACTTGTCTGCGCCGGCAACAGAAGAAAAGAGCAAAATGTGGTCCGCAAATCGAAGGGTTTCTCGTGGGGTCCCGCTGGTGTGTCGACAGCGCTGTTCACGGGAGTGGTAATGAAGGATGTCATCGAGAGAGCTAAGCCTCTAAGAAGAGCGAGATATGTGTGCATGGAGGGTGCCGACAAGTTGGTAAGTACTCCGGCCGGGGACGCAGGCTTGATGCTGACTCGCACAGCCCAATGGCTACTATGGTACCTCGGTGAAGCTCAACTGGGTCATGGATCCAAATCGCGGCATCATGCTTGCCCACGGCATGAACGGCGAAATGCTAAGACCAGATCACGGTCAACCACTTCGTGCGGTCATTCCTGGTCAGATTGGCGGGCGAAGTGTAAAGTGGTTGAAGAAGCTCATCGTCACTGCTGAACCAAGCGATAACTGGTATCACATTTACGACAACAGAGTCCTTCCGTAAGCCCCCATATAGTCCTAGCTACCTCGTTCGAGCTCTTGGCTGATGATAACAGCACAATGGTCGATCCCGACGAGGCCGCCAAAAACGAGCATTGGTGGAAAGATGAGCGCTACGCGATCTACGACCTCTCCCCCAATTCTGCAACCGCTTTTCCCGCACATGATGAAAAAATTGACCTTACCAAAGCGCCTGAGCACTACACAGTACGCGGCTATGCCTACAGCGGCGGTGGCCGCCGCGTAACACGTGTTCAACTATCGCTCGACCAGGGCAAACATTGGCGTCTTGCTAACATCGACTATGCTGAGGACAAATACCGCGCCTTTGAGGATAAACAGCTTCTAGGCGGGCGCTTGGACATGGACTGGCGCGAAACGTGCTTCTGTTGGTGCTTCTGGGAACTTAATATCTCGGTCGAGGAACTAAAAAATGCGAAGGACATTGTTGTAAGAGCTATGGATGAGAGTATGAATGTGCAGCCGCGGGACATGTATTGGAGTGTTTTGGGTATGATGAATAACCCCTGGTTTCGCATTGTCATTCACAACGAAGACGGCGTTCTGCGGTTCGAACATCCAACACAGCCAGCGCTAATACCCGGTGGCTGGATGGAAAGAGTCAAGAAAGCTGGCGGCAATCTTACGAATGGCTACTGGGGCGAAAATATACAAGGCGGGCAGCCGGAGGCTCTAGAGGTCGAGGCGCCGAAAGAGATCAGGGTGACGAATGATAAAGTGAACCGCGAGATCTCCATTGATGATTTACGTAAACACGATAGTGCTGAGGAACCGTGGTTTGTGGTTAACGGCGAGGTGTACGATGGGACGAAGTTCCTCGAGGGACATCCGGGTGGTGCGCAGAGTATCATCTCGGCGGCTGGGCTGGATAGCACGGATGAGTTTATGGCGATACGTGAGTGCTCACCTTGGCTGGCATCTTGTGAAGATTGCTGAACTTTAGTAGACAGCGAAACGGCCAAGGCCATGATGCCGGAGTACCACATCGGTTCTCTCTCTGAAGCGTCTCGCCGCATCCTCTCAGAAGGCGAGCCAACAATCACATCGACCGAACCACGGCCCGTGTTCCTAGATTCCCGCGCATGGACAAAGGCACTGCTGCACTCCAAAGAAGCAGTAAGCTGGGACACGCGCATCTTCACCTTCAAATTAGAGCACGACGGACAATCGCTGGGCTTGCCGACGGGACAGCACCTTATGCTCCGCCTAAAGGATCCGGTGACAAGAGAAAGCATCATTCGAAGTTACACGCCAATCAGTGAAACAAGCAAGAAGGGGTACTGCGACGTCCTAGTCAAAGTCTACCACGACACGAAAGAGCGCGCAGGCGGCAAAATGACGAAAGCACTCGACGCTATCCCTATCGGGCATTTCATCGAATGCAAAGGCCCCATTGGAAAATTCGAATACCTAGGTCGCGGACTGTGCGCTATCAATGGCAAGCAACGCAGCGTAAAACGCTTCTTCATGATCTGCGGCGGCTCAGGTATCACGCCCATCTTCCAAGTTCTGAGGGCTGTTATGCAGGATAAAGAGGACCCAACGAGCTGTGTGGTTCTCGATGGGAACAGACTTGCCGAAGATATTCTGTGTAAAGAGGACCTCGACCTCTTCGCGCGCGACAATGTTGACCGATGCAAATTGCTGTACACGCTTACGCAGGGCCCGGAGGATTGGAAGGGTCTCAGAGGGAGGATTGGCGCGCCACTTCTCAAGGAGCATTGTGGGAGGGAGATAGATGGGGAGAGCCTGGTGTTGATCTGTGGACCTGAGGCTCTGGAGAAGGCGGTTCATAAGGCGCTGAATGAGCAGGGGTGGAAGGATGAGGAGCTGCTGTTCTTCTAGGTTGATGATTTATTTGGGACACTATACATTGACGCTAGCGTTGCAGAGCTGGAGTTGTTGGTTTCAGTATTCTCCACATATTCGCAATCATATCTTTTGCAGCATAAATTCGAGTTGGTGGTGGAGATAAGTCGGTCGTTTCTCGGCCATATACCCGGATTACCAAATCTCTTCTTGAAGCTGCAGTACCTGTAATTACCGCATTGTCCTCCCTGCAGATGCCTCATGATCCGGAGACGTGAAGTTTCCCTCCCGCATCTCCGCCGCCAGTCCCTGCTCCGATCTAGGCCGAGATGCCTTATCGCACACGCGCCTTGGCACCGGCAAAATATCGCCCTCTTATCAGGATCGTCTGTGCACGTCAACTCTGGAGGACGAGCTGCTTTCTCCCCGGAGCGCGCCACCCAAGCGATTATGCGCAACCGAATCGTCAAGCCGCGGATCCGCTGTGTATCCGCCGAGCTTGGAGGGGAGTGGACGAGGTGCGACGTTTCTCCGGGTCCGCGGGGTCGGTGGGGATGGCATGCGGGATTTAGGGAGTGTGTGCTACCGTCGGTAGATGGCGCGGAGGTGTGCAATTGATGAGACTGGGACGATGGCTATTGGCAGAGCTGGCTGGCAGCTCTTTTGCGAGGAGTTGGTTTCTCGTGGCGCGACTGTAGGTCGATGTACGTTGCTTTTGAGGGTGACCTAGTCGTGCGAGCTGCCGGTATCTTGCTTGAGCTTCTTCTTACTTGCCTTCTGTTCTCCTCTCTTCTCTTCTCTTCAGTCGGTCCAGCCGTGTACACAATTGGTACTCATCAATTGCACTTCGTTGAATCCGCCCTTCGGCTTCCTACGAGCGAGATATCCGTTCTACGACTGACGCGCACTCTGCTACCACAGCTCGCGAGAGCTTCTCACAAACATGGCAGAACCCGAGCCCATACCCACCCCCGGTGTCGAACCTACGAGCATGGAATCGCATTCCCCTCCTGCGTCTCCTCCGTGGAATCCTACGTGGGGCGAGAAAGATACGAAGGGCGGGAAGGTGACCGAGGAATGGATTGAGCCGGAGGTGAGAGTGATATCGGACAAGGTGGAGCAAGGCCAAGGCAATAGCATACAAGTGGAGAACGAGGAGACGAGGAGGAAGAAGATTGTTGTTGTGGGGTTGGGCATGGTGGGCATCGCATTCATGTGAGTACAGCATCGAGCTAGAGGAGACGAGAACGGATATTGGGGTGCAGGCTGACGTTAGGGTAGAGAAAAGCTGCTCAAGTACGATGCGAAGCGGAGAGAGTACGATATCGTAGTCATTGGCGAGGAACCGCATTTGGCATACAACCGTGTGGGCTTGACGAGCTTCTTTCAGCATCGGGAGGTCGAGAGTTTATATCTTAACCCGAAAGATTGGGCAAGTCAGCCTCAGGCCTCATTTCACGAACCAATCTAACAGAGCCTAGTACTCGTCCATGCCGGAAGGCTCATTAAGCTACCATCTTAACACACTAGTGACCGAACTCGATACGGAAAAGAAGGAAGTGAAGACGTCCACAGGCGACACCGTGTCGTACGACTTGCTTGTTCTCGCTACAGGCTCCGATGCGGTACTCCCCCGGCATACTCCCGGCCACGATGCGAAGGGCGTCTTCGTCTACCGTACTATCGACGATCTTCAGCGCCTCATCGACTTCGCTTCCACCCGGAAAGGTACAACCGGCGTCACGGTCGGTGGTGGTCTGCTCGGCCTGGAAGCTGCGAAGGCGATGATGGATCTTGAGGACTTTGGACAAGTAAAATTGATCGAGAGGAACCGATGGGTGCTGAGCAGGCAGCTGGACGGTGATGCTGGATGTATGGTGCTTGAACAGGTGCGCGCTTTGGGGCTGGATGTGATGCTCAGCAAGAGAGTGGGGAAAATTGATGTTGATGACAAGGGCTTTGTGAAGGGTGTTGTGTTTGAGGACGGTGAGGCTATGGAGTGTTCCACCATTTGCTTCGCGGTGAGTGATTTACCGCACCCGGCACAGTACGAACACTGACGTGTTTAGATCGGCATCAGAGCTCGAGACGAGCTTGCGCGAAAATCAGGTATCAAGTGTGCAGACCGCGGAGGTGGTATCATTGTTTCGCCCGATCTTTCTACTTCTGCCAACGACGTATATGCAATTGGCGAGTGCGCAAGCTGGGAAAACCAAACCTTTGGTCTCATCGCACCAGGTGTTGAGATGGCGGACGTCCTCGCCTTCAACCTCACACAAGCGAAAGCGCACGCACCTCGAAAGTTCAAGCGTCCAGATCTCAGCACAAAGCTCAAACTGCTTGGCGTCGAAGTAGCCAGTTTTGGAGACTTCTTCGCGGATCGCGACGGCCCGAAGGATATGCCTGGTCGACAGAAAGCGGGCAAAAGAGACAGTGTGAGCGGGCCTAAAGACAAGCTGAAGAGCCTGACCGATGGGCCTGCACCGCCGCCTGTCAAGGCGCTCACGTATAAGGATCCGTTTCAGCAGGTGTATAAAAAGTACTTGTTCACGATGGATGGAAAGTACCTCCTCGGCGGCATGATGATCGGCGACACGAAGGACTATGTCAAACTAGTACCGATGGTGAAGAACCAAAAGCAGCTAGAGATTGCACCGAGTGAGCTTATTATTGGAGCGCAGAAGGGCGAAGATGATGGCGATGATCTGTGAGTGGACTCTAGAATCAGGCACAACCCCAACGCTAATGATGGTATAGAACCGACGACACCCAGATCTGCTCCTGTCACAACGTCACAAAAGGCGATGTGGTTGATGGAGTCAAAAGTGGCACTTGCAAATCGATCGGCGACGTCAAGTCGTGCACCAAAGCCGGCACCGGATGTGGAGGCTGCATGCCACTCGTCCAGACCATCTTCAACAAGACGATGGCATCAATGGGTCAGGAAGTAAAGAATCACCTCTGCCCTCACTTCGAATACTCGCGAGCCGATCTATATAACATCATCTACGTGAAGAGGCTCTCCGAGTTCGCCGAAGTGATGAAAGAGTGCGGTAAGGAGCCCACATCGACAGGCTGCGAGGCGTGCAAACCCACAATCGGCTCTATCATCTCAAGTTTGTTCAACAAGCACTTGCTCGATGACACAAGAAAAGGCCTACAAGACACGAACGATCGATTTCTGGCGAACATTCAGAGAAACGGTACATTCAGCGTTATCCCACGTGTTTCAGGTGGCGAAATTACGCCTGAGAAACTCATTATCATTGGCACCGTGGCCAAGAAGTACAATCTCTACACCAAAATTACCGGCGGCCAACGCATCGATATGTTTGGAGCTAAGAAGCAAGACCTGCTCGCTATTTGGCAAGATCTTATCGATGGCGGTATGGAGTCTGGCCATGCGTATGCAAAGTCGCTCCGAACGGTGAAGTCCTGTGTTGGAACAACGTGGTGCCGTTTCGGTATCGGTGACAGCGTGGGAATGGCCGTACGGCTAGAAGAGCGTTACAAGTCCATCCGTGGACCCCACAAGATCAAAGGCGGAGTATCGGGCTGCGTACGAGAGTGTGCAGAGGCGCAAAACAAGGATTTCGGCCTCATCGCTACCGAGAAAGGCTTCAATATTTTCGTTGGTGGCAACGGCGGCGCGAAACCTCGACATTCAGAACTCCTCGCCAAAGACGTACCACCGGACGATGTCGTCCCGATCCTCGACCGCTACCTCGCGTTCTATATCCGAACCGCCGACAAGCTCCAAAGAACAGCGCGCTGGATGGAAAACCTCCCGGGCGGTATCAAATATCTCCAGGAAGTCATTCTTGAAGACAAGCTAGGCATATGCGCCGACCTCGAAAAACAGATGGAAGACCTCGTAGGCACTTTCTTCTGTGAATGGACCGAAGTGCTCAAGAGCCCCGCCAAACGCGCCCAATTTTCTCAGTTCGCAAACACGGCGGAAAATATCGAGCCTACTATTGAACCCACGCAGGAGCGCGGTCAAGAACGGCCCTCGTACTGGCCCAAGGACTCCATCACGACAGACTTCAAGGGGCATCAGTGGAGCGAACTGAGCTGGCAGCCGCTCATCAAGGCGGAAGAGTTCAGGGACCTGCCAACAGGCGACTCGAAAGCGGTGAAGCGAGGAGATACGCAACTTGCGGTCTTCAAGGTCAAGGGGCAGTGGTACTGCACGCAGCAAATGTGCCCGCACAAACGCGCATTCGTCCTCAGCGACGGCCTCATCGGTGACGACGTCGCAAATAACAAACTCTGGGTCAGCTGCCCCTTCCACAAACGCAATTACGAGCTCTCCGGGCCCGACGCAGGCCGCTGTGCGAATGACGAGCAGGTAAACATCGCCACCTTCCCCATCGAAGAGCGCGACGACGGATACGTGTATGTCAAGCTGCCCAGCATCGAAGAGCTGGATAGCGTGCTGGGCACGAGCAAATTTGTGGTGAAGAAGGATGAGACGAGTGATCCGTTCGTAGAGCTGGATAAGAAGCTGAAGGCGTTGAATTTGAAAGGCAGGAAGGGAAGAAACGTGAGTCACCTTGAGGGTGGGTTGGGGGAGCAAGCGAAGGCGGCCATGATTTTGGCGGGCGGGGAGCGGGGCGCGGGGGGACTGGATTGGTAGGCGATTGCCAGGGGTTTAGCAGGTGGTAATAGCATTTGGGATGGAGTTCCTAGGGCTTGTGATAGAGCTTGTATAATTTCGCACGTATACATATTTTTCCTATTCATCACGCTCATACCGCAGTCCGTTGAGCTAACCGGCTTCAGGTCGTAGGAACGTCGGCCCGTAAGTGGGCAACGACCGGTAGGGAACGTAAGGTGGGTAACGACTCAAGCTAAGCGTTAAATAAGGGTTGGTTGTACCTGCGGCTTTATCAAGTGGCGATCTTATAAGCTGCGCCACAAGTGGCTCTACTCTCCCATGATCAACACTTTACACTCCTACCACAGTACTTGTATGCAATCCGGAACGTCCACAAGCCTATGGCCGGAGCGGGTCGGCCGTCCGCCAGCTAGCATGTTCAAGGTGTTCGTCCACTTCCATCGAAACCAAAATATGCCAAATCTTTTCGCCTATAGGACCTCTGTAACCGAACTGCACCGCCACTGCGAGACGCCAATCCTTGCCCTCAAGATACTGTCGCCAGCGGGCCAATGGCGTGCCTCGCCCGCCCCTGATCAACTCTTGCCGGCCTCATGCCAGGCTATCCCTTTACACCAGGCTATCCTTTACACCTTACTCAAAGGACTAGGACAACCCCTCCCCCCTCCTGCCCCCTCGTAACAACTCCGAATGTTGCGCCGGCTGCGACGCGAGGATTACACAGTCGGATGGGTGTGCGCCCTCCCGGTCGAGCTAGCGGCGGCGCAGGAGATGCTCGACGAAGAGCACGAGGACCTTGAGCGCGACGATAACGACGAGAATCTATACTCTCTGGGGTCAATTGCGGGACACAACGTAGCGATCGTATGCCTGCCGGCCGGCCGTATCGGCAGCAATCCAGCGGCAACCGTGGCGACGCAGATGAGGGCGACGTTCAAGGGGATCCGGTTCGGGCTAATGGTTGGCGTTGGAGGAGGAGTCCCAAGCGCAAAGGTGGACATCCGGCTCGGGGACGTGGTGGTTAGCCAACCGCACCAGACCTCCGGCGGTGTGATACAATACGATCTCGGGAAGGCTACCCCAAGCGGCTTTGAGCGGACGGGATCGCTAAACTCTCCGCCGCAGGTATTGCTGGCTGCGGTGGCCAGAGTGCGGGCGAACGAGGTCCGACGCAGAAGCAAGCTCTCTGAGCACCTCTCTAGGCTCAACCGCATTCCTCAGTTTCAGCGCGACAAAGCTGGACCCGATATTCTGTTCAAGGCAGCATACGACCATAAGGGAGGACAGACGTGCGATCTGTGCAATACTAAAAGACAGGAGGCTCGGCAGCCGCGCGACAGCGAAGATGTGGTGGTTTACTACGGGACGATTGCATCTGGAAACCATGTCATGAGGGATGGACGCGCGCGGGACAGGCTAAGCCGAGAGCTTGGCGGCATTTTCTGCTTCGAAATGGAGGCAGCGGGCCTGATGAACAGCTTCCCGTGCCTGGTCATTCGCGGCATCTGCGACTATGCCGATTCGCACAAGAACAAGAAGTGGCAGCCGTATGCGGCGGCAACGGCAGCTGCCTGTGCGAGGGAAGTGTTGTCGGTGATACCGCCAACAGATGTGGCGAAGACCCGCACAGTGGAAGAGATAAAGGAGCAAAAGATTAGCATGTTAGGCGAATCTTGTATGTAGAGGTTTATGTCCTATTGCGGTGAACACGGATTTTACTTACGTAGTTATCTAGCTACCGGCGCGGTTATGTCTCACATCTACCCTCAGACAAGGAACATGTCATTCGGCTGGTCCGCCAGCGATATCGCCGCGGCTGTGGCTCTAGCATATAATGTCTATGAAGCGCTTGATAGATGCGATGGGGCCGCCAGCGCCTACCGCGAGGCTGTCTCCTTCCTCAAAGAGCTGACGCGGACATTAGAGCCTCTGAAGATCTTCACGACGTTGAGAGTGCGCCCGACGTATAGAAAAGAGATTATGGACGAGGTGGATTTCATCAAGGCCCCTGTTGGTCATTTCCTCCGGAGTGTCCTCGAGTATGCACCCAGTTTAGATCCCAAAGCAAGGAAATGCCATCATCGACATATCGTGCGAGAATTACAGTGGTATGTCTTCATATCGAAGGAGGTCCTGGATCTGAGAGATAAGATCGAGCTACACATGCGGGTCCTTGGCTCTCTCATGAATCGGTTAATTTTGTAAGTATTCTTGTCAAAGATTAGTCGTGGCAGAGCAAAAGCTAATCGACTCGGATCAAGGGACGTGGTCGTGACAACGCAACAGAGTCTCCCGGAGGTTTGGCGCTCGGTTTTCCAGGAGACAATTCGTCCGGAGCTCATCACACTCCTCAGTGAAATCCTATCGCGGGAACCTGGCCGGCAAAGTCGGACGCCAGATACATTGTCAAAGCTCAACGAAAATCTGACTTTGCGTATAGAAGAGTTGAAGCAGGGTATTGATGGCTCTAAGACTACGCAGCCGTGGCTTGAAGCTTGCCGGCACGCTGAGGCCCCCATTGCTAATCATGATACGCGGATTGAGTCCCTGAACCCCGTAGAATATTCTTACAATAACCGACAGACAGTAGAAAGATCTCAAGATTCGGCTCCTTCGGCTGTGGAAGCGAGTGAAAAGATGGTTCGGGAAGCTTTGCAAGAAGTGTAAGATTCCAATGCTATTCGGAACATTAAGGATGACTTGTAATAGATACTATCTGGTTCTGCTCCACCTAGGCCGTTTTCTACAAAATCTTTTGTAAGTATTGTGTAGCTCTTAATCCTGATTTAACTAATATGATGTATTAGTCTTATGTTATCACGGTCTGTGCAGCCATCCAGGCAATTAATTGCAACATTGCCTGCGGAATACAACATCACCTTCCTCGATGCGGTTGGAAGTCCTCCACGAGTATTACAATACGATTGTTTCCGAAGCTTCAAGGCAAGACAATTTTGCTGCTTGCAGTGACATGAGACAAAGATGCTAACGCAAGGTCTTCAGGTCCTCCAAGCGTTCATCCAGGATGAGTTCAAGGGGATTCCCTTGATTGACCGGGGGCGATATTTGATCCTTAGTATGATGAACAACCGCATATTAAACGAGGGAAACTGGCGTCGTTCCATTTCTCCAGGCAGTACTATTGCTATGTCTGCGTTCGTACGCACACGTCATGAATTTCTGCTTTCTTTCGTACGTGATTCACAGTTGGAGCGGTGTCCTGAACCAACTTGCAGCGGCACGTGGACGAAATCAAGATCACAAGCATGGGTGAAATGGTATGAGCAGCCCGAGAACTTCCAGCTATTAGCTGACGTATATCAATAGTCCTGTTTGTCAGAAAGAAGTGTTCAACACCGAATTGGAGTCGCATAATAATGAAAACCGGACGGTAACCGGTTTTCCTGCACAAGAAATCCTGAGAGGTTTCTTTCAGGAGCGTTCAGAGCCATTGCGACAACGCGAGAAAGCTGCTCGATCTCAGCCCAGCTCTGTCGAAACGGACTCAAGCGAGGACAGCCTTGACATGGACGATGATGATATCGCTATATTTAAAAGGATTGCACGTCCGTCCTATCCCATTCGCCACAATCTTGGCAGACTCAAAGGACGGGATCATGTAAGCAATGTCTATCCTTCACTTGCCCAGCCATATTGATCATTATGTAGGTGTTTTTTTTCGAGGACTCTGGCTCTATGAAACGAAATTGGGCACATGTAATCCGCGACTTCCAAACCTTACCTTATATCGTGAAGCATACGGGCAATGATGGATTCAACCTCTTTGAAAATTGCCCGAGCACCTCGTACAATGAAAAGAAACGCAAACGCCTCATTGACTTGCTTGAGGAGAGAGAACCTAGTGCCAGATGCGACATGAAGGCTGCGCTCGATCAGTTTCTTAGCCGATTTGACGATCAATTGGATACGCAAAACCCCGAACGGCCCCGAGCAATGTCTCAGCTCAGCATATTATCCCCTACTTCTTCCAGTCAATCTAATAAGGAGCGAGGGCTAAGCGTTTATATACTAGCAGATGGTCGATGGCAAGATGGGCCTGACCCAGTCAGTGGTGTCGAGCAGTCAGTTCGCATAATCGTCTCAAAACATCTCGAACGCGGGATGCCGGACACAAATGTAGACATTCAGATTATTCGCTTCGGTCACTCTGAAGTTGGTATGGCGAGACTCAATCTGCTTGAATATGGACTGCGGGAAGCCTTCCCTGATATCAGGATGTAAGTCAAGTCTCTTTTTACTTTCCAACAATTGGCTAACACCCAATGTAGGGATATTGTTGATATTACCGAACACGACGGGGATGTATTCAAGATGCTTCTTGGCGGATCGATACGTCTTGGCGGATCGATACGTCCTGGTATGATGACTGAGAAGATCCAAACGCCGACTCGCAGCTCCAGTCAGCGCAGCTATCGCTCCGGTGTCCACTAGATCGGTTTTCAGATAAATGGCTAAGGGTAACGGACGGCGCTGAGGACTCAAAATGTTCCCCACAATCACCATTTGAGAGTCGAGTCGATCCTCATTAGGCATGCCACTGTCGGTTCCCACTCCGGTCGCCAGATGTTGGACATCAATTACTCCTGTCATTGGCGGTTTAAGTACCAGCCAGGTGATGCAAAGGCACTAGAGGCATAGGCGTCGGTTCTCTTCAAGGCTGTGTGGTATGCGAGCGAGATAGGACAGCACGAAATGGCAAAAACCATGAATCGCAGCGCTTTAGAGGCAAGGGAAGTTCTGCTAGGAGATGAGCACCCCTCTACGCTGGCCAGTGTGAGCAACCTGGCGTTAGTACTGCGGTATTTGACATACGATGAACGTTCTATTACTTCCTTCAGTTTCCGGCTCTTTCTCCTTCTAGCAAAGTCCGGGGGAGCAATCACGGGCGCAAATTGTCTGTGGTAGAACAAGCTTACAAACCATTTCCGTGATATTCGAAAGCGTCAGAGCGCCGTGCTCGAATAACGAGTTGCAGTCCAGTTCACCGTCCTTCGGAAGGACCAGGCGAACCATCGTCGGCGAAGACATGATGTAGTAAGTTTGAGCAAGCTGGCTAGATGTAAGCGAATGGATGATGGATGTAGTGAGAAATCTCCTAACTAGGCTCTACGGTTCGGTAGTATATATTATTTACTCTTCCCCCTCCCCCAGGAGCTTGGGCCACTACCCGGCGTGACGTCACGTTGGCTCCTGGGCTGGCTGTGTTTTTCGTGATTCTAATCACCTTATTGTGTTTTAATATTTCGACATCTCACGTAATAGTACAGGCAGCAACTACACGACAATGATAGCTCCTAATTTACTAATAATATATATAGATAGTTAAACGCGCCGACAACGCCGAACCCCCTACCCTCCCTAGCTAGGTATTCCTATCGTCCTCCGCCCCTACGCCGTCGTTCGTATCGTATCTACTATAGATACCAGCTCCATCTTCTACGTTAGGTATTCGCTCCCTCTATAGCGTACTAAGAAGGCCGATTCCTCCTTCCCTAACGATCTTCCCTATATAAGCTTTTCCTCTAGCCTACGTAGACGGTATAGCTACCTCTAGATAAAACGCCTATCCTCGTTATATAGGGCCTTGGATAGGAATATAATGTAGGCAACTGCCAATAGCTGTACGAGAATCCTGTTACCGCTCGTTCCCTCGAATATGTCTAACGTATAGTTGGTTTTATACTAATAGTTGTTGTAATCGAGGAGCCCTGTCGATAGTACCTCCCGCTTGTAGCGCCGGGGATACTCCGCGGCAATATTTAAAAGGTTTGGGGCGCTGTACTCGAATAGCCTATTTCGCTCTAGTTCCTCCTACTAAAAGTCCTACTAAAGGACTAGGCGAACGATCGTTAGTAAAGATATGTAGTTAGTGGGTGTTAATATAAGGAAGCTGGCTAAGGATAAGAGATAGATATAGTAAGTAGGATGCTAGTATTATCGCGGGCAATATTTATACTATAGGTGGTAGTATTAGTACGCTAACTCCTCGCTACCGCTATTAGTCTCCTAACCAGGCTCTGTGGTTCGGTATTATATGTTATTTCTCGTCTAGCGCCTTAATATTCGAAATATTACCTCGTCGTACTGTGTACAGCTCTATAGCTCTATTATCGTGTATAAGGTGTGGGTATAGTACCTCTACTGTGTACAAACTCCTACTGTGTTTCGTGCGGACCTTCTAAAGAGACTCCTACTATACAAATCCAAATTAAATTATTTACTCTTCACCTTAATATTCGATATTCGAAATATTACATCGTCGCTTACGATCGATGGTACTATATATAGCTCTATGGCTCTATGGCTCTATTTCGTGTATGAGGGGAACTATTTTCGTTTTCCCAGTACCTGCAGCAGCCGTTCGATACAATCTTGCTCGTATAGGTGGGTGGTCAACAAGCGTTCAAGCTTGTATCCAGTTACACAAAGTGGGGCATTTCTCCTACCATACAAAGCGGGGCATTTCTCCTACCATACAAAGCGGGGCACTTCTCCTACCATACAAAGTACATTCTTCTCCATAACAAAATTCATCATACAGTTGAACTTTACAAATCCAATCTACCATGGCCTACACCTGTTCCATGTGCCCCAAGCAATTCAGCTCTCGAGCAGCCCTCAAAAACCACGCTCAGGCCAAAAAACACACCGGGACCAACGACCAACTCCTCCCTCCCCTCCCCGTCTCCACCCCCCGCCAACCACACCCATGCGGCAAATACGACCACCCATTCCGCAGCCAGCTCGCGCCAAAACAACACCGTAACGCACCCGCTCACGCAACCGCGTTCAGATGCGACATCTGCAACCGGCCTTTCGGGAGCAAACAAGCTATTCGTCAGCATGAGCATTCGCCGCCTCATGCTAGGATGGTTGCTAAGTCTGCATCTGCATCTGCATCTGCATCTGCGAGCGGTCAAGGAGCTAGTTCGGCGCTGAACGCGGCTGATGTACGTTCGTTCATATTCATGTGCTCGTGGCGGACGTGCGTCGTTGCTGGCTAATTGGAGATTATAGGCTGCTTCTGCGCGAAACGGTGACGAGGTTAGTGCTTCTGCTGCGGTTGCGTCAGAGCTGGGCAGGAAGTGTTTAACTCGTTACCACGATGTCGATGACGGTAGTTTCTGTGATGAAGGCTGGGAGGGAGAGAATTGGGGGGTCGATGGGTTTCGGGAGGTCTGGGATGATGATCAGGATTGGACGGTGTGTGATAAGGACTGTGGGTGGTGCGGTCATTGCGCTGATGGCTTGGACTTGTAAGGTCTGGTGGGGTGATGGTGGGGTGATGGTGATGGTGATGGCGATGGTGGCGAGTGAGGAGGTGCTGCGGTGGGCTTAAAGGAGCCAATGTGTTAGCATGTTGAGGGGGGAAATGAAATACGCTGGGGCTGTCTTGGCAGCCCAAACGAAGCAGATGGGAGTAGCATTAATTATCACGAGGTAATAAGATCGAGGATTTGCTTGCACATCACGTGAGAGATTGTGTGGTTGTACTGCAAATATTTTAAAGACTCAACTACGCTAAACGCTATCCATGCAAGGGGTATAATAGGATTATTAAATGTCGTAAAATATTGAGAAAACATGCGCCATGTACACCCTTCATCGCTTTTCGCTTGTGGTGAAGAAGCTCTTCGAAATCATGATGCCATCATGGTGTTCAAAGCTCTCCGTCGGGTCCCTAGAGTGCAGACTTTGCTGGCTCTCATTATCTTCTGGCGCCTTCTTCTTCAGGACGGAGCCGTGCCTTGGCTTTGAAAAGTTGCAGTGAGATCGGCTTGGCGACTTGAGTCTCGGCTTGATTTCTTCGGATTTGTCTTCGAGCGGGCCTTTGGCTTCGACGAGATTGGACATATTGTAGTAGTTTAGATCGTTCTGGCTGGGCCTGCGTCGACTGCCTAAGGCGTTGCTTGCTGAAGGCGATGCCCGGCCGTAGGTTGATGGGCCGTATCTTGAGGGCGCGGAGGAGAGCCCGAGTTTGTACGTAACGATATGGAAAAGAGGGCGTAGTGTCGCAAGACTGCCTGCTGTGATCGCGAGACCTTGTTCCACCGTTGACCAGATGGCTGTGTCTAGAGTGTTCCCTGCACATCGTTAAGGATGAACGAGAATGTACTGACTAGTACGTACATAAGAAGTCTGGCAGTCTGAACTTGTGGAGATAGGGCACGCGTGCAACGACCGCAGAACTTGCACTGGTACAATGGTCAGTGATACGATTAGGAATGTCGGAGGAGAGACCACTCACATGCAACCCATAGTCAAGAGAGGTATCAGGGCGATTTTCGTCCTAGGTTTCAATTGCAAGTGCCATACAAGGAAGCCGGGAAGAATAGCGAAGGTAAAGTCGGAGATGATGCTGAAAATGCTGTAGAGATAGGCGAGTCCAATGATAACCTCAATGTTGATGCATGTTCCTGCTTGGCTTTTGTTCCAGAAATAGGAGATTGGCTTGCATTGAAATAGCGTCACGAAAAAGAAGACAGTACCGGCAACGACCGAGATGCACATTGCTCCGTAGATGATCCAGGAGTGAACTTTCTTGATGGAAATTCGAAGCAGGAAACAGCCGATGGAGATTTTGGATAGGATCATCGAAGTGCAGTAGAATAGGTAGCAAAACCACCAGCAGTGCATTGCCTTGCGGACATTCTCTTCGGGCAGATCGGAATGATGGCGGCCTGTTCCGTACACGACTCCAATCATGGAGGATGTCGAGTATGCAATGAATGACATCTGGGTATTGTTAAACCAAGGGTCACTTTTCAATGTGGGGCTTCTTACCGTCGCAAATAGCATCGTCCAATCATCCAAACCGAACGCCTTCACTAGGAAGATCCGAACATAGCATCTCAGCGCGTTCGCTATTACGGCCGTAGCCATGAAAGCGGCGTCAACCGCCAGGAGCTCGGGTCCTCGATTTGGAATCGACGAAGGCATTGTGGCGTACTCCGGCGGAGACCCGGAGCATACGAAGGATATCTCAAGTCATCATATGCACCGAGGGCCCATGGCTATATGTGAGGCATTACCCCAGCTAAAGGTGCTCGCCACGTGCTTGTGGGCCTGTGGGAACAGCCTTCCACCGGAGAGCGACCGATTCGGGAACGCGCGGGACATCTACAATATCTAGGCTGTTTGATAGAGGGCATTCATGTGCTTGCCGCGTGGTGTGTGGGCTTGCCGCGTGGTGCATGGGCGTGCGGCTGTGGGTCTTGGGCGAATCGAGCCTCGTTCAACGGACTGTTGTTTCCGCCCCTAGAGCCGAGTATTCCCGAGGCCTGGTTAACGTACTGGAGTCCGAGTCAGGGCTGGAATTCTTTCGGAGAATTTGGAATACAAGGGCGTGCCTATGGTAGCCCTTGGGCTTGCGCTTCATACGAAAGACCTCTCTGCGGCGTGTGCAACGTTGCGTGCTGGCAGTCCGTTCATTCCCTCCCCCCACCCGTAGGCGAGCGAAAAGAGGAGTTTGCTCCGTGCTTGATGAACGGTCGGAGGGTGAGCTTGATTGGCCGGCATGCGCCCCACACATGCCACGCTGACTGATCCACTTCTTGGCAGGGGAACTCCTCACGCTACGACCGACGGTGCACGGCACCTAGTAAACGGAGGCAGGCTTTTTCCCTGGAGTTGCTAGTGGTCGATATGTTCCTTCGTATCCTGCAAACATTCGAAGCTACCAGACTAGAGTGAAATAAAGTTCGAGGGTCCTGCCCCTGCAGGCAGGCTCGCATATCCTCATTTACAGTGCGGTGCTTCCTCGGCATCGTGGGACGCATGTGGCAGGGCACCGAAACAACCACTCCAATAGCGGGGTCGTCCCGTCGTTAGCCTCGGAGCCGCTGAGAATGTAGAGGAAGCTGGTTATGCGACGAAATGTCTACTGGCTTTAAACGGCCTGCCTCCGAGCTCGTGGTGGGCTGTGTAGGGGATGCGCTTCACATGCCTCCGACGAAGGCCAGCAACGCAGATTTATCCTACCGTAGGTTTGCCAGCCTGGACATATACAGCACTAAGCCCGTACGCCCGGGGTGCGGATTTCCGAATCAGAGATAAGATGGCCCGAGGAAGCCAACCAACTAGGATCGTTTGTGGGCTTTACCGCCACTGATCGTCGTTCGTTGGGCCTCCCGCCTCCTTGGGTAAGGGTGGCGATGATAACTTCCGTTAGGGGGCCGGGGTGAGAGAAAACGTCGTAGTTCACCGAGGGGAAATGAAGAGGAGAAGTATTGAGTTCCAATTCGGAATGTCCAATCATGCATGCCATCCATATAAAGAGCTGTCGAGGAGGTAAGAGTATCGTAGCTATCAAGAATCCTTCTGCTATTGACCCCTCACTGTACTGTGGCGATTCCAGCGGAAGTTGCCGTAAGTTCACGTCCCATGTAGATTGCCCTACTACACATTGCTGATAATCATGCACGACAGTCACACTTAGCCCGGCATGAAGTTCCATCACTTGCTCGCCCCGGTTGCGGCACTTGCGACCATTGCAACTGCCGTTGACCTCACTGGTTATGAGTTTGTTGTTGTCGGTTCCGGTGCTGGCGGTGGCCCTCTCGCTGCTCGGCTTGCGCTTGCCGGTCACAAAACACTGCTTCTGGAGGCTGGCGACGACCAAGGGGCCAACATCAACTATACCGTTCCATCGTACAGTGCTAGGGTAAGTGAGGATGAGAGCGTGGCCTGGAACTTCTTCGTTCGACACTATGCCGACGACCAACGGCAAGCTCGCGACTTCAAAACGAGCTACCAAACTCCAGACGGCTCCATCTATACCGGACTGAACCCTCCCGAGGGCTCTGAGATGCTGGGAACCCTCTACCCTCGGACTGGTACGCTGGGGGGATGCACAGCGCATAATGCTTTGATTGCCGTCTATCCCCACCAGTCCGACTTCGAGTACGTCGCACAACTGACTGGCGATTCTTCGTGGTCAGCTGAGAACATGCGCAACTACTTCGTCAAGATGGAGAAGAACCAATACCTTCTCCCAGGAATTAGTGGTCATGGCTACGATGGCTGGCTCAGCACAGAAACAGCCCCGCTCAGCATTGTGCTTGAGGACCCCATGCTTCTTAGCATGCTCACTGGCGGCGCATTCGCTCTTGGAAACGAAACCAATTCAATCATCAACCTTGGGACCTTGATTGCCGGGGACGCGAACGCAGACAGTCAAACACGCGATAGCCAGCCCGCCTACTACCAGATTCCTATTTCGACCAACGATGCCCATCGCACTGGTTCGCGCGAATTCGTTGTCGCCGTCCGTGATGCCACCAACCAGGATGGAAGCAAGAGGTATCCGCTTGACGTCCGCCTCAACTGCCATGTGACCAAGGTCATCTTCGACGAGTCGGTCACACCACCTCGCGCGACGGGTGTCGAGTTCCTCGATGGCCAGCACCTGTACAAAGCAAGCCCCAAATCCACGGGAGGAAGCGGTACTCCAGGTTCTGCCACCGCCTCTCGCGAAGTTATCATTGCTGGCGGTGTGTACAATTCGCCTCAAATCTTGAAGCTCAGTGGTGTGGGTCCTGCTGAAGAACTTACTCGGCATAACATTCCCGTTATTGTCGACCTCCCCGGCGTCGGTACAAACCTTCAAGACCATTACGAAATCTCGGTCCAGGGCAAAGCTCCCGCCAACTTCTCTTCGCTCAACGGTTGCACATTCGATGCTAGCGAAAACGATAAATGTCTCGATCGCTGGGAGAACCCCATCCTCGGCGACCATGGACTATACTCCTCACCCGGCCTTGCTGCCGCAATGTTCTACAAGAGCACCGCCACCCAGATTGACGAGTACGACGTCTTCGTCTTCGGCGGGCCTGTAAACTTCCGAGGCTACTTCCCGCAATACAGCATCAATGCGACAGCCGAGCACGACTGGTTCACCTGGGCCATCCTCAAGGCTCACCCGCGCAACACTGCTGGTTCCGTTACCCTTCGCTCCGCCGACCCGCTCGACGTCCCCGACATTCTCTTCAACTACTTCGACACGGGCGTTGGAGACTATGCCGCCGACGTTCAAGCCATGACCGAGGCCGTCGAACTAGCACGCGACGCTTTCGACCGACAGCTCGTCAACATCACCGAGGTTCTGCCTGGCGCAAACGTTCAATCTAAGGAAGAAATCGGCGACTACGTGAAGAACACTGCTTGGGGCCATCACGCCTCTTCCACATGCCCCATTGGTAGGGACGGTGACCCCATGGCTGTCCTCGACTCCAGCTTCCGAGTTCGCGGTACCGCTGGGCTGCGAGTTGTTGATGCGTCCGTCTATCCTCGCATTCCGGGCACATTCACGGCCGTCTCGACATACATGGTTGGAGAGAAGGCAGCTGATGTCATCTTGAGCCAGCTCAATTCGACCGTTGGCACCAATTCGACACGGTCATGATAGCATATATTTTTTTTCTGCGACGATCATGGTCGGTACCTTTTCTTTGTAATGTTCATGGTTGCATATATTTCCTTTGTAATGTTGACGGTAGCATACATTTCGAGTAATGTTGGTGTACATATAGTTGCACTCAAGTGCTGTACAAATGTTTTCAATACAAGACTCATTAACATCTCCTTTGAGATTATTCATCTGCTTTGCACACTTGTTTGTCTCCACGGCCCCCGTCATCATCCGTGGTTTTCTTGCCGTGCATCTGGGTAGATGATCTCGTCGTATCCCTCGTCCTCATCCTCGTCTTCCTTGGATTGTATAGTGGCTCCGAGGCCGTCCGTTGGCCCGTTAATCTCTGTATCCTTATCATCTATCCCGATGCAAGCTGGGCTAGGATGGGGAATGTCGCCAAAGAAAGATGTATCAACCGTCAGTACCGGGGTTGGTGTATATGTGATAGAATCCTGCCTGTCGAACTGCATGTAAGCGGCGCTCCGGAATAGCTGATCAAATATATCACCTATCGGCTCCGGGAGTGGCGGATTGAAAGGCGTGATTGGCGTCGACAATGTTGCAGAATGCGGAGTGCCGAGGAAGGGCGTCAAAGGACTGGGCGGAGCACGCTCGGTACCAGCGGTATGAGGCTTCTTTCGTCCGTTGCTCTTGGAGCGGACGTATTCCCAGCCATGCGCCTTCTCCATGTGTTGTTTGCAATTCGACTCTCGCTTGGAGGCATATGTGCAAGGTGGATAGAGGCACTTGTACTGTGCAGGGGCAGATGAGTGCTTGTCGTTCTCGTGCCTGTCGCGCTCCTTCTCGGTCGGCCAACCAAGCTGGACGTACTTGCACTTGTCCGTGCGACACTTCCAGGGTCGGGAGTGTATCTTCTCGTGCTTGGCAAGGTCACAAGGGTGCTTGAACTTTTTGCTGCAGTGACTACATTGGTGGATAATATATCAGGCTAGCTCCCACACCAGGTCAGCTCACATGACTACTCCTGGTTGCTACGCCGTATTCTGTTCTATATAAGCTGCTCTCATACAGAGCTATTACAATCAACCGTAGTTCTCACTTCTTTCCCTTATAGTGATTTACCCTAATTCCTTACTATAATAGTTATGAGCCCGGAGTGCCCGTTATCCCTATAATAGGTTCTTAATAATACTATAGTTTATTTATTTTAGAAAGCTACTACTTTTAGTAACCCTCGTAATTTAATTATTAACCTTATCGTCGCTATCGCCTTAACTATATAATATAATAATAGCTATACTAGACGTATAGAGGTCTTTAAAAATAACTATTATTCTTAGTAAACTAGAGTACTAGTATCTCTAGCTATTTTAATATAAAGATAAAGTAGTAGTATATAATATCTAGTAATACTATAACCTAAATACTAATATCCTAGAACCTATACTAGAAGAATTATAAATTTTAGAGTAGCTAGACTTTAATAAGAACTATATAATATAGTTTAAGATATAGGAATATAAATATAAGAAATAGATATAAAAAAATAAGATCTTAAAAGAGATATATATTAATATAGTCTTAATTACCTTATTAGCTTAGATCCTATTAATTTAGAAGGACTAAATAGTATATACTTATATAAGAAAATTAAAAGATTATATTACCCCTTTTAATTCTATCTAAAGATAGGAAATATACTATAGATATAATACTTTATAAATATCTAGCTTAATAAGTAGGTATATATTATAAAAGTAATAACTCTTCTCTTAATACTAGAAATAAGTAGTAGTTAAGTATAGAAAGACTTTTTAATAGTAACTAATAGGTATTATAAGATCTAGGCTATTATAAAGCTTCGTAAGTATTTTAATACTATTAATTATAATATAAAAGATTTAAAATTAATAATAATTATAGTATATATAGTAAATTTAGAGTAATTTCTTTAAGTTATAAATATAAAAGATATATCCTTAAAAATCTTTATTATAATATTAGAGATAGTTAAAATAATAGATATAATATAAGTAGTATAGCTAATAAAAAACTAAGAAAATTAAGAGAAGAAATTAAAGAAAACTAGTTCTAGTTCTAATTAGAAATACCTAGTTAAGTACCTATATAGTAAATAATACTAGTATATAAAGTACTATTATATTATATTATCTTTATATCTAGCTTTATAGAAATTTAAATTTAATATTAAAATAAAGTTTACTAAAGTAAGAGGTAACTTAATT
Source organism: Darksidea phi (assembly GCA_030770425.1). Taxonomy (NCBI): domain Eukaryota; kingdom Fungi; phylum Ascomycota; class Dothideomycetes; order Pleosporales; family Lentitheciaceae; genus Darksidea; species Darksidea phi. The sequence continues at coordinate 341,997 of JASJFT010000003.1, read as the reverse complement.
ATAATAAGTTAGATAGATAGAGTAATTACTTAAGCTAAAGATAAATTAGTCTATATAAAGTTAGTAACTTAGTTAATTATAATTTATAATACCTATTCTAGTATACCTTTTAATAATAGTATAAGAGGTAGATCTAATAATAGCTAATATTATAGTAATATTATTATATATAGTATCTTTAGTATAATAATAATCCTATTATATATTAACTACTAAATAATAGATCTAGAATTAAATCTATATATTTATAATATATAAAACTTATAAAAATAGACTTATACCTAATATAGAAATCTTAATAAAGTTCTATATATTAAAATCTAAGCTATTTAGATTATAAAGTAGGAAATAGTTAGAATACCTATTAAGAGGACTTATAATATTAAAGAAGCCCTACTTATAAAAGTTACTCTAGTTAAAGACTTCTTTATTAATATTCTTAACCTTATAAGACTTAAAGAGAGATTAATATATTTTAACTTAGAATAAGATCTCCTATACTATTACCTATTAAATAATATAGTTACTATCCTATAATATTAATTAGAATACTAACTTATTAATACTAATTTATTAGCTCGTCTAAATACTAATATATTAATAATTATAATAGCTTTTTATTAAGTATTATATCTATTAAGGGATCTTAAGTCTAATCTTAAGGCTATAACTACTTAGATTTATTATATATAGGTATATTCTTTACCTAATACTATTATATATTTAGAAGAATTAATAAGAGGTTTTAAACTTTAAGAAAGATAACTATTTTCTACTTAGAAGAAGTATAAGGATTATATCCTTATAAAGATAAATTAATAAATCTTATAATAAATACTAGAAATACTAGCTATATATTCTTTTTAATAAATTACTATTAATCTTATATACTTAATATCTTATAAAGAGCTTTATTATAATAGGAATAAGTATAATCTTTATATAGTAGATTAGTACTTAAAGTAGTACGAACTTATCTACCTACTTAATAAACTTTAAAGTACTCTTATTCTAGTTATATTTAATCTTATAAAAAAGATTTAATATTAACTAGACTATAAGTATACTATTATTATAATCTAATTAGATAATAAGAAAGATTTTAGCTAAAGGTATTCTTCTAATATCTAAACCTTTAGTTTAAGGTAGTCTAGTATACCTACTATTTATAATAGCTCTTACTACTTATTCTACTCTAAGAGCTAAATCTTAAGCTTAATACGTATATAAGATATCTAATTATCTACTAAATTAATATAATAATAATATTTTATAAGTATATAATCCTAATATTAATATAATAAATATCTTATTAGGACGAAGATAATATTTAATATTATTAACGTATAATACTATAAGAATAAGAGGAAGAGAAAGAGATAGAGAAGGTATAAATTTAGCCCTCTTTATTTATTATAGAGTCTTTACTATTACTATAGACCCGAGTATCTTAAATAAACTTATTACTACTCTATTAAAAATATACTTATACTAGAGTATTATATCTAATTCTTTAAAATATTATAAGAATCTTTAAAATTATCTATATAATAACTAGTTTTAAGAAGTAATATAGAAGAAGATAGATAGCTACTAGAAGAAAGGATATTTTAAGTTTATAAAAGTAATACTATATATAGTAAATATAAAGGTCCTATTTCTTATATAGATATATACTTATAAGTTTAATAAGAATAGCTTCTTTAATAAAACTAAAGTAAGACTAGTTATATAAGGAGATTTATAAACTTAATAAAGTAATATATATACTACTATATTAGCTACTAAAATCTTTAAAACTTTAATAGTTCTAATTACTTAATTTAGACTACTTATATATTAATATAATACTATAAATACTTTTCTAAATACTAAAATCTCTTAATAGTTATATTATAATACTTTTAAAATTTTTTTAAAGTAATATAGATTACTATTACTACTATGTCGAGTATTATATAGACTAAAAAAAGTACTATTACTTTAGTATTAAGATCTATCTATAACTCTTATTTAGTTAGGACTAAGAAGGATACTAAATATATTATACCTATATAGTAATAAAAGTCTTATTATCTTCTTCTATATAGATAATATTATAGTTTTAGTTTATTTAAGAAATAAGACTATTTATAAGAAGTTTAAAAAAAGATTATTAAAATACTATAAGCTTTATTTAATAGGTTAACTTAACTAGTTTCTTAGTATATATATTATAGTATATAGGTATATTAGAGATAGAGTAGTAGAGCTTACGACCCATAGTCGGAGGGATAGAAGGGAAGGGTTAATAGAATAGACGGCCGAATAATTAATTAATTAAACTATTTCTTCTATCTACTATATAATAGGATAGATAATAAGCTCTAGCTAAAGATACTCCCGGACGATAGCCCTTCGGAGTCCGGCCTAATATTTCGCCGCTTACCTAAGCCTTCGACGCTCGATCGGGAGGCTCCCTTTACTACTATACTATAATATATTATAAGATATAAAGTAAAACTATATATAGCTTATTTAAGACTTATTTATTAATAAGATTACTATAAAGTTTAATCTTAAGAAAGACTTAAATAACTTTCCTTAAATATTAATAGTTAAAATCTACCTTAAACCTTTTATTAGACTAATAGAAGAATTAGTTATTAAAATATATTAATAACTAGTTAAATTAATAGCCTATATTATAGTAATTACGAGAGTTAATATCTTAAAAATCTACTTAACCCTTTCTATATATCTAATAAGGGCTAGCCCTTAGTATATTAATACTATCTATTATACTTAGAAATTTATTATAGGAACTTAATATCTAGTAATAAAAGCTTTAGCTTATACGTCTACTTATTAAGCCTTCTTTATAAGTAAAGAATAAGAATTAGGTACTAAATTTATATTTTATAATATATTAGATATATTATTTACTAATAATTTAATTATAAGAATAAGCTTAGATAAATTTCTCTTTAAGCTATTTAGTATACCTATTAATTAAAAGGTAATAAAATAATAAATAGTTTTTAAATTAATTATTAAAGCTAAATTATACTTACTCTTATAAATAGCGTTTAATATAATTTAGTAAAATAATCTATTTAAATAACTAAGTTTTAAGACTAATATTAAACTAGTTATCTATTATAATAATACGTAAATAGTTAAAATAGTTATTAAAGCTACTAAAAAGCTTTAATCTAAGCTTAAATATATTAATATTTATTAGCTATAACTTTAATAATTAGTAGAGTAGAAAGAGATAATAATTAAATAGATCTCTATAGCTAAAATACCGACTAATAGGCTAATTAAGATACTCTTAAGATAGAAGTATAAAGCTTTTACTTATTAACTTAGACTAGAAGATATCTCTAAGTAGTTAAACTTTTATTTTAACTAATATAAGGCTAATTAATTAGCTAGTATTAATTCTAAGTAGTCTTAAGTAGGATAGCTTCTATCTAGTCTACTACTAGAGTAGGCTTCTATTCTAACTAGCTACTCTACTTTAATCTAGTCTAGTACTAGGGTAGGCTTCTATCTTAAGTAGCTATTTACTACTACTTCTTTTAAGTACCTTATTTTATTCTATTTATATATCTACCCTATTCTATTTACTTATCTATTTATCTTCCTAAGGGGTCTATACGCTCTAATATACTCCTTTTAAAGCTCCTTTAAAGTAGTATATCTATTTCTTTTAACTATTAAACCTTATAAAAATAAGAATAGTATAGTAGGTTTAATTCCTATACTAATACCTACGGGTATCTTATACCTTCTATCTAATTTTAAATACCTATAGGTATTTTATATATTTAGAAAAACCTTTATAAGGAAGCTATATTTAGAGTTACTTCTCTAAACTATATATAGTAGTAGCTATAAGCTAGTCCTTACTTTTTATCTAGATTCGGTTCCCGTATAGAGTAACTATCTTTTTACTTTCTTTTTAATTATTACTCCTAATTCGCTAGAACTAGGGGGGTAGGGGAGCGTTAAACGGACCCCCTTCTGATCGCTTATACTCTTTTTGCCTATCCTTTTATCACTTCTTGATATTTGGTACCCTTTTACTGTCCTTTCAGGGTGGGGGGGTGTATCAGGCTAGCTCCCACACCAGGTCAGCTCACATGACTACTCCTGGTTGCTACGCCGTATTCTGTTCTATATAAGCTGCTCTTATACAGAGCTATTACAATCAACCGCAGTTCTCACTTCTTTCCCTCATAGTGATTCACCCTGATTCCTCACTGTGACATAATATCAATTAGGCTGACTCGAAGTTTCCGAGGTCTGTTCCGTGTAAGGGCGTAATCGTTGTCGGACGATTCAACTTCGTGATTGACTTTGTTCTTGCTTTCTCGAAGCTCATCCTTCAACCCTTGGGCTAGTGTTCTTTCCTGGATCTCAGGCTCCGTCTCAGTTCCGTATTGCTTGAGGGTGTCCAGGAACTCGGAGTCGTCTAGTGCATCTAGTGCATCTAGAGCACCGAGATACATTCCAGATTCTGCTTCAGACCCTGATTGAGATTCAGTCTCGGACTGTGCCTCCTCCTCGACTCCACGCGGAAGAGCTGCAAGAGCGATGTCCTCCATGTGGCGGGCGAAATGTATGAGAATAGCGCTTTTTCCATTCGCCGTAACTTCTCGGCAAAGCGGGCATTCGACGCTTCTCCAATCGGGACCAAATTTGTGCTCAGTTTCAAGGTGAGTGCTCCATAGCTGACGGTTGGCGAAAGGGGCCATTACGAACGCACAACCGCCGTACAGGCAAGTGTACGGTTGGATATCGAGAAAAAGATGTTTTCTGATAGGTATTAGAACATTCAACTTCACAGGTACAAGGCCACTTACCTCCAATCACGGTTTGTTGTAGCCCGTACGAATTTGCCACAAGCATTGCACTCGAACGGTATCCCGTTCTTCGCTTCTGTTGGGAGAGGCGGAATAGGGACACGATTTCCCCCACCAACGCTTGTCATGAAAGATATAATTGTTTCGGCATAGGATGAAGGCGCAGGTGGTACTGAGGTACCTAGACCAGAATCTTGAAACTCGGAGCCGGCAGAGTGCGACTTGGCTTGATCATCCGCTGATCCGAGACCGTTTGCGTTGATTTCCCGTTCTCTCTGCATGCGTTGATAGCGGCCCCAATTGGCTTTCCCAAGGCACTCCGCCAGGGACGGACTCACACCCAAGAATTTGTCTCTGATGAGTCTCGTGTAAAAGTCATGAGCCTCACGCGGCTCTAGTCCCCGGGGTGTGGTCTCGTGGACATGCTTTGGATCCACTGCTGGACATTCGAGAGCAACTCCGAGGTCTACCAAACAATTTGTGTACATCTTGATATCGTCTATGGTGTTGTTGGTTCGCGTTTCCTTAAGGTCATCTTGGGAGGCATCTGAGTCGCTGTCGCTGTCGCTGTCACTTTCGCTAGTACCCATTTCTAGCCCGATCAGAAGACTCTTGGCTTGGCCATAAATCTCTGCAAACGTGATGCAGAAATCGTCAAGGCTGGTATCTTCTGGTGATGGTGGGGCGGCTCTTTGTATCTCTGGAGTGCATAAGTAACAAATCGCCACTAGACTCTAAAAGGGCATACCATGCAATAGAACCTTGCACATTGGGATCAGAACGGAAAGCGTCGTGGCTTGAAGGTTCTGAGACCGACTCAAAACGTCATCTAATCTTCCGGTCCGCACGCCATGCCCGTCCGCCCAAAGGGTTAGCATAGAATGACACCGCTGTAGTATGTTCTTATCGCGTTGTGGTGTTGATGGTTTATTAGTGAGTTCGAAAAAGCATTTCACTGCATCGAGTGCGGCGCAGACGAGGTGCGAAATAATCCCCGCCTTACCAGCTCTGGCGTCAAGATGTGTCTGCTTGCTCCGACGCTCGCTATTGACCCGACCGTCCAATAACGCAGCAGTTTTCGCATCCCCTTTAGCTTCGTTCTCTAACATAATTAACTAATGCTAAGTTGTCTCGGTAGGCACATACCGAAAGGTGTTGGTGACTTTGATGGCAGCATTCGGTCACTTGCTTGCTTCTCCATTCTTTTTACCTTTGCGGTCTCAGCCTTGCGGGTGTGTGGGGAATAAACAGTGTTTACGTGTCCGGGTGTCTGCTGGGCAAGGCTTCTTTGAGAAGAAGAACTTCTTGTAGCGGACTTTTAGTCTACGCAAAGAATCTAACATGCGCTGGAAAGTTTGCGTCGCTAATGGGAGTTGTTTGAGGTCTATGGATGGTTATGAGGCAACATGCGAGGCGGTGCGGGGGCAGTGCAACGGGGCTTAGCCTGATGCCTCGCTAGGTCAAATATACGCCGGACAGGCTACCGACCGCATCATCTTTGCATCGCCGCAGTTCATCATGTCTGGTATCGAAGTTGCTGGGCTCGTCTTCGGCGTATTGCCCATCCTCATCGAAGCTGTGAAGGCATACTCCACGGTCTGCAGCAGCTTGCGCACGTTCCGACATTATTCGAGAGAGGTCAAATCAGTCTTCCGTCGGTTAGATGTACACCAGTGCATCTTTCTCAATGAATGCCGCCTACTTTTGCGTCTAGTGGAGGATGAACATGGAACCGAGGCCATGTTGAAGGATAAGGCAGATCGTCGTTGGACAAGCAAAGAGCTCAACGACAGGCTGAACGCTGTGTTGGGGCCCAACTTCCAGCCTTGTCAAAGCATCATTGAGGAGACAAAGGATACAGTCGATGAGTTAAGAGTAGACTTGATGAAGTTTGACGTACTGAAGAACGGGAAAGAGCAGGTCCGTGCACAACCCCAAGCCCCGCACAGGCCCTTCCCTATCCACCCGACTTGACATTTACATTCTCTAGGGTGAGTCTATCAAATCAGCCATCAAGCGGCTACGGGACGCTGTCAAGATCACTTTCGACGAGTCCAAGTACCGCAAATCACTCGCCGAGCTGAGAGACAGGAACGCCGACCTGAAACATCTTCGATCACAAATTGGCGCCTTCCAGCAACAGAGCACCTGCCCGTCCAGAGCTCTACCAACACGCTTCAAGCTCATTCAAAATGCTTCTCGGAAGCTACACGAAGCCCTTTGTAGTGCCCAATATTGCGCTGAGCCCGGTCACCGCGAGCACAGCGCCAAATTATGCCTCGACGCCGAGATTCAAGCAGAAGTCCGTCTCGACCTTGGCATATCTTGTCATGAGGTATCTGGAGAATGCAATAACGAGGCTCCGATATGGCTCTACGTGCAGTCGACAATCATGGATGCTACTGAATGCACTACGAGAGTCTCGAGTGCTAATGAAGTCGCTCAACTCTTGCCGCAAATGCAGTTGAAAAAAAAGGCTTCGTCTGATCTCACAGAATTTACGGCATGCAGAAAGAAGAAGAAACGAGTTCGTTTCCTCGGTAACGATGCCGAGGAAGCTCTTTTCACCGGTCCTTCCCTAACCGGAGACTTGCCTCCCGCTTGTTCGGGTATATCCCCGCAAGAGGCCATCTCTTTGTTGAATCTCTGTCAGTCCAACAACATCTGTCAATACTTGAGGAGGACTTTACATGCCCGCAACGGTTCCATCCCTAGTCAATGCGTAGGCTACTTGGAAACACCGCAAATGTATAGACACCTGTTCTATTATCAAAAGGAGGCGTTATCTGCAAGTACTCGACAAAAGGATCCGAAACAGACTGCCTTTTTCTCGATTCCGGATATCATGGGACAGGATCCCGATGACGTTCTCTCTATCAAAGACCAACTCAAACTAGCACACAGGACCGCTCTAGCAGTTCTTCAATTCCACGACACTCCTTGGCTGCCTAGACACTGGCGGCTGCAAGAAATAAGCTATCTTGGCACTCGAGGCGTCTTCGACGAGACGACATTAAAGACTCTCCATCTCAGTTCACATCTCTCGTCGATCCGCCTAGAATCACATTCGCTGGCCATGGAAGGAGTACAATGCGCGGAAGCAACAGTCAGCGAGGAAGTGCAGCTCGGTATAAACAATACGACGCTCTTTTATCTCGGCGTCGCACTACTGGAAATTGCGCACTGGAAATCGCTCGAGCAGAAAATGACTCCAAGGGATCTCAACAACCCTGTTTTCGCTGCGCGACGCCTTGCTTCTGCGAGAATTCCCTTGGGGCCTGATTATGCGCGAATTGCGCAGAAATGCCTGCAGTGTAATTTTGGGTTCGGGACTGAACTTAGCAGCAAGGGCTTACAAGCAGCTGTGTACAGCGACGTGGTTTGTCAGATCGAAAAGATGATGGATTCTCTGCAACTTTCCATATGACTTTGTAGATGTTGTTTTAAAAGCCGTGAATTTTTCTCGTATGCAAGCGGGGGGAGGTGTTGTCTAAGAGTCCCCACAAGCGGCTGTGAGGGAAAGCCATATTCTGTCTGAATATTGTCATCTTCGCTGATATCAAGTCCACGAGCACAAATGTGCAAACGTGAACTTAACGCTAAGTGACCTCACCTCTTAAATATGCGATTAGAGTACTAGCTGATAGTGCGAGTTGACTCGGATAAATATGTAAAAACTGGATATGGTTCCAACGGTGGTATCGAAAAAGTGCAACGGCTCCCATAGCTACATTATGCTACAAACGTCCTCATATGCAACCGTTTGACTAAGAATATATTAGTATTATAGCTATAAACCCCTGGAGCTATCGTAAATAATGAGCGCTAGATAAAAGTTTGGCAGATTTAGTTTACCAAATTGTTGAGTTCTAAGAAAATCCCAAGATTAAAACAACGGTGCAATAGGGGGAGTGGGAGTGAAGAACTGCAACGGATACCATCTAGCTTGGACCCCACCGCAATCTTTTGGTTAACTTTGGAATTTGTTGACCACTGAAGCGCTTAAACCTGCAAATTCATTGTTACGTACGGTGAAGAAGCTTGCCTGTTGTCCCAGTTTCGCAGCCGTTCGGATGACCCAAAGCCTATTAGGGGACTAATTTAGCTATATAGGAATACCAATGTAGTGTCAATCTAGCCGGAAGTGTACACCATAGTCCGTCTCCACCACGGCTATGCGTTTTCCGCAGCAACTTGCCCTTTCGTATATGATTGGCTGGACAGACAAAGTGATCTGTCGGCTGTCGCGATTACCAATGTTGCGAAGGTGCAAGGACGCTATGATTTGATGGCAGAGGCGAACAAACCCTATGTGAAGGCTCTTGTCAAACTGGCTCAGTATCTGAACGACCCAGTAGCCTCGAAGCACGACGCTATGTTACTTACTCCCTATCTTCTAGGCATCTTCGAGGCATGTGCTTATTATTCTTACCACATGGGTGCATGGGTGAATGGATCACTTCATCGCTAACTTCAAGCAGTTCATCGCGCAGAATAGGTATCCAGTTACAACGTCGCCGTCCAAATCCTAGGCATCGTGCCGCATCGCCTTACTCCGTCTACGTGGACGCTCAGAAATTGCGCACAAAGTTTGGACGTCACTTGCTCCTGCTTGTGTACCAAGATCATCTAGCAGCAGCACTTCTCGGCGATGTCGAACCTGTGGAGGATTGTGCTGATTGGATTCATGAGGCCTTGAAGTCTTCTCCTACCATAGCTGGAATGTTGTTCATGCATGACGTCAGCCGCTTCATTTGACGGTGTAGTGGGCTCCTCTCACAGGTGGCGAGAGCATTCACGCGACAAACTACTCACCATGCTAGTACTGGGACGTCTTTTCACAAAGAAGCTATAGATTTGTTCAAGTTACATAAAACAGGCGAAAGCGAGAATAGGAACTTTTTCAAACATTATGCCGCGCAAGCCTCTTATAGTAAATATACCGATAGGAAAAGTGACGGTCGATAAGTTTTTGCTGGTACGACGGAGCAACCCCGAGCCTAGAAACAAGCCTCTCAAACACTTACAAGAGGATGGTAGGGGAATGAAGCACTCAAAAACCTTAAAAGCTCAATGCGATCTTGAAAAGAGGTTCCGCGAACGGGCAGGTCCGACTGCCGTGAAAGCGTACATCAATGTCACTAAAGCAGAAATCTCGGCGTTTGGAAGAGCCACCCTTATCCAACTTCTCACAATCATGCTACAATTGGTGGCAGCCCTATGACTCTCGACCAGACGCGAAAATCAACCCCTCACAGATCCCGCCAAAGACCAATCCGAGTTTCTAGCCCTGGAAGAGGAATAGAGCAGCATTATAGCGGCTTACACCGCCGAAATCCTTAACGAAATACCCTACGCTCTTGGTGAGAGGGAGCAATGTCCTCTCACTCAAGGCGCCGCACACAGAGCATATCTCCTGCTTTCCCACTACGGACGGCGCTTAGAGCTGTACAAGCCACAACAGAGGCGCGAGAGCGGATTAGAGAGATGCTGCAACATATACACGACGTCGATGGCATCGGCATGGCCACTCATCTATCGAAGACGGTGGATGATCCGAAGACGTACAGGCCAAGGAAGACCATGGACTTGTGCGGGTTTTATGAGATGTTTGCGGGCCGAGCCGACGAGGTCGGCAAGATCGACAAGGTTGATGTGCAATGGTCATCATCCGACCGTTCTAGTGAACTAAAATTGACACCAGTGGTGATGATCTAGTAGTCGAGCCAGAAGATTACGACACTGGTCTTTTGGCCCTCATGTAACACCTGTCCACAACACTCGTCCACGGTCACTAGATAGAATGACTACTCTCTAGGAAAAAGATAATTGATGCTATTCTCACTTGTCCGTACTGCTAGTATCTGCTTCCTACTCTTTCAACTCCCAATCACCCAGCAACCTTCAAAAACCCCACCCAATCCCTGTCATCCAACACGGGAAACTCCCCCTGTCTCTTCCCCATGCTCGCCACCTTCGGCGGCTCCTTCAGCCACCTCAAGATATAGTACTCGCCGGCATTACCACCCCAATTATACTTGAACATCCACGTCGTGCTATCTCCGGCTCCAAGAAACACGCCATCCGCTATCTTGCCATCAACGACATGCTGGTAAGGCTGCACGGGGATGCCAGGAGCGCTGGGAGTAGAGAGCCCGAAGCTGAAAGACGATTGCCAGTTTTCTTGCTCCGCGACGTAGACGTCGACCCAGGAGGAGCGGACTTGGATTTGGAGTTGTGAGGCGGTGCAGCGGATGGTTAGGTTTTGAGAACCGCCAAGGCGGGGCGGGGCTTTCGGGAGGGTGATCTAGTAATGTATTAGCTTTAGGGCAATGAGACGGATGCGAGCGGGTGGGCGGGCAGAAATGCGAGACGTACAAATCCATAGCTATCTTTGCCATCATTAGTAAAGGTTGCTACGCTAGCGGGAAGCCCGTCAATGGATGAACCGGTGGAGTCGGCGACCACGGTGAATGGCCCGGCTGTGTTGGTTGAGACGTTCCAGCCGGGGTAGAAAGCGCAGCCGTTGGGGATGGGGTTGGGTATTAAGCGTGCGGGGGCGATTGCAAGCGCAATCGTTGTGCTGGGTATAATAAGCGCGAGGCTCGTTATGGCGGTGCGCGTGGAGAGTCGCATCGTGGTCAGTCGATGTTTGATTGTGCGTGAGGACCGAAAGCTTCGATGTCGACAGGTCTCTGAGTTGAACCCGGGTTGGATGAAGTAAAAATATACAGCCATAGGATATGAGCAGGTCACAAGTGCCGTCATGTCAAGTATTTGAGAATCTGATTGATGTTCTATAAATCCCGCATTCTCATAGGCCGGCTAAACGCAGCATCCCTGCTCACATCACCCATAATATGCGAGTGATCCAACGGATATGTTGGCCAGGCACTCGGAGAATAGGAAGGTGCGTCGATCACGAGATGTTGAAGACAGAAACCTTTCCAATGGGGTATGTCGCTTTCCCAAACTGAGGGTGCTGGAACTTGGTTCTGCACTGTTGCGGTAAATGGTAAAGGCCGTAGGAAATGATGTGATTGGGCTGGGGTAGGGAAGGGGAAGGTGGAAACGAGGATGGACATGGGGTACGTCGGACCCATGTGGATAAGGCCTTGAGATTTTGGTGGAAGAGCACAAACAGGGTGGGTGGGATCTTATATAGGGAGTGACAGGATGTAAGCGCAGTTCTCATCACAGCTGGGTACATTTCTATTCTTGTGCCATGTTTGTTGACTTTAGCCCTTAAGAAAAAGTTTCTAATACGCAGTCGCGAGGTACCGGAATTGCAGAATGGGGTCAGAACCGTTGATCTAACACCAGACACCGATAAGAACGTTCAACCGACGAGGCAGCGATGATCTAAATGAAATTAGGATCAGACGCAGAACAAGAAAGAATTATTACAAGTTAGACTGACCACTTCTCGCTTGGTGCAATCATATCGTGGACCACGCGGCATCGATGGGTAGTAACGCGCCGTTCACCATTTTCGCTTCATCAGACGCCAAGAAGGCGATGCCGCGGGCGACATCATCGGCGCCGACAATGGGCACCGGTTCGCCTTGTTCGTTTTTGCCAAGGTGCAACTGAATGACCGGACTTTGATGGTGTCAGCAAAAGGCTATGGGCGAGGACCTACGCGGACACTTACAAGAAGGTCCCGAATCCGGCATGGTCGAAGCATTCCATGTTTACGGAAGACGTGATGTTAGTATTGACTCCTGGTAGATGTAAGTTATGGAAATTCGGTGAAGAAGAATAGAAGCAGAAAAGTGACGGGTGGGTTTACCTCCAGGAAGCACTGCGTTGCAGCGGATACCGTCGCCGCGGAATCGCCACGCGACATTCTTTGTTGCGCCGACCTGTGTCAAGTCGTGAGATGGACATTATCAAATCAAAAGCGAGGACAACAAACCAGGCCATGTTTGCTCGCGGTATAGGCGATGCCAGCAGCTGCGCCAGAAGCACCCGCCTTGCTAGCCACATTGACGATGGCACCCCTCTTATGCTCCTTCATAGACGGCAGCACAGCAGTCATGAGGCGCACTGGAACTGTCAAGTTAATGGCCATGACGCGCTCCCACTCGCTATCCTTGATCGTATCAGCGCTCGACCAAGCATCCGCGATGCCGGCGCAATTGACCAAAACATCAATCTTCGGGCCGTACTTGATGATGCAAGCCGCAACAGCATCATCGGCAGCCTTGGGAATCGTGAGGTCAACTTCATGGAAAGTGAAAGTGTCGCGGTGGGGGGCGGCGAGCTCTTCCTTGAAAGTCGAGATGTCGATGCCGAAGACTTTCGCTTGCCGTTCCAGGAATAGCCGTGTGGTGGCGAGGCCGATGCCGCTGCTGCAGCCGGTGATGATGACCACCTTGTTCTCGAAGCTAGCCATAATCGGGGAGAGGTATCTTTCTGATAAAATAATGGTACAAAGTGGATAGGAGACACATCGAGAGCTTTATAGTGTAAAACTGCGCCCCCCGGCCACGCCACATGCACTTATCCCTTTTGACGTAGCGTCAAGCCCCCAGCTTCCCCACGAATAGGACCGAGCTGTGTACGAATCGAAACACCCGCGTGTCGTACCCTTTGCTCGCTTTTTTACCAATTTGGGGCCATGAATTTTTTGTATCTCTTTTTCGGTATAGACCCCAGCGACAAATGGTAAGAACGGGCGTACGGTGGGCCCACCTTAACTGGGGCGCTTGAGTTTGATCGGGAGGTCGATGGAAACCCCATTGCTAATCGCTGAGGAGAACAGTGAACTATAATTTGTCGTTGTGCGACAGACCGTCAACGTGGCTAAATAATTCTTATATATAATTACTTGCTCCACCTATTTAGTAGATGATAAGGCCTGGAGTTGAATCAAACAGGTGGTACAGCGGTAGACACAGTAGCGCTAGATGGCATGAGCCGGCTGGAATGTGGGTAGACTTCTCCTCGCTCATAAAAGGCAAACCACTAAGCCTTGTCAGATCTTCCGCCGTGTTTACTATTGACGGTCGTTTTGAAAACGATCGGATTGAAGATCCTCATCCGCAATTGCAATACGCAAGGTCACTGACCAGGAGCCCTTCATCGTATGGCAGGATCGGATAGGCATAGTGAAGCGGGGTGTGCTTAGTCATCAGAGCTTTGGCCTCCCCTTCATGTATGCTTCCACCTCCCACCATTCTCGTCGCTACTAATCTTCTCTCCTCACCCTCTTGCTCTTAGCTAACATGAATTCTAGGCGCAAGACGGAGGCTCGTACAAAGGCCCGGTCCGCGGCAAAATGTCCTCGGAATTCTTCCGAGTGCACACAGGAGACGGAAAATCCGAGGCGAGCGAGCGCAAGATTGCGCGAGCGATGTTAGCCAACACCGTCTTCCCTCGAACTTCCTCAAGCGCTCTCCGCCCGGAACAAATACAAGACCCACGCTCGCCAACGGAAAAGGCAACGTAGCCATGAGAGCGAACTCCCGTTCCCTTCCGAGAAGGCGTGCTCCGCAAAGCCAGCGAGGACAAGCGGACCCGCCGCATCCGACAAATCGCACCTCCAACCGCGACAACTTTGGCAGGACATACGGATCGGGGAGGATACTTCAGCACCCCGCACTGATGGGCTCAGCAAGCGACAAGGGTGGAGGGAGTAGAGGGAGCAAAAGGAGAGCATCAACACGGAATGACACTGCCTCCATGGCATCAACAAGCACAGGATATCCTAGGCACAGACCAGACCGTCACCTCCCCCTCAATCAGAGATAAAGACACCACGCCTGGATATCTCGATCGGCCTTAAGGATTCCGCGGTAAATAGTGCACTCAATCACTAGAGCTCACGGAGATAGAGGCTGAGGAGCTCCTCGGAGGTTTGGCGATGCCGGATGTATGAAACGGCGGCAGATCGAGGCCTTATTCTGGGCCCAGTCAGATTGCACTGCAAATCCGATTTCCGTTTTTGGTGGTATAGGGCAAATCATACGCGACCAGCAACAAGAACAAGTACGAAGCACACACTCAAGCCGCCATCTCTGGGGCCTGCTCTCAGTTATTTTGCATGGACTTGACGATCTCGCTCGTGAGGCCGACCCAGGAAGCTACTCCCAGGGACAGCCCATCATTATATCCAACATCTGCACTGGAGGACCCGCTCACCAGCTTTGGGCGCATTATGCACAAAAGTGAACGGTAACCGCACGTATTATATGAAGACAAAGAAGACGCGTGACATGGAAGTTCTTGAAAAGATATCGGGGTTCCTTGAGAGGGTGGGCAACCTGTTGAGCTGGGGCAAGGGGAGCATGAAGAGAAGACAGCAAATCAGCTGATGATAGTGAGGGCGGCAGCGCCGCCTTTCAGCTAGACCGTGATTGGATGTCTCATTCCAGCAGCCTTCGTGCACATGCTTCTGCAGGAATTTTCCGTGAGAGATAGATGGCCCGTGACTCCCCATCATGACGTTAGGTTATCCGCGCAATTTTCCTTTAAGCTGATAAGCATCTGTGCTGGCCGTCTACTTCGACCAATGAAGGCCGCTAAACTGAGCGACCATTGCCTCACTAGCATGGTCAATCCATAACCAATCAAAGCCAGCTTTCTGCAGCTATCGAAAAAGCCTAATAGAATACCAGGCGTACTCCCAGTTGTGGCTTGGCTGGCGTCGAGAAAGCAACGACAAGCGAGGCCACGAGGCTGAACGCTCGTTGCAGATCGCAGATCTTTTGACCGGTCAGACCAAGAATAGGAGACTTCGCGGAACGAGAAATCAAATAGAGTTGGGCGTACGCGCAGAGTTTCCCGTCTCCCATTGTCTTAGCCATTTATCTTTGCCTTTTTCGCCCTCGTTTTTCGTATAGCGCACAAATCTTCTTGCTACGGCGACAGGCGAGTCGATTCTCAAGACTCAACACCAAGTGAACATGTCGTCTACAGATTCTCACCACGATTTCGGACAGCAATTCAACTACAGGCCTGAGCCGCCACCTCCAGGTACATAAGCATTCAAATGTCCTCATTCCAAAGTTTTAAGCCTGTCACAGAAAGACAAATGACCAATACCGTGCGAGATTTAAGCCAGTACCCAACGGTTCGTCCATATTCACCCGAACAGACGATCCCTTACCATTCACTTATATCTCCAAAGTTCGGGGCCGGCACGGTAAGATCTCCCGCCCGCACGAATAATGCAGCGCCTTCTGCTCTTTTCAATGCCGCAACAGAGATGCCGCTTCAAAACCTGCCCCTGCAGGCTCAGGCAAGTGGGTCTTCCTCTAGTAATCAACGGCCAACGGCAACAACCCGGCCATCCCCTATCAGCCAACCTGCATCTCCAACTTCATCTCCAGCTCCAGCTCCGGCTTCAGCCCAATCCCCAGCTTCAGACCGAGTTCCGGTTACCATTCCAATGTCTACGCAAAACCAAGGTCCTTTCTCAATACAGTTCCCCACTCCAAACCAACTCCCGACTATAACCTCACTCCGAACTTCGAACCAAGGTCCGGTTATGACCCCAGGTGCGTCTACGGGTCAAGCACCAACTTTCAATCAAACCCCCGCTGCGAACCAGACCCCGGATACAAACCCGCCTCCGGTAGCGGGATATCGCGCACTCGCCGAGTCCATGAGCAGCGACAACTCCTTCCGCATCTTCCGTCGCTTCGACGCGATGACCATTCGCACGCTGCTATACCTTCAAGACGAGCTATGCGAGTTGGAGGAGCGACTGAAAAAGCTAGACCAGAGTGACTTCGGTAGTGGAAATAACGCGGACTTGGTGTCTCTGCATTCGAGGAGGCATGACGCGAATTTGGAGAGGGGGATGGTACTGGAAGACATTCAGACAAAGTTGCCGAGGTATCGTGAGTATCCTTTGAAATACGTCAGCTTATAGTAAGTACATGCTAAAGGAGACGGTGATAGATAAGCTCGTAAACGCGTATGCAAGCGCAATCGCACTCGAAAAGCCACGGCAACTGTACGTGGATAGTGTACGAAACTGGCTGCAAGGAAAGAAGCCCACTGTGGAAGAGGAATCGCACTTCCTGGATCCGGACGAAGACTTACTTTCCATGTTTCAGCCCGGTGGCGAAAGCGGTAATCGCGTTCTGGAGAGGTTCATCGAAGAACGATGGTCTCATCTATTCATCACGAAAGCAAGCCCTACCAGCATATTCTACTCTCCGAATCCCTAGCTGACTCTTGTAACAGAAGCACAAAGCCCGCTCCCGCGACCCTAACATCCACTACTACTCGAAAAAGACCATTCGCCGGGTTGTGCGGACACTACTCACAACGCTCGCTGTACTCCTGCTTATTGGACCGGTTGTCGCGTTGAATTACGTCAGATTAACTTGGTTGAAGTTACTATTGATCGCGGTGTTTGCGTTCTGCTTTGCACTCGCATTGGCGTTGTGGACGCGGAGTCGGAATCACGAGATCTTTGCGGCACTTGCTACATAAGTCATCCATGTTCATCTAAAGGTGACGGTCAAGTGAGGGAGTTTGCTGGCCTTAAGGTTGAGCTACTGCGCTGTTCTTGTTATATTCGTGTCGAATTACACGGGTTCTGGCTAAGCGCTCCCCCTTCGACGCTGGGAGTTTATCCTTCGACTTTCACAGTTCCGATGAGCGGCTCCAGCATTCTCGGTACCAACTCCGCTGCATCACCTTCGAAATACCAATCCTGCTCTTCTAAACCAAGCAATGACGGATCTTCCTTCATTATATCAACAACGGCTACTCGTGCCCCCTTCTTCCGCGCAGCTTCGATATACGCCGTTGCAGGATACACTAGCGCACTCGTTCCGATGACGAGCATGGTATCGATAATCTCTGTCTGATAATCCGGAGTGCTGATCCATGTCGATATCGAAGAGAGAAGAGGGCGCGGGAGCGACTCCGTGAACCAGACAACTCCAGGGCGAAGAAGACCGTCGGTGCAGCATGCTTTTGGACAACCGGGTATGTCTTCGGGTTGAAGGGGTATGCAGGGCTCGTGCTGGAGAAGAGGCTTGAGAGCAGATGTGGCTTCATCGCCTGAGAGATGGAGGTCGCATTTGGTACACTTCACGTCGAGCAGCTTCCCATGTAGATGCCACAACCGCTCTTCCGGATGCCCCGCTTTCTCACTCAGATCATCCACATTCATCGTCAACGCTAAGAAACCTTCTTTCTTTTTCGCTAACTCCGCCAACGCATAGTGCGCAGTGTTAGGTTTTGCCGCCTGAACTTCTTTTCGTCTTTCAAGGTGAAACTCCCACACTAGCGCGGGGTTCTCGTCGAATGCGGCCGGGGTGGACAGCTGTGTCGCATCATGTGTGCGCCAAAGACCACCTGCACCACGATACGTAGGTAGGCCTGATGATGCAGAAAGACCTGCACCGAAGAGAGCAAGGATACGTCGCGATGTAATGATGTGGTCGTGGAAAGTTGGGAGAGATCGGCAGGCACGGGGTGGAAGGAAGCCAGTTGCTGAAACGA
Source organism: Darksidea phi (assembly GCA_030770425.1). Classification (NCBI taxonomy): domain Eukaryota; kingdom Fungi; phylum Ascomycota; class Dothideomycetes; order Pleosporales; family Lentitheciaceae; genus Darksidea; species Darksidea phi. The sequence continues at coordinate 323,674 of JASJFT010000003.1, read as the reverse complement.
CGGCTGAGTAGTCTGGTTCGCCCCCTATAGGCATTCTGTATGGTATTGCATTGAAGTGACAGGATACAAGGGAGATGATGTTGAGACGTAAGCAAGTGGAAGACAGTGCTTGTGCTTGCCTGAGGCGTTTACGCTAGAGCTAGTTGGGACTAGCTTGAGCCCACCGTTTCAGCTCATCGAGTGCCGCAACAACTTTAAAACCGCCTGCAACCCCGACATCGCTCGAGTTACATGGGGTCATTTCTGAAATATGCAAGAAATTTTCTTGGGAAGCCTCCTTTACGGCCACTTCGATTCCCAACCACCAGATTTGAGGTCGTGGGCGATGACTATTGGCTTGAAGAAGGTTCCGAGGCCTTTCAGTCCGGCTAGTATTATCCTGTGAACATAGGCAATGTGTTTGCATCCAAATATCAAATGTTAGGCAAATTGGGGTTTGGGGTCACGTCGACAGTTTGGCTTGCGCACAACCTCCAGTACGCATCGCAACCGCGTCGTAGTCGAGTCCTCGGGCTGATCGCATCAGGGACCATGACTATGCAACTCTCAAGATTTTTACTCGCAAAGGACTCACCCAGGATGAATCCGAGATTTACCAGCGCCTGAGTAGGGGAAACAGCGCACATCCTGGCTACCAATATATTAGGACCGTCTCAGACGTGTTCACCATTCCACAACCTGGGGGAGACCACAAGTGTCTCGTACAGAAACCTATGTGGGATAGTTTCGAAGACATCTTGAACCGTAATCCTGCCCATCGGGTTCTAGAAACAATCTTGAAGCCACTTTTGGCCCAGGTCTTCCTTGCGCTCGACTATCTACACACCGAATGCCAGCTTGTACACACTGGTAAGCTTAATTTCAACACAGTATAGACCTTTCCATTGACCGAAAAGATATCAAAGGCGAGAACATTCTTATGGAAATCGCCGACAACGGTATCCTTGACGCCTTTGTGAAGGCAGAAGTGGAGACCCCCTCGGCACGGAAAACTGTCGATGGCACAATAATTTACACATCCCGAACTTTCGATCGCCCCAAGCGGTTTGGGAAAGCAGTACTCGGCGATTTCGGTTCTGCTACCTAAGGCGACGAGAAGCCGAAACACTTCGCTCAACCTAACATCTATCGATCTCCGGAAGTTATGCTCAAGTCCGAGTGGAGCTACGCCGGGAGATATTTGGAACGTTGGTTGCATGGCATGTACCCAGGCTTCCGATTTGTCAAACCCTCCCTCTAATCTGCGCTAGATTTGCGATCTTTTCGAAGATAAGCACTTGTTTTCCGGTCGTGACCTAGACAGAGGCGAATACAATACAGGAGCTCATCTCACCGAAATCGTTGCAATGCTAGGACCTCCGCCCTTAGACTTGGTGCAGAGAGGCGAAAGAAGCAGGGAGTTTTTTGATGAGGGTGGCAAATGAAAAGCCGAGCTTCCGATTCGCGACCTCAGCCTAGAAGGTTCTGAGGGGATATATGAAGGGAAAGAGAAAGAGGAATTTCTTCGATTCATGAGGGGCATGGTACAATGGAGGCCGGGGGATCGGAAGACTGTATATGAGCTGTTACACGATCCATATCTGAAAGCCGTGTTAAAGCAATAGCGGGTTTCTTATGTACGTGTGAGATGTTTCTCGTCCAACGGTTGTCTACTTCTCACTTTTAGCACCTGCGTGATACTCCTAAACAATGCAATAATCTTCCCGGTACATTGGAAATAACACAAGCTGTGTTTCAACACCATTTCAAATCTATACCTAATCACACTAGGCTAGGTAGATGATCTCGAAGCATGCCAGTTAACCCCCGTCTATAACTGGATCCGCCAACCCAATGGCTCGAGAGCAAATGAGAAATAAAAGCACAATTCAGCTAGTGAACCTACGGAGGGTGCTACGGTAACACTCGCCTATCCTTAGCCAAGCATCGGCATTGGGGCTGCTCTGCTAGAACCCCGCCTTCACCCTACGCTACGTCATCGACCAACAACACTACGTCATCCCCCCGCGTAAGGTGATCATCTCATTCCCAGGCCCCTTTTTTGCTGCCCTGACCCCAAACGGCAGCCTCCACTCAAACAACAACGCGATGGCCGAACTACCGCATGCAGTGCGCCAGATGAGATCAATCTGTTCTTCTACCCCAATACATATCCCAGAGCCAATCATCGAGTCTGTTCCAGATCAAGTCGCTTCCCACCGCTCTGACGCCGCTGAGACAATGAGCTTCTCGGATCCACCAATGTTCAGTGTAGAAAACAGTAAGTTCATCGCCTATAAAACCTGCCAGAGACTATATTGATCTTCTCATAGTTGAATCAGTCACCTGCTTTTCTGAAGCCAGCGATATGGACTTGGTCGAGCGCCCTAGCTTACCTGCCCTCAGCGAGTACGGTGATGGCAAGGCTTCTGAGCAACCAGCAATCCACGAGTACGGCCTATCGAATATACCTGGAGACCCAGATACTTCTTCAGCCACTTCTGGTAAAAACAGCCCTGTCGACCTCTCTACCATTACCATACCACTACACGTTGGAGACAAACCATCGTCTTCCTCTTCGAAAGGTCAAGGTACGATGGACGGTGCCAATGTTGATACAGCGAGGCGAGACCGACGCCGAGCGCTTGACACGTCACCCGGTCAATCCAAAACGATTAAGCTCATTTCTAAAGATTCAAGTGAAGGCAAGAACGGCATGCCCGGGTCGATCACCGATACTGCCTTGGCCATTGCTCAATTGACCCGAGCAATGGAAGAAGCCACCTTCCTCCTAGAGAAGCCCTTCGATGATCCTCATATAGGATTTCCTCCAGCGCGGATGACGAAGCCCGCTCAGCCGCATGACGAATCGGCGTACAAGCCGCCTCTACTCCGAGGTACGGTCGATCAGGACATGCGTGATGCCGCATGTAAGAGCCTTGATGAGGCTTCTGAGCGAGAGTCGTTTCTTCGTGAACGGCTCCGTAGCGAGAGGGCCACGCGCCTTCAGCTGGAGGAGGAGCTTCAAGGTTTGAAGGACTTGGCTACCCAGAGTGCTACGAACCACGCTGTGCTTACAACTTCCACGTACTGCAACTTACCGGTCCCAAAAAATGGAGCAGACAGCAGCTATCTCAAGCTTGAAGCTAACCGACAAGAGAAAGAGAAGATGCAGGATAATGGTGACGGTCTTCGCAGTCATCTCTCATCCGCAACTCGCACGCAGATCACTCTACATGAGCAAGAGCCCCGTTTCGGCGCTGACAGTGCTGATACCAAAGATCAAGGAGAGAGAGGTATCGCTGCCGTGAAGAGATGCGATAGAGCGGTCGAAGAATTGAGAGTCGCGAATGAGCGCCACGCGGTTACTTTGCGGGAGCCGAAGACCGACGTGGCCCTTTCAGATACGCTCATTCAAGAGAAGAGGGCTCTGGAAGCTAAAGTGAAGCATCGAGAAGCTCTCATTTCCAGTCTGCGCAGGGACCTCGAACGCAGCAAGTCTCTTATAGAAAAGCTCCAGCGCGACCGGAAGGAGCATGGCGCTAAGCTCAGCAAACTCCAAAACATCAACACGAGGCTTGAAAAGCAGCTCAAAGAGGTAAAGCAACGTGCTTTAACTTTAATGTCGGACTTGAAGAAGTTAGAAGCATCAAAGGCCGAGCTCGCACGAAAGTCTCGGTACTTACCTCATCATCTTCGAGTACCTCCTCGTCTTCGAGAGTCTCAGGACTTACTTCCTCGTCTTGGAGAGAAGGTTGTTCCCTGAGTAGTGACTACATTTTGAAGACACTAACCTCATGACGGTAACGTCATGAAAATCTACGGCTATGACACTGAAGTTTTCGATTGGATATCAATGTTAACAAGAATCATCGTCTCTGTCGCAATCATGGTTCAGGTGAAAATATCCGTCGGCACGTTTACAGATGAACGGGATTGCAGGGACTGTCTTTTAGGGGCATTGTGCTTCGCTCTAAGCGTCTCTAGATGCGTCAATGTATGGTAGGCGAATCGGTAGCCAGGAAATTGAAATCATGAATGACCCTCCTGTGACTGAGTTTGCGCTATATATACCATTTGCATATTTTGTAAGAATGGCTATTTCTAACGTTCTCACTCAATGTCCTTCGTTGTATATGGTGTATGCCACTGATATACATATGCAAAACGAGACTACGAGTGAATCTATACAATGACGCAATAATATACATAACAGTAACGTATATCACTGCCCCTAAGCCTGCTCCGCGACCCACATAGCTTCCTCCATGGTGAAACCCTTCGTAGCATACTTGAAATGCAACAACAGAACCAACCAGCTCCGCACATTCCCTGTCAACAAATCACCAGCGAAATACCCCGCATGTTCCACAAATCCGCTAGCCATGTCGAGCGGCAACTGCGCAGTGGCACGCTTCTGCGCTTCGTTCGTTGCACCGCTCACTAGGGACTTCAGACTCGATTGCGGTATGGAGGTGAGCTGGTTCAATGATTTCGGGAGGCCGATGCCGGAGGTCCACCTTGAGGTGCACAGTAGATCAGGGAAGATGTTGTCTTCATTGCAGTAGGGGGCGTAAGGGAGGTCGGCTGGGATAGGTGAAGGGCCGTCCATGAAGGCGTTTTCGGAGCCAAGATGTTCAGGCCTACAAGTTGATTGGTATTGATACGGTTTACGCATTTGTGGCGCAGAGAGCGCCTTCGCTGTTGTGTATCAGCGCGTCGCAAATGGAAGCGAGATCAACAACGAGCGCAAGAACGAATCCCACGCCGCCACGAAAATATTAGCCTCAGGACACTTTTATGCACATAAATTTACCGTACTCGCGCAAGCATCAGCACAAGTATCACTACCACCTTCCCTCACATAGCCATCGAGATTGGCCGGGTAATCCACTTGGTTCACTCCCTGCACGTGTATGGCGCCATTCAGCTCCTTGACGAGGACTTCTTTGAACTACGGACCGATCCATACGCCCAAGTTTCCTGAATCGAAGGTGCCGCGGCCGAAGACAGGGGCGTTGAGAAAGCAGGACATGCGGCCGGCGATAACCTCGTCCACGCCGGTGGAGGTGTCGTAGGCATCGCCGCGTGTGGGGTTGGCGATGGCGACGGCGGAGAGAAGGAGCGCGGGGATGGCGGCTTTCATTGCTGGGTACGTATTAGTTGGAATGAATGCGGTAACGAAAGAGCCGATGACACACGGGATAGGTGAGAGCGGGGTGCAGTGCTTGTGCGACAACGTAGCTAAATACAAACCTTCTTAGGAATCGGTATCCGCCAAGTCTTCGTCTTTGTCTTTCGAGTAGCTTCTTGAACAGTTTTATGCGGCTATTGGACTGAGTGACAGTTATATTCGGTCTTGTAACATCCGGCACTAGCCCAAACAACATTGCTCACCATCCTTCTCAACCGTTTCTTCAGCTTTTTCCGAATGTAGTCGAGCAGTATGCGAAAGGATCGGTCTGATTCGCTAAATTGGTATCGGGAGGTTGTTAGAATGTTTCGTATAACCCCAGATATGGAGCGGACTGGTCGAAGGAGCTAGCTGATGCGGAGGCCGATTTGAGCACCTGCGCTCCTCTAATAACTCCACCAACTCCATCAACTCGATCCACATTTCCCCCTCGTCGTATTCGCAATAGGGGCTGTATTTATCTAGTGCGAATAGTCGTTCTATGCCCAGAGCTTTGTCGTTCCTTCACTGACGGCGCTGTCGAGTGGCGAGAAGAGAGGGACCGCAGTAACTTCCTTCACTCACCAAACGATAGACCTTAAACCACGAACACGCAAGGCCTGGACCTAGAGGGAATGAGAGTGAGCACTAGCGTCTCTCGCAATAGGAAAGTTCTTTTACTGATAAAGAGAAGGACCTTTCGTTCCGAGTGGGGAACTTCAGACTCGCGAACCGAACCAACAGCGTCCAGCTCAGAGACACACTTCTCGCTCTTGCACATATCTGCCTATACCTTTTTTCAGCATGCCGCTACTTTTGACTCTCGAAGTGGTCTATCTAACCTCAATTTTCCTCTGGTACCATACTAGGTTCTAGTTCGCCCTCACCACTTTCAATCCCTCTGCAACACGGTTCCGATGCCGTCATCCAAGCGTTGTGCTGAACTACATCTTAATGTACTCGCACGGCCATGAGGTAGAAACAGTTGAATCTAACCTCATTCAAAATCATTTTCCTTAATTCAAGTCCTAGCCATTGCAATCACACATGTCGAGCCACCGGCCAAAGGCATCGCACTTACTGCCACTCTCACCTACGGAAAGCCCGTGGCAACGGCTAAGTGAAAGCGAAAATGCAGCGCCGCTGCCCTGGCAAAGCGCACACGCCAAGACTAGGTCTCGCAAGATATTCTCCAGATATCTCATTGTGGACCTTCCTTTCCCACCATACAGACGCAGCTCACTACCAGCACCTTCTTCCACTTCGAATCAGACTCGCTGGTACGCTCAGTCGACTCTCCGCTGCTTCCTCAAGATGGATCCTCGCGCTCGAATGTTCTTCCCTAGGATGCCGACGCCTCCTACCGCATTCGTCGCTCAGGCGCTCGATGACCCGGACCACAGCTCCAAACACCCCGAGCCGGACCTTCTGCAGCAGATGATCACGACGCTGAAAAAAGAGAACGAGGAGGATGCGCAGCGAGTGCCGGTTACTGAATTTCTTGCGTCTCTCAAGTTGGACTCCGAGTCGGACGAGGATGAGGAGAATAGTCGCGGAAACGAACGTTTCCCATATCTAGTCGTCTGGACAGCACTAATCTGTGAGCAGTCAAGCCTGTACGATCTTCTGCTTAACACTCTTACGAGTATCAGCAAAGAGGACCCTGGCGTTGCCAGTAAACAAACTCAAACAACGACTACGGCGACACATGACAAGGACACTCAGACTCTACCCGCTACTTCCCTTAACAAGGTCTCTCAAACGTTTACCTCGGTCTGCCATGATCAAGTGACGCGGACTCTCGCCACTTCTCGCGACAGCAAGGCGACCCAGACCTTCGATGTCAGCCGCTGGTTGTACGCGCTCGAGGTTTGTCAATACTTTACATGACTATGGAGCATCACAAACTAACGTCAAATCTCTAGGCAGCTGAGACTGAGGCCGAGACAGAGCCTGTCACCGTCAGTGCAGGTACCATGACCAAGGAGACCAGCATCTCGGAGTCGACCGCTCAGTCGGGGCAAGCCGACAACATAGAGGTTATGCTTGCCTTGGCTCGGGCGCAGGGATATCAGGCGGGATTTGCTCAGGGGCTGGCTGACGGAAAGAGCCTTGCGTTCAAGGAGCCGAAGCCGAAGGTCGAGCCGGTCAGCAACCCGGAGGTGAAGGAGGAGGTTCCACCGGAGGTAAAGGAGGCAAAGCCAGTAAAGGCAGTCAACAAGGCGAATGACCCTTTCAAGAACCTCTTTGAAGAGGTTCGGAAGCAAGTCGGACCGGGCAAGTAGGGAATGGGAACTGGGAGGCGGTGTTGGCGTCAGAGTTCAACCAGACCTAGTCCCAATGTAGCTAGGACGACTTGGTCGGCATTATAATCCGATCTTCTTCTCCTTATCCAAGTTTGATGAAGAGTAGCCTGATGACCTTCAACGTACAAAACACAGCCTAGATGTTAAAATATTTGGGTACCACAGTAGGTAACGGCGTACTCATGGTCAATCTAGGAATTTCCATTTTCTCTTCATCTAGGCTCGCCGCTTGAGCGCCCTTCTACGATGCACAGCCTATTGGTGGCAACTAGAATTTAGTTGATAATTTAGCTTCTACGAAACATAACCCGCTGAAAGTAATCAGATTACGCAATACAAGAACAGATTTATTTTGAACTCGTACAAGCTACCTGCACACGTAGCTAATAGATTACCAGTTTGCGCTCTCAACCACCCAGTTATCCTTCACCAAGCTGTTTTTTGACTGCGGATCCAGGATGACCGCCTTAGCAGTGTCATTAGCCCTCCATTGCCACTCCAAATACGCCACTGCTGCCTTTCCGAACTTACCGCCGTTGGTGGCCGAGTAGGTGCCACCATGACCAGTATCCAGGTTCGCACGGAGCTTTGGGAGGCCTGCGTTGAGAAGCGGGTAATCTTTCGCTGACTGTACGGTTGTTAATACGCAGAATGCTAGGCAAGGTGCGAGGAACGCTTACTGTGGGGTAGCCCATATCAGACTTGCCTCCGATGAAATAGGCGACCGGGACCTTGATCTCCTTCAGAAGATATCTGCGATCGTCCTGGAAGATGGCAATGTTGAACAACATGATCCTCTTAATCCTATCGCAACACCTCGTCAGCATTTCTTCGACACGTTCGCCATATCGCAGTGCCCCACTCACCGGTCGTCATGGTACGCCGTGCTCATAGCTTCTAGCCCGCCACAGCTATGTCCAGCCGTCGTAATCTTCGTCGTGTCCACGTTGCCATATTTTTTGGCCTTACCCGCCATAGCCCAATCAACCGAGTCCCTCATATCCTGCACCTTACTCTGCTGGCTGGTATTCCCACTTCCATTCGGCGTACCATCCGCCGCAATAACATACCCATAACTCGCGATCTCGACCAAAAAGTTTTCGTATGTTCCCGCAGCCAGAGTACACGCGCCATTACCCCACGCAATGAATGGCAGGCTCAGATTTCCCGCGGGGGGTGTTTTCGGCGCGAAGATGGTGTGGCCGGGGAGGGAAGAATCGGTCGTCATGGCGGCGGGATAGGGACCGGAGCCTGTCGTCTTTTGGCCATTGCCTTTGGGCGTCTCGCTGCCGCCGCCATTTCCACCGCCGCCCGTGTACTTGGGGAGGTCGGTGAGCGAGATGCTGAAGATGCCGCCGGCGAAGTCGCCGTCACCTTTTGCGGGAAAGTTTCCGGGGGCGGGGTTGAAGGTTTGGGGGAGGGCGAGGGAGAGGGCTTGTGGGGCGGCTGCAAGGGCCGTGAGGACGTGGAGGTTGACCATCTTGACTTCTAGAACACCACGAAAAGGACCTTCTACATCGATCTGTAGAGATTGTGACCTGATCTTATATGCACCCGCACGTTTTCAGCAGCGGGATAAAAAAGCCACCCGATATACGAGTACCATTGTTCCCTGCTCACGATCGCGGTTGTTCTAAGGATCGTCTATATTAACCGGGACCAACGACCCACCGCTAGATTACCCGTAAGATTAGCGAAGGGAAGAATACGATGGCGTAAAGTGTACAATCCAGGGTAACCATGCACATGATTAGATTTTGGTTCTCGGGACTGAAACCGGCATTGGTGGGTTGCCTCGGGTAACTTTTCGGCAGCACCGATTTGCCACTTCGTCTTCGTGCTATAGTGTTACTCTGAAAAGACCCCAAGATGTAACAATTAATAGGAGCGTGGAAGCCATGCGACATCTAAGCGTTGCTGTTATTGACGTGATCCGTGAGAGAGCTCCATGTCGTCGGTCATATCACCCGTCTTACCCCAATCATCGCGTGCGCTCGCGCGGAATCCGACGAAACGGGACGACATATGACAATGTCGGGATCGGAATGACATCTGGCACCCCTGAATTCATACCTGTCTCTCCCTTCAACAGTCCCACGTTACCAGTAACCAATGGTGTCGTTACCCGCACCCAAATCCCTTATCTTCTACGAATCTAACAAGGCTACCAACTCCTTCCTTTCTTCGGTACTAAAATCAGCGCTCTTTTACTACTTCTTTTACCACCTATTTGATCCGATTATTGATCAAACGATACTCCTGAACTTATACGGTGCGACCGGCAAAAGTATTCCTACAGACACCTCCCACGTCTTCCAGTCCTCCGCTTCCGCAAGGCCGAGCGATCGTGAAGTTAGAATAGTCGTGACAAGAAAGCGGGAATGCCTAGCGAGGTTTGCAGGTACTGTTCACCGTAAGTGATAGTCCGAGTAAATTGTTGTGTGCCCTGCTTGCGTGAGAGAATTTTTTGAGTAAGATGACCAAAAATAAAGGCACGATGAGATGTCTGGAAAGCTGTTAGGGTGGGCTCCGCGTATCGCTGGATGTAAGTCCTCACCAGCGATCAGGATGAGCAATGCGACTATGATTTCGAGCATTGTGACATCGTGTGGTGAGGATTGAAATGCGATTTCGCGCACATTGGCTTTCAAATTGTTTTTCCAAAGACGACGTTATGATGAGGTTGTAGTTGGTCCGATGAATTGTCTGGTACATGGTGCATCATGACGACATGGAACTTACCAAAGTGAAACCATAATACAACAGAAGAGGCGCGGGCTTTAAATCGAATCGAACCAATGGCATTTTGCGACTGGATTAAGCATTTGTTGCGCTAAAGTCAGTGTCAGCTTTTTCTAGTACGGTAGGCCTCTGACAAGGATTGCCGCTCCTCCCAAAGCGCATTCACATATCTTTTAACAAAGTTATCTAGGGCGATGAAGGGAGAACGAATCTTGGGCGTTTCAGTTCGAGCTATGAGTGCTCAATGTTTCTGCTTGTAGCGGGAACATGTCCGGAATCCTCGCTAGCTTACATCTGTACGACTTGCGTTCATGGACCTCTTTCGTTTACGAAGGATACTGCTGAGCCTTACCTTTTTGGCCGCATCGCGAAGAGCTTGCGCTACAAGTTCTAGAGGAAAGATTGGGTGAGGAAAGACAACTTCTGCGAAGAAGTGCGCCGCATGTTGCAATGCATATACTACGCCTAATTATTAGACACGTTAGTAGCACTCCTCAATGAGTGACGATACTCGGCAGGTCCGAACAAAAATAGGAAATATCAGACCCGACAATCGCTTCATCTGAAAGGAGGATGACTGAAAGTGTGATTGAGTCTGGGAATGGTTACTAAGCGCACCTTATGATGCGCGTCACTTCCGCCAGCTGCCTAAAGGACCGTCGGGTTTGATATCTCCACATCCGCAAATCCGCCATGTCTGCATCCTCTGGGAGTTGTCTATCATTACCTCTTTTGAGTAACTCCTATCTCCTTTTATGTACGGCGGTTTGTTATGTCCGCTTATCGCCGACAGCATGTCCGCGAACCCTTAGCCATTTAAACCTTCCAACACCTCGTTGAAGAAGGCCTAAGTCTCAATTATTGGTAAAAATTCTTCTATCTTCTGGTTCAGTCATTGACCATGCCATCCGACCTTGCGTCTCAGCACCGTGCGCTCGTTCTGGAAACTATCGAAGCGGGTCTTCAGATCAAGGAGTTACCAACCCCTCAGCCCGAACTTGGTAACGCTATCATTCGTATCGAATCAGCAGGTGTTCTCTCTTATCACAAAGAAATCTATGATGGGACTCGTCACTACACTTTTCCCACGCCACTCGTCGGTGGTGCGAGCGCAATCGGTCGCATCGCTGCTCTTGGACCGGACGCTACCGTCCTACAGAAAGGCCAGCTGGTCTTCTGCAACTGCATGATCCACGCTCGGGACGATCCGGATACTATGTTCATACTAGCCATCAATGATGGTCCAAGCGAGAGTAGCAAGAAGTTAATGCGCGATGTATGGCGCGATGGGACCTTCGCTGAGTATGCAAAGATTCCGTTGGAGAACTGCATTGTGCTGGATGAGGCAAGATTGTGTGGCAGTCTCGGCTATTCAGTCTCAGACTTGATGTACATGGCTCATCTCCTTGTTCCGTACGGCGGATTGCGAGATATTCATCTTGAACCAGGCGAGACTGTTGTCGTTAGTCCAGCAACGGGCGGATATGGAGGTGCGGGCGTACGTGTAGCCATCGCAATGGGCGCAAGAGTAATTGCGATGGGCCGGAACGAGAAGGAGTTGGCTCGTTTGAAAGAGCATGTGCTCACTGGAACGTCAAACGCTAGTATCGAAACCGTCAAGATCACTGGTGACGAGGCGGCAGACACAGCAAGCATAGCAGCTTTTGGAACCATTGACGCCATCTTGGACTTCACTCCGCCACATGCATCGAAATCAACGCACTTGAGGAGTGCAGTTTCCGCGCTTCGTCGGAACGGGCGCGTTAGCATGATGGGCTTTGTCGACAATCCGATGGTGCCGTGGAATTTTGTGGGGAAGAACATCTCGATAAAGGGCAAGCTGATGTATGAGCGAGAAGACATCGTTCAGTTCGTGAAGTTGCTCGAGAGGGGGTTGTTTCCTCGCGGCAAGAACTTAGTTGATACGCGAAGCTTCACATTGGAGGACTGGAAGTCTGCGTTTGACGTCGCGGCAGAACATTCTGGGATTGGAAAACATGTGATCATTAGTCCTTAGTCGTATTTCGTCCGCTACTAGTTTTACCTTAGGACAAGCGTCTGGAGTGTATAATGTTTCGCTTATATGTATATTAGCTTAGGGATCTCAGATAGATTTGTTCCCCACTCATACAATCCGGCGTCTTCAATATTGTCGCAAAGTTTGTTATGTCGCTCAACAATAACTAAGCGCTAGCTGCTTACGAAGAAGAGCGGGCAACCTACCGCACAGCAGTCATCAGAGTGGACGCTCAGCTCGACAATCTGCAGCGAAGTAACTCTGCAGCCATATTCCGCGTCGTTTTAGACGGAACAGCGACAAAGAGGAATCATCATGCAGAAGCTACGAAACCTACGGAAAGTGCAAGAAAGTCGAAGCCGTGCGAAGCGCTTCGATCATGTACAAGAAGAACCTAGTAAGCTCAATTAACCCACGTCGCCGGCCACGTTTATTTCCCAGGCCTACACCTCCAAATCCGCGAATCGGTGTGTAAGAGGCAACTGAAACATCAATGGTGAGTGTAATCTTAAGAGGTTATAAATCCGTAGTCTCAGCTTATGGCGGCAATAAAGTGGGTTCTTGCTTAAGCTTTCATTATTCACTAACCCTTATATGAGGCATAGATACGCAAAGACAGATAGCGATCGCACGCTCTTCGCACACTTGATATTAACCTTCTCTTCTCCGCCAACATGGTTAAGCCTCACACTCTTGTTTAGGAGTTGACGCTGCAAACACACTGTCGAATGGTTCCGCCCAACCGCTAGAGATCGACTGCGAATCCGTAATAAGCTTTCCCATGTTTAATTAATTTCCAAATACGTTTCAATCATAGTGCACTGTAGAGTAAGTGCGTCGTGAATGTACCTCCGTCAACTCGGTGGCGCCGGTGTCAGAGCGGTTGCGCGTAGTCGACGAAGTCGTACGAGTACTGTCACGGATGTCTGCTCAACAGAACACTTCAGGACTCCATTCGATGAGGAGATTCCCTAAAAGCAACGGTTAACGCGGTAATACTAAGGAAATAGGGAAACGTTTAATCAAGCCTGGTCCCTAGATAATTTGTACTAGGGACTCTCTCTATATAAATAGCTAGATACTTAGCTTATATAGAAATTAGAGTGCTTAACTTCTAATACTACGCTATACGTAATAGTAATAAGCCTAGATTATAACTAATTACTTTTACCCCTTTATTATCTATATTATTAATAATTCCTCTCCCCCAGAGCTTGGGCTATTATCCGGCGTAACGTTACGTTAGCTTCTAGGCTGGCTATATTTTTTATAATTCTAATTACCTTATTATATTTTAATATTTCGATATCTTACGTAATAGATAGTAACTATACGATAATAATAGCTCCTAATTTACTAATAATATATATAGATAATTAAATATATTAATAATATCGAACTCTTTATTTTCCCTAGCTAGATATTCTTATTATTCTTTATTCTATCTATTTCTATCGGTTTCTTTATTTTCGATTCCCTATCGGTACGCATGCTCACTCCTTTGTCGCCGCCAGCACGAACTAGTACATTGCCATCTTCAGCGGCACTCTTCAGCCTTGGTCTTTTACAACGATCAGCCATAACGCATTTTCGGCGTATAAATCAATCACGATCCACTAACCAAGACGATAGCGTATGAAGAACCTGTTCGTGTGGCTATATATGTCCGTCCAACGGACGTACCAGGCACTCCTCAAGATCGACAAAATCAAGTGGCTCAGCTCTTTTGCGATGAAATCTTCGGTCACCTGTTTAATCCAGATCTCAACACTGTTACATTGCTAACATTATTTCACTAGGCTACGTTAGAGACCGTATGGGATCGCACACCGCGCGTAAAGAGAGCGAAACAGGAATGGAGGCCGCATGGGATCGTACACCACGCGTAAATACATGCAACAGGAAGCAGGATGTGGACCGCGGCTTCAATGACTTACTTATTTTTCATCATTACGTGATATCAAGACTCTAGAGAATACATTCGAATTCAGAGAGCACTTCTCCTAGAACATTGCGGTGCCATCAGTCACAATATTTCTTACCTCGCTGGCCATGCGTGCCACTCGCGCTATCCGCACTGTAGCACAAAAACTTGTGTTATAAAGAATGCACTTCAAGATTGGAGATCCTAGCCTAGGTAGCTAGAGATAAGTTGCATCCCTTAGACAAAACACCCCCGCCAAGAAAAGCAGCCGGAAAGCTACTACTAGTCCTTTTGAGCCTTATCAAGTTCCTTCTGGATAAATTCCTTTTCCTCAGCCGTCAATGTTTTCTAGAATAGATACTTTGTAAGCCTCGTTTATAAATACTTAAAAGAGTATTCCTAGATAGACCAACCTTTTGTTCAATTGCGCCCTGTAACTATAGTGAAGAGCCTAAGGTTAGCGAAAGGTACCCTTGTTTAGTGTCTCAGCGCTTACAAGCTGCCTAGCGCGGTAAGATGCTGCCAAAACTACCTCCCAATTCTTCCGCTGCTTCAGGCAATCCTCAACGGTAATTCTCGGCATAGTTGGAAGGCTCTAGTAGAACAGGCTTCGTGAAGAGGGAAGAAGTTGAATAACGATAGTAGACTAAATTTCTAGACTTGATAAGTGCTATAAACGCACAGAGTAACAATGCTGGAGTGAACTAATAGGAGCTTTTGAACGAGCGATGGGCGAGGTTTTTATCTTAGGGCTGCATAGGCGAAGTTGTAGCACAGCCTCTATTGGGCGAAGTTGTAGCACAGCCTCTATTGGGCGAAGTTGTAGCACAGCCTCTATTGGGCGAAGTCGTAGCACAGCCTCTACTCTAACGTAGGAAGCTATTAACGTGGTTCACCAGCGAGTGACCCACACCAGTAAGCGCGCCACCTTTGCCAAGACTCTACTATCACCAACAACACCAACAGCGGCAAGTGCCTCTCGATGCTCGAGGGGCATAGCGGTTGGGTCAACTCAGTAGCCTTCTCCTAGGACTCGGCCCGGCTCGCGTCGGCATCAGGCGACAGGACGGTCAAGATCTGGGACGCCAGCAGCGGCGAATGCCTGTAGATACTTAGTATTAGCAAGCTACTTTACCGCATCTTATTTGACATTACCAGATTATACCTACGCACTGATATTAGCCCTATCGAGATTAGTGTTCCGTTAGGTCTTTTAAGTCCACCTCCTTCTAATCTAGAACTCTAGAATCCTTAGTATTAAGGCTTAATTTTAAGCGTAAATAGTATATAGATAATATATAACTCCGTGAACCTAGTATAGCTACCCTCAGAGTATCGACCGGTATACTTAGCGGTGTTAGGGGAGACGATTGGCGTTGGAGTTAGAAGTAGAAGAATATGGATATGCAATATCCACTATAGTGTACCTTTAGGCACTGCAGGGTTTATGGAGAGATAATATACTATATCTTATATTCTTTATTATCTCTGTTGCATAGAGGGGGCCAAGGATCGACGTAGCTATATAGCTTGCTAATTGCCACAGTGAAGATTCGCCACTTGAGCCTGTCAAGAGTAGATGAACGCCTTAATCACACTAGCAAGGAGGGCGGCCGACCCGCTCCTGCCACAGGGTTGCGAGGTGGCGAATTCTGTAGGTGTTTTCAGAAGTTGAGTGGAGATCGCAAGGCTAGGGCCGGGGTCAGCCCGCTTGCCAAGACTCTGCGCAGCCACATCAGGCGCCTGACCACCGGCGGCCCCGCCAGAATCATCATTTCTGGGAGGCGGCGCGAAAAGGCACGCTGCAAGTGTCGAGGGAGTTGGAAAAGGCGGGAGAAACAGGCTGCTCGAGATGGTCATGTGTTGGCACAAGTGGGCCACCCCGCCAAAAAAAAGGACGCCTGTTTCAACGCACCTCGAATAGCCGCCCCCCAGAACACTGAGCACGCGCAAAAATCAGGTAGACTAGAACTATCGATTAACGCGATTTGAACTAGCTAGATTTCGAGTACTCGAAAGGCTGCGCTGCGCGGCTATACGATATCCCTAGAACTATACTCCGCCGACGCGTTAACGGCGTATATCTCTGTCTCATATATTAATAAAGCGTATAGCCTAGTATTTACTAATAGATTATAGGATAGGAATCTAGCCGCGCGCAGCGAGTAGAGTATCTACTCTCTACTATACGTCGATTATCTATAACGAAAATCCTCATCGGTTAAGCTTTACTATCTAAACTACTAAAGTCTACTCTTTAGATGGCTATAGCTTACGTTTTATAGTATTAGTTTATACCTATAAAAGAGACTCGACTGTCTTGAGAATCCATTCTGAGTATCAGTTCCTGCTCCGATCTGTACCTATTTATCTACTAATAGCAGTCTCGTCACTTGCATTTACAGACAGTTGTGTAATCTCGACAAAGTAAAGAAAGCCGTAACCAATGCCTCCACGCAGCCTGACGCTATAGTCGTGCTTCCTTATACCTGAACGAAGTACTGTGCGATTTAGGGCCCACGCACATGAACACCTCTATTCCTGGTCAGCGAATGGCGTCCCGCTTCCTGTCCTTGTAGAGCAGACTGCAGTCGAAGTTTGACCCCATGTATCAGTCGAGACACCTTGTAGCAAACCGGTCCTGCAGCGCACGGTAGCCGGCCCACGCTCGGCTGCCTCCCCAGGCTAGCGCAAGCTCTTTTCCATCCAACTTCAAGGGAAAATCCAACGTGGAGATGCTCCAACGTAGCAAATTATCCTCGGCGGCTCTCAGGCTTCTTCCTCACCATCCTCCTACCACCCCGCTTAGTGACAGCTCAGAAAAGCCTTTCTCCTCCAGTCCAGCCCGCTTCTCACGGGGACCTCAAACTTCCTGTTCTTATCTAAATAGTTACCTCTTAACAACTCATAGATTTCTTCATTAGCCTTGACATCCTTATTCTTCGCATCGAGCTCCTCATTCCAATCCCGCCAGTCTTCCTGGGAGTGGAGACTCCAGGTCATCGCTGCTGCTGGCGGCTTAGTGACTTCGGGCTCACCATTGGACGAGGACTCCGCGTCGAGGACAAGAACGAGCATATCCATCCCCGGTGCTCGATGAAGCAATTTAAGCTGGGGATTGCGATAGGGCGTGGAGTAGGGGAAGTATACCGGATCACGTAAGGTTTGAACCTTGCTTTGGGGGAGGTTGGAAGGAGTTTCTCTTTTCGGAAGGCGTATCTTCACAATCTTCGCGTTGCAGGATAATGGAGGTAGTGCGACGTGGAGGAAATCAGAGTTCCAGTAGGTGAGTACGAGCGGATGCTCAATCGCGCCGGCACTCTCGTAAGCTGCCGATATGGTAGGATGTGTTCGCTCTAGGACGCATTCAGCATCCCGATTGTCACAGTACGAGAAAGACGAGAGCGACAGTGATTGCTTGAAGCCTGTGTCGGACTTGGTGGCCGTATAGAGCAGATAGTAAAGCGTATGCTCGGTTTCAGAAAACTTGAACTCCTTGCGCATGGCAACTATGCTGGAAAACTGGGCATCAACCGGCTCTGGTAAGATCGTAGACTGGATTTTGCCGGACTCAAGATCCATCATGCACAGCTGATGTCCGGACTGGCTCCAGACTGCGGTCGCTTCAGTGGGATGGAACGCACAGACAGCATCCATGTCGATTTTTGACCTCCAAAAATGCCAGATGGGAGCGCCTCTATCTCTAACGACAAGCATGCAATGGTGAGATACATGGTCTTCGCCGTCGGACGATGCATCGTCCGTCTCCGAATCGGATTCAATATCAGAGGGGTTCATAGAACCGTATCCTGATTCTTGATTTGATTGAGTTGAGAACGTGTCACTCTTTTCTGGGGGCTCTTGCATGCAGTGGAAGGCTGCGGCGGTACGAGATAGCGTGGACCCATTAACTGTACCCGTCACGGATTTGCAATGGAGACGCCATGCCCTAGTAGTCCGTCCAGAAGAAATAGTCTCAGGAAAGCTAAGTTCACCCCCTCCATCTGCACTAGAATAGTGACGAGCCGTCAGTCGACTGGTATCAACGAGCCAGTATTCCTCCATTATATCAAGATTTCCGCTGAAGAATTGTGAGTGTGGCGAGAGAACCGCAGAGACAACCCGACCTCTACAAGCTGGAGGATTGGACGGAGTAGCTTCGATGTTAGCGGCAAGCGACACCCATTTTGTGCGGTACTGTCTGGGAGATTTCTCACGGGCCATAACGAGTACATCGAGTGAGCCATCGCCGAGTTGCACATCAATTGGAGCGTCGGACGCCACGTCTGAATGTGAGAGGGCGAAAATTTTAACTTTGCCCTCGCGCCATGGGACCATACCAGGGAGGCTTTCCTCCCACGCTTGATCCATAACGCACTGGCTAACCGCTTCCGGGAGCGAATTCAGCACCGGATACCATTCAGTCACGAAACTGTAAAACGCCGCGAAGGTGCGTGGACCATCTGATCCGTAGTCCCCTCGGTCAAGCCAATTAGGAAGTGGGATCGCGAAATAGACATCATCTGCACATTGTTTCTTCGGCCTTGGTCCTGTAGCTTCAAGATGATAACCACCAAAAAACCGGCCACCATTCTTCGTGTATCTTGCATATAGATACGGGACGACCCGCGTTTGCACAGCTACGCATGTCCAGAATGCCGTGCTTCTGACGAATTTGACGACCTTTTCGTAGAGATCTGCTGAGCAGTCCGTATTGCTCAGGTACCGGTACCAAAACGCTGCCGCATGCCGAAGGAAAGAATGCTCGTCCGCTGTAATGATTGTCGAGACGTCCTGAGGAATATGATACCTTTCGTAATTTAAGTACGAAAGAGCTGACAGACCTAACTCGAGATTAGCCTTCGCAGATGAGACGAAGTACTGCCGAAGGCGCTCATCGGGAATCTGCAAGGCATCGGGGTCTTGCACGAAGAAATCCTGTATTGATTTATGAGCCACCTTCAAAAGCGGATCGTCTTCGGTGCCCTTCGCCGACCGGTCAAAGATGACGAGGTTCGAGCATAGCTCTTCGATAAGCTCCGGCTTGGGCAGGCATTTCGTCGAAAAGTCCTCCATGCCTTTTGACGCCGCTAAAGCATGAGTAAGCTCGCTCAAATGAAGTGGCTGGATAGCCCCAACGAGCATTGTGAAGATGGACCGGGCCAGCTGCTGATGACGCTCGGGACGTGTTATTAGCCGCGACAAGGTACGCATGTAGCAGCCAGTAAGACCTTTTGGGAACTTGTTCAGTTCGTCGTCTATCTCATCTTCGCAAGTAGTGCCCTCGCCGTCCAAGATAGCCATCATATGGCGGACCCACATGAAGTTACCTTCGGATTTGGTTGTCCAGTACTCAACGCACCATTCGCAGTCGTGATGGAGGTGATCAGTAACATATTTCCTGATGTCCTTCATGAGGCTCTCGGGAGAAGCTTCGATTTCTGTGACACTATGTTTGCGCATCATTGTTCGAATGTCAGAGTCCGGTCGGCTGCGAATGTAGCAATACGCATTAGCAAATTTCTAAAATTAAAGGAGGGCAAAGTTATGAACCCAGCATGCTGTTCTAAACAAAATCTATTAAAACCTCATAGCGTGACTCTCCAGATCGAATACTGAGACATGCTGATATGTGTACCGCGACGCACGTACCTAGCTAAGAACCACTTCACAATGCCGTACGTCTTCGAATGAAGCAAACGGCAAAGCGAGAGCAGAAGCATTTCCGGATTCTCACACTCGTCAAGGCCATCAACGATGACGTGAATCCTGCTTTGCTGTTTCAGGAGTGCCTCTACGACATCGATCGCGGTTTTGGAATCGTTGAGTTTCGAGCAATGGTTCTTTAGATCTTCTTCGTAAAGTCGCTTCACTTTCTCAGGAAGAGGGTCTGAAGGACTGAGTAACTGCAAGGCAAGAGCTCGGAGGACATTGATGGCTTTCTTCCGCACTAAGTCGTTGAAGGAACAGAAAAACGTCGCTGTCCTTTGTCCCTTATCCTGAAGTTTCCGAACGACTGCCGAAGAAAGAATGGTCTTTCCCGCTCCGGGAGGTGCGCTGTACCAGATAGACGTCGACTTCCTTGCTACGAGCCACTTCTCCATATCTGGGTGTTGGAACAACCATTCGCAGGTGTCATCGTGACGGGTTTCGAGGTGTATTCGGATATCCTGTCTGACATCGAGTCTATCCTCTTCCTGGCTCGCTTTAATCCAGTTCACAATGTCATCCCGTAGTTTGGCCTGCTGATCATTTGACTTCTCGACCCGCCTTTCCCTCCTCATCTCCGCGTCGGTCGCCTGCGCAAGCATTTGCACTTTCTTCTCATCCCCCTCCAGTATCTGGCGGAACCGCTGCCACTCGGCGTCCAAAGGCTTGACGATACCGGTGAGCAATGTCTTGTACGCCTTGCGACTGAAGAGGGCTGCTGCCCTGTGCCAAAATGAAACGATATTCTTGTACGTGTTGACCAACAACTGCTGCATATCCGTAGATGCTTCGTAGGCTTTTGCAAATAGATGGTAGCATTTAAGGCGGTTCCCTATAGTTTCCATTATTGACAGGACATCTTCAAAACATTTCCGAAACCCTTCCGCGAGCAAGAGGACGATGCGGGCTCCCCCGTATATCAATGAGGCTGGAGCAGGCCCAGCTTGGATCATAACGTCGCAAGCTTTTGTGTACTGAGAAAGGCCTGACAATAACGGTTCCAACCTCTCAGCGATGCGTCTTGTATGACTCGTGCGCTTTTGCTTCTCATCTAAATGTTTGACGAAGAGCGCAAGCTGCTCCGAGCTTCTGTTGCCTACTTCCTGAGAAGGCTTGTCGACTGCACTCGAGTGGAGCTGAGAGAGGACCTCTCTGTAGAATGGACTACGGGTGTCTTCGTCACGCTTGAGATCGGAGATGAAGAACTCCAGTGCAATGGCGAAAGTGTTGCTCGTAGCTGCCATGGCTGGGTCTTGATGCGATGCGAGTGGGTGACCTTTGGGTGTACTTGGGAGGAATGCCTCTACGCCTCAAATCCCGTCTTGAGCAGCGAAGAAGGCAACGAGGTAATGGAGACCACTTATGACTAATTTCAGCTTGTGCTGTATATAGAAAGGACTATGCCATAAAGAGGAAGTGGGGTTCAGAGTATTTTGTTGTCACCTCAGCTGGCTAGGCCGGGAAAGGGAATTTTGGGGGCGATCTTTATCGATCACGACATGCCCCTCAGATTAAGGTCGCGTGGGAGCTCACCATTGGCGGCAGAATCAAGCGCGAGTGCAGCCGCTCACGTGATTTCCTGGAGGTATCAATCTGAAAATGTTGGTCCCGACCAACATATTGAAACTGGAGGGTCCAGGTCGTAGACGCACCTTAAAGAGTAAGTGCTACTTTTCTTTTAGAAAGCTTAGACTCGTTAATCTGAAGCCTCCAACTTATACTTGACCGCCTTTAAAAAAAGAAAGGCTCGGTTGTTTAGTGCTGACGTGGCTATTTTAGCGCCTTGGAGTTGAAACTGAAGGCTCCGCTGCATTGCCGTTACGAATTCTGAATCGAACCGCTCGCCATGGCCGTGGACGAGATCAAAATAGAGGAACCCGTAGTCAGTGACGAGCAGGTAGGAACGACTTGCGAGCTGCGGGTTCGACAGCAGAGATATGACCGAAGTGGTAACGCAGAGGATGTGGTGGTCGATAGCCTGAAGCTCCCCCGTGGCCATGGATTCGACAAAGCGTATGCGGTCGTTGTCAACCAGATCTTTACCGACAAGAACCGCCTTGAGAAGGAACTCGTCACCATAAACTCAGAGAACATCCTAAAGGCCTTCGTTGATGTTATTGGAACATATCCTACTGTAGCGGCCGACTTTTCGGAGCCGTTTGAAATGGAGAGTCCGTTCCAGATGCTATATCACTATTGGGAGGAGTTGGAGGCCTATCGCGAGGAAGTGGAGGATGACGTCGCGAGAATGCATCTAAGTCTCTTGTTCGACTTCATGGAGACGGCCATGGAGCCGGAAAAGAAGAAAGTCGAGATGCAAATTAAAAAAGGCCAGATCGATTTCTCCAGGGCGTGGACAATCTTCCGGCCAGGCGAAATCCAGATACGCCTCGAACATGGTCACCCATGGTTGCTGAAATGCGTCAAGACCGCGTACGAAGAGAATACCAGAGAGGGCAAATTTTTCGAAGTGCATTGTACCCATACTGATTTCGACGGAACGCGTATGGGTGAGGCGACTTTGGTGACGAAAATCCATCAAAAGCGCTTCTTCGCCTCTGACCATCCCGCCAATATCAAAGATCTACCGATGTATCCTCGGAAGTTTCATGACGAGGATGCAAACCTCGAGAGTCGTATGAGTGAGCGTGGCGAACATTTCCTAAAGTTAACGGAGACCTGCGTTCGCCAATACGACGGCCATGCTGAGCACATCAAGGATCCTCCGCTCAGCTTCTTTCATCCTGATATGGCATACTTTGATCCGGTATGGATTTCGTACAAAGAGACCGGACGAGTGGTGATCGACAGGAAGACATTCCAGGAGGATAACTACCTGACCCGTGTGAGCATTCCTGCTGCTCCAGACGAGCTTGATAGGATGCTCTGCCCACCATTCGTATACGGATTCTCGCTAGCGGTCAAAGAGTGGTGCCGCTTCTACCTCCCGCATATCCGCGATGCCGAGTGGAAGAAGGACTGTATGGAGGCCTTGGTTATGAAAGAAGATCAGAAATCTCTATTACAAGCCCTGATCTCCAGCCACCACTTCCCCGAAAATCCGCGAGACCAGATGAAACAGAAGGGCAAAGGCCTGGTAATTCTTTTGCACGGTTCCCCTGGCTCTGGTAAGACGCTCACAGCTGAGTCCTGTGCTGAATTTACGGGTCGTGCACTGTTCAGTACCAGCTTAGCGGAGTTAAATAAGGAAAACTATGCTTGGTGGTTCGAACATCGACTGGTGCAGGTGCTTCAATACGCGACGATATGGAAAGCTGTAGTTTTGATGGTAGGTTTCTTCTTCTCGCCCCGTCCTGGTTATACCTGATGACTGGATAGGATGAAGCAGACGTCTTTCTTGAGCATCGAAAGGACGATGGTGCGGATACATCCGAGCGTAATGCACTAGTAGCCGTCTTCCTACGCCACCTGGAATATTTCAGCGGCATCGTTTTCCTCACCACCAACCGCGTCCACGTCTTCGATGAGGCCATGAAAAGCCGCATTCATCTAGCCCTAAGCTACAACCCGCCTGAGCTCGAAATGCGCAGAATTCTATGGACCACATCCTTGAAAGCCGCAACCGGCGGCGAACTTGAAGCCGAAGTCGAGGAAGCCATCGACGTATTCATCCGGACCAAGCTCAACGGAAGAGAAATCTCAAATGCGATCAATACTGCACAGACGCTTGCGAGGTTTGAAGGCCAGAAGCTGCATCTAAAGCATATTGAGCAAGTTTTGAATGTAAGGAAAGAGTTTGAGATGGGGTTGAAGAGGATCATTACGAACGCAAAGGGGTCTTCGATTGGGTCGATTGCCAGGCGGGGCTCGATTCTGGGTGCAATGTTTGAGGAGCCGGAGGAGTTTGAGGGATAAAGTTTTGCGGTGGGACAGAAGGCGGGTATGATGATGATTTTGGAGTTGAACGCTAATATACGGGGCTAACCCGCTTTAGACTAGCCTGCTTGAAGATCATCTTAATTCTTTCACGTCCATTCGTAGATACATGAGCGAAACAGATCATCAATCAGAGTGGTACGAGCGATCCTCATCTCATGTGTAAGTGAGGTGCATCAGGGGCCGTACAGCATCTGTTTCGGGTGCAGTGCACGCACCCCTTGCGCTCCCACGTGTTCCTCCGCGTCTCGCCGCTATCCTCATACAATCAATACAGTAGGAAATTTCGCGCTCAGGCGACATCTAAATGCGTAGAACATAGCATGAAGCCGGGCATTCGCAGTAGAGAGCACCGTGGTGGCACCACATATGTCTCCGAGCTAACGCGTTTTTTCGCCTAAATGTCTCCGGCGAGCTCGGATACAAGCTTCGAGTTTGGCCAATACATCGATAATACTCTCCGGTATATGTGTCATTGCACACCTGTTGAATATTTAATCAGCCCTCTTCCTCCGATTAGAGTCGTCTGAGAAGTTTCACATTTTAATTCCCAGAGCCCATCCTTCACAATGACTGTCCCCACTGAAGAAACTCCTCAAGACGTTGGGTAAGCACAAAAAAACCCGCGTACCGCTATAAGAAGACCATTAAGATACTTACATCCTTCCAGTTCCCTCTCCGACTGGTTCGAAAGCCGTCCCATAAACAAGCGCAGCCGTGACCTGGTCGCGCAAGCCGTCCACAACAGACTCTCCTTCGTCGGCCCCAATTGGGCCACCCTTCCCGATGGCGGTTCCACAAATAATTCAATCAAGATGCTGGACTACGCTTGTGGTCCTGGCTTGCTCACCCGGGTAAGCTCTTACCACCTCACTCTTTTTCCCTTCCCTTCCAAGCACGCCAGTCATACTTATGTGAATTAGATATTCGGACCATACGTATCATCCGTCACAGCAATAGATATCTCTCCGGCAATGGTGGAGAGGTATAAGCAAAACACTACGACATTCGGTCTCCCGCCCGAGAAGATCTCAGCACTAGCAGGGAACATGCTCACTGAGACACCAGAGCCTGCCTCCCTCTCCACCGGGGATTACTACAACTTCGACTTGATCACTGTCGGTGCGGCATTGCACCACTTTCCTTCCGCTGCGGACGCCATCCGGCATCTCTCGTTACGCTTGAAACCGGGCGGTGTGCTGTTCATACAGGATCTGTATGACTCGCGAGAGAGGAAGGGGGGTGAGACTAAAGGAGAAGAGATGGAAATGCATGGGAAAAGGCCAACCGGTTACACGGAAGAAGGCTTAAAGGGCATTATGGAAGGCGCTGGATTGAAGGATTTCAGGATGGAGGTACTCCCGGAAGCATTTGAGATTGAACTTCCTAGTAAGGAGGTGTTGGAAGCTGAATTCTTTATTGCTAGGGCGTCAAATCCCCATCTCTAATTTCACGTAGTTCTTTCTCAGCCATTCGCATCATAGCCCAGCAATGGCCATTGAACGTAGAACAAGGATTTTGATACCAAGTTACTGTTCAGCTCTGCGCGCATCAGCGAGAAATTCTAAATTCATCGAACTGCTTTCGAAAAAGATGTCATTCTATCAGACATCCCCCGGCCATTCCGTGCACTTCTTCCTCATCCCCACCCTTCCTCCACCTCATCAATACCTTATAACCCTTCTACCCGACATGCCACCTTCCAAAAGCATATCCCATGGCCCCCTGGCCCACCAAGCCCAATGAAAACTCCGCGCTCCGCCAGCTCTTGGCATAGATGCATTCAACCATAGGAAAATGCTTCGAGATGGTATGCTGTGTATGGCGGAGAAGTCTCCGAGAACCTGACTCATTTAAGAACTACATCCGGTGGTATGCATTGGAGAGTGATTAGGTCGCGTGCAGATGCGTCCTCCGGGAAGTTGGGCGTTGGTGCACGTAATATCTCGTATCGAACGCGGAGAATTGTCGATGGATATAAGTAAAAGGATAGAGGTGTGAGTGACTTCCAGTAATGGAAGAGGATGCAGCTTTCTCAACCCGTTGTTCAGGACTCATAACAGTGAGACTACGTCCCAATAAGTCCAAGTATTCAAACTTCGACCTATATCTAAGCCGATAAAAACGTGCAACATCAAAGACCTCCCTTTATGTATACTCCTAAACCCGGACCTAATTCAAAAGAGGGTAACAATCAATTTCCACATGAGAAATGCCCGGATATAGAGTATCTCGTCTAGGATTTGAAGTCCGGTGCGTTAAGGATCAAGCCTATAAGCATACCGTCAATAGTACCATAGTAACTCTATATCCGGGGGATTTCTAGCTTCTTGTTTATAGTGGTTTTCTATTACCGTTTTTAGATTTGCTTATACCTAAAGTATTGATCTAGCTTTCACACCGGTCTAACGTCGTTGGCTGTAGTATCTATAGTTCTATAGCTCTATTATCGTGCATAAGGTGTGGGCATAGGGCCTCTACTATATACAAACACCTACTATATATCGTACGGACTTTATATATGAGACTTCTACAATTTAAATCTAAAATAAATAGCTTCAAAGATCCTAGCTATAAATATGCGAAATCGTACCTTAGGTAGAACCGTATACTAGGTAGTACGCCACGTCAAATCTTAAGCTATAAGGATAGTATACACTTAGCTTAACCTGAAAATTGCGTTGAAACCCTCTAATTCGTCAGCTAGATGACTTCACCTTTTAATCAAGATATAGCGAGTCTCCCAAGACGTTTGTTGCATCTTTCTTCGTTTGCTAATTCGGGAGAGTCCGAGAACCGGCTTCCAGCTGGCCGGACAATTTCCCCACGCGGATTCCACAACTCCAGTTCAAGCTTGTCTGCCACTTTCCAGCTATCCCAAGAACCTTCCCGTCTTCGAGACTCACGTAGAAGGACGGTGATGCGCTGAATCAAGGCAGAGTCCTCGCAAGATGTAGCCACGAAAAACAGGGCAGGAATACTGTCACTATCTAGCGCGAACATGGGCCGGCCCAACCAGGAAGCCTCGATGCTGTATAAGCGCCCTACCATATCGACCAGCTCATGGTAGAGTTTCGATAGCTCCTCATTTCCATTTTCGTTTTCTAGGAGCAGTAAAATGTCCCACATGTAGCGGCGGAGCATGAGGACTAATATCTCCCGCTGGATGTCAATCCGGGGGTCCTGGCAGTTGGCCAGGGACGAGACGAGGAGGTTGAATTTGGTCTTCCAGCGCTCGAACAGCGCGGCGAATTCGCTTATTTTATTGCCTACGTCGCAATCTTCACTGGTTAGCCTATCTCCACCGGCACGGCCACAGTCGATATAGGAAATCCTGACATCTAGGTCCCACATGGCGTCCCTGGCTTCTGCAAGGCTTATAAAAGGTCGCGGTCCCTCGTCAATCTCTATGAGGGGCGTGGCGTACGGCGTCATGTCGGGGATGACGTAGTCGTGAGCGAAGATGGATGCGTCGACGCCGAAGCGAAGCAACACGGTTGCAATCTCCTGCATCAGATGTCTCGAATCATGCGGAGCGGCCGGCAGGTTGGAGGTTTCGAAGAGGCGTGCGCCGGCTTGCATGTGGCGGACCCCTTCGTCAAAGCGGCCAAGGATGTTCTCGAGGCAGACAAAAAGCAAGCAGCAGGTAAGAATCGTGAGCTGAACATCCCAGGGTGTCGGTGTCATGATGTCGTTGAAGTTCACCAACTCTCGGATGGCTTTGTTGTAATGCTGCGTGGCAACACACTCGAAATGGGACATAGACACATTCGTGTCTCTCAGACAAGGCTTTGAGAGCTTTTGGAGATAAAATTGATGGGCTGCGCCGAGCGCAACAACCGCGTGTCGTACGGCGGGCTCCTTATGGCACATTGGGAGCACTCTCCGGGACCAAAACTCTTTAGGAGTGGCGAGACGAACGAAATCGGCGATGGTGATGACGCGAAAGTGGTGGAAGAAGAGCCGGTCGTACGCGCTGCCGTCAAGATCGAAATCAAGCCTGATGCCTGCGGGTATACTGCGCGGTTGACACTGGCTGGCGACGCACCCGACTGCTGCTGAGGTGGCCTGGATGGCTTTTTTATTCGCGGGCGTGTACTTCGGCGGACCTGGTCTCTTCTTCTCAGGTGGCACTTGCGCATATCCATCGCACTTGACCCGGCTGTCTCTACATCGGCGGCAGGTTGGTTTCTCTTCGTCACATTTCTTCCGGCGTATTCTGCAGATCAAGACGCGTTCTGTCAGCCTATTTTCAAACTAATACGCGGAGTGATCCTAGATGCTTTACTCTTCCCACACCCGCTCGCGGAGCACAAGACCTGGCATGAGCGGGAAGATGATGGTTCTATCGTCTGTACCGAGGCAATGTACGCATTTCCATCGTGTGACACTCAAGTACACTCACTTGCTGCGAAAAAGCGTTAGCAAAAATCTCATGATGTGAATAAGCTGACGAGGGGTGCTGATAAAGCAATGCCTGAGGCGACTAGTCGTGGACACATAGCTCACTTTCGGGCGTATAGCACGATGTCTCGTGTAGATCGCAGGTCGATGGGCAACGGAATCGGGACGGAGCAAAGGGCAAGGGGAGAACAGCTAGTAGCTGCGCTCTACCACAGGTCTAGAGAACATACCACGTAATGCATCCTGTGCGGACTTTGGGCGAAAAGGCACGCACTCGAGGGCAGTTTGTTGGTACCGGCAAACCCACGAGGATGTCATTGGCTGGGGCGTATAGCGGGTGGGTCAAATTGTGAGTGTGCATTGTCGAAGCTCACCCCTGATTGCAATCTGAATTGGGGCGGTGATGGTCCTTGTAGGAGCCACAGTCGTAAGAAAATCTCGAGGGACGCGTAGTTTCGCCGGGAGACGTACGAGGGGGGGAAGTCGCAGTCGCACGTTTTGGCCCATCTGATCAGCCCGATGCGGCGATTCGCAAGGCTGTGATTGGCCGGAGCGTATAAAGAGCGTGCACGGGCTTTCCGTCGGATAGGCAAGCCAATCAGCGCCTTCTCGGGCTATGGTTCGCCGCCGCAATAAGAACCACAGCTTCAGCATTAGCTCCGCCTCCATCGAGACATTACCTACCAAGTCGAGTATCTGCAAGACACTTGAATCAAACCTTAGTGTAATGATAGCAGATATACGCCGGCTGTAGGGTCTTATACGCCGAGAGCACAGCCTCTCGTCAACGCAATAATCTGGAGACAGCCGAAGAACAATTTTGGTGTTTTGATATGATCTCGCCAACCGAGGATGTATATATAAAGAGGAGACACTGTTTCGAAGGACCAAGGAAACATCCCATCCTCAAGTGCTTAGCTCACTTCAAAACGACCTCCTCACAAACACCAGGCGGAGCATCGTGAACAATATACCTCCATCGCTCCGAACAAGCTCCAAGATGCGTCCCCAAGCGCTGCTTGCCCTCTCGGGTCTCTGTATGTATCCAGGCCAAGGCTTCCTCATTTCACCGTTATACAGGTGGGCACAGCATGCTAAGACGAGCCCAGACCTTGCGCCCTCTGCCCTTGCCAGAGTCGCCCCGCGTGAATCATGCGCACCGTCCGCTGTAGAGCCCGCCACTGCACCTGCACCCGACAATCTCAAGGCCGATATCCGTGCTGACATCAACCGCGACGGCAAGGTCGACATCGCAGGCCCTTCGGACTGCGACGGCAAGGCCGAGTGGACTGCCGACTCTGGCGCCATCTTCCTCCCCAACATTGGAGACACGGACAAGCGTTGCTCCAATGCCCTCCTGAGGGGTCCTTCGGTCAGCAACGAGAAGCTTGACGACTGCAACGATGCTTCTGATAACATTATGCGCTCCGAAGAGTTCCTCGCTCCGCTTCGCACAGTCCCCATGCCTGGGCTTTCTGATGACGCTCTCGGTTGCGTCTCCATCAAGGACCCCGCACAGCGCAAGCATGTCCGAATCTTCCACAATGCGAGCGCCAACGGCACTTGGATCTACGTCGACGGCAATTCCACCTTCAATGCCGCCGCCCTCCGTGAGGGTCTCGTCCTCGGTATCGATGGACGTGATACCCGTCGTCCTAATGGCTGGGACGGTCGTGTCACCGTCAGTTTCGACGTTGAGAGCTCCATGGGCTCTTCGTCCGACGAGGTCATGCTGCGCGTTGCGCCCGTCCTCGCCCACACTCACCTCGACCCTGTGCGGCAGGTTCTTGCCGTCAAGGGTAACGAGACCAGCGCCCCCTGGCTCCTCCGCTTCACCAAGGACCTCCAGGCAGCCGTCGCCGAGTCTGGCTTACAAGAGGAAGTCTACCTCTTCTCCGGAAGCGATGATATCTGGGCTCAGGACTTCATGGAGCCTGGCTTCGCTTCAATGCCCGGTCCCGACGGACCCATCACTCTGCGCATCATGATCCGCAGTCCTCAGGACGAGCGTGTTGCCGGAAGGCAGCTCTTCGAGTACTATCGCGACACTGGCATTGGTGCCGTCCAGCAGCTCGGCGGTGCCCGCGACGAGATCAACTCCGGCGGTAACATCGAGACCATTCCTCCCTACGAGTTCAACGACACTTCTTGGCCCGCTGGGCGTCTGATCCTTGGCAACCATGGTGAGCAGAAACACTTCATGCTTCCCTTCTTCCAGGCTCAGGAAACCCAAGAACCCCTCCTTCTCGATACCGACTGGCTGGCCATCGGCCACGTTGATGAGTTCCTCCAGTTCATGCCCGTCAACTCGCCTCGTGACTGGGTTATCATGGCTGATGACCCCATGGCGGGCGTCGAGATGCTCCAGCAGCTCAAGGACAACGGACACGGCTCGGAGCGCGCTTTCTCACGCAAGAACGACACTGAGTCATTAACCAACTGTAACAACCTCGGCTGCAGTGCTATCCCCGTCGATCCCACCTCCATCGACGAGATACTTGCCAACGAGGACCTCATGTCTATGCAAAAGCGCTGCGCCGAGCGCATCGAGGGTAACCTGCAAATCCTCAAGGAGGCCACTAGGGTTACTGAGGACGAGATCATCCGCCTGCCGGCGATGTTCAAGAACGGCATCTCCAACTTCCCTGGCGGCAACTCCTCCAGTAATGCGACAGGTGCGTTTTCTGTGACTGGTTCCGAAGACCGTTCCAAAGGCGACGCAGAGCTCAAAGTTAGCGCGCTCTTCCCCGGTGTTTTCAACGGCCTTGTCATGACCGGCTTTAACACTTATATTGCTCCCAACCCATGGGGTCCTATTGTTAACGGCACCGATATCCTTGCCGAGAAGCTCAAGTTGCTGTACGCCAATGTCAACATGAACGTCGTCTTCGTCGATGACTGGAACACGCACCACAACTTCGGCGGCGAGGTCCACTGCGGCACCAATTCTGTGCGCGACATGGACAGGAAGTGGTACTAATTATATGAATTCACGCAATAGAGCTCGAAGGTTCTGCCCACATGGGGGGCGTTGTTACTAAGCTAAAATCCAATGTATCAGCCAGCCAGCCTGAGGAGCCGAATATTGTTACCACTTACGGTTATGGCTCGGTTGTCCCCTAACTACTTCCCACATATATATAGTCTATTTCTCCGTAGCTTCTTGTAATTAACTCAGGTCTTCTTTAACTTTCCCCTTATCGAATGAATAGCAGCCATCGCGTTGTCAAACTCGCGGAATAACCCAAAAAGGTGACACAAAAGGTATTCCGTCCCGAATATCTTGAGATAGAAGAACTTTCCCCCTATAAATACTGCCAACGCCCGAATGTTACGTTTCGCATACAAGTAGACATGCGACTACTTTTCGCTTTGAGTTCAGTGACACTGCCTTGAAGCAATACGAAGTAGGAATGTTGTCTAGCGATCACTAACCACACTCTAGTGTGACTTGGGTTCGAGAATAGTGGTCTTGAAAGGCGATTGTAAACTAGACTGGTCCGGAAACAAAACGTTATCGAATCACCCGTGATAACTCGTATCTTGAAACTGCAGCACCTTATGATTAGAGATCTCCGCAATTATTTCTTTCCCAGTACCTTCCTGTAATCGTCCATTTCTAAGCAAGTATATCTAAGCAAGTATAAGAGCCACCCATGCCCGTTGTAATAACAAGTTTACTCACAACTGCACGTTAACATGAATATAGCTGATTTCTCTGGCTTATTTGAAAAGCTCCATAGTGGGAAATGCGCTAAAAGATATCTATGCTGCTCTTCTGTATTCCTCCGTGATTCGTGCTTGGTGTACCAGATCAGCCGTCTCAAGAGAGCCGACACTCATGCCCAACATTTACCTGACCTAACTCCATAGAAGCTAGAAGCGAACTGAATACCACCAATACCCCATGGGGGCATGATAGTTCCAGGATTATTGAACCACGTATCACCGAACTGTCCAGTTTGACTCCTCTAGCCACGCTGACCAGATCTGAAGCGATCTCGAGCACGCGAGACTGTGGACGCCCAGGACAGGTCAGAAGGACGTGGCTGTTTCGGTAGCACCCGTTTGGCAGAAATTGGGCCGGTTTAATGGGCGGATCTGACAGAAATCGGGCCGGATTGGCGGAAGCATTTGCGTAGATGTTTCAGAGAATTACCTTGAATTAAGAATGTATACAGAGGGTGATGCATATAAAGGGCATGGCTCTCAGGTAAGATATAGGTCAGAGCCTTTTATAATACACCACGCAGCGCCTTGGGTTTATATCTTGTACGTTTCTTGTCATCGACCATTTAGGCCGGCACTCTTTTCAAAATGCGTTTCCCAACGCCTCTTTCTTTCAAAAATCCTAGCTTCTCCCGCGCCTCAACCACAAGGCAAGGGCAAAGGTGCTGATTCGTGTGCTACCGAAGCCTTGGTACAGGACACCTGAGCGGAGCCCTAGACTGACGAGTTTCTTGCGACGGCGGCGAAAAATATCACTAAGACCCCGACAAACAATGTTCAAACGCTAGCGGCATCCTTCGGAGTGCCAAACTTCTTCTGTATACTTGGACAGCTTTTGCAATGTGGGGGTAGCCCTGTTTGCCTATTCAGTTGCCGGCATGGTAGGCAATTCCTAAGAAATGCGAAGGCACAACAAAATGACATTTAATGGTTATAGTGTATATAATTTATTATACATTACCGCCAGAACACCGACGTAGAATAGGTACGCCGCCATCGCCATCCAGAATTGGAACAACTATATGGATTTGCTCAACACGACCATCTCCTTTGCCCCATCGATCATGTCGCTCAAACTCCCCGAGTTCGTCGCCAACGTGTACCTTGACCCAAAAACGATGTCACGCCGCTTAAAACCCTAGATGGCGTTTTTAGCACTTTCTTAAGCGTCGTACCTTTTACGGGGCCCCTTGCTACGAGAGCCAGCACAATTCATACCGGACTCAACACCGTGCTCACCCGCCTCAAGCCGCCCGCGCCCCTCGACCGGTTCATCGCCCTAGAGCAACATTGGAAGCTCTGTAGCCGGCATAGTCACCGAATACCAGGCTACCGGTTTCGAAAGTGGTTTCCCAGACTTTGGACGCTCAGGCAACATCCCTGATACTGGGATTCTGGAAGTCGTCAAGGGCGGCGCCTTCCTCGGCTCTAGCCGAAACTTTATACAGAAGGACATCCAATCCAACGTCATCGGCTCCCTCACCATGAACGCACTCTGCATGGCGCTTCAAGCCCAGAATATGTTCATCACCCGCTGGCAGTCAGAGCCGGCACCAATTGCAACGATGACCTTGAGAGCGCTCTATGCGTCGACAATGCAGGAAGCGTCATCCATTTTGCAATACAGAGGCGCGACGACAAGAACAACGCCGTGCACCAGATTGACACTGCCAAGGTGTTCATGAGCAAGTACGGGCTTACCAAGGAATCTATGCCCAAGAGCTCCACCGACTGCTTTGATAAGAATGGGAAGAAGCAGTTGGTCAGTCCATTCGAGCAGGGCATCGCCGCCGAGCCAACTGCGTTGTGTGTGTTTCACTTGCAGGTTTGCGACATTCCGTCGACGGGGACGAATCAAAATACCGTGGTTAAATTCTGCAAGGAGGATCGTGGAATGGATCCTTAGGATAAGCTGTGACGTTGATGAATTGTATTTTGGCAATAAAATTGGGCTGGATCGATGTCTATTAGAGGACCTAAGTCGCCTGGCCTCTTTGATACGTTGCAATTCCGTAGCGCGTGCGATGATCGGCTGGGCTTTTCGTCAATGGTTTGGAGTCGCGCTTAACCTCTTACACTACAGCACTTTTGAAGTTATTGCAAGAACTCTTTACAGCTATTGCCACATCGTTGTAGAGGTAGATCGAGCGCGGGAAGATCTAAATCTGTACTCGACTGTATTGTGTCGGTCAACGATTCTAGAACCTAGATGAGAGCCTCCAGCTCTTCAATGAGATCGTGTACGCGTTTGGGATGAGTTTTGAAGCTCTGGATGGTGGTGTAAAGTTAATGGTAAGATTTATGAGCGAAAACAGCTAACGTTAGTGGCCCTGAAGCAAGGCTTATAGGGTCGGCCACCTCGAATATTGCAATAGGACGGAGAGGTTGGACGACTGCCGTGGGTGCGAGCCCTGGCTTAAGTATATATATGGTTAAGTCCATCACATCATCAAGTGCTTAAACGATAGTACGGATTGGTTCTCACTATTTTAAGAGCAGACACTAATCTGGTCTAGTAGAACAGGTGGCTACCGACGTTAAACCAGTAAGCTGAGGCAGGGTATGATCAAATCCTCCGGCGGAACAAACACTACCTCAAAGGTCGCTACCATGATCGATGTCCGTTCGAGGCTGCAGTGCGGGGTATCGCTCACGCTCAGATATCAACAGACTGTCGCTAGTCCACATCGCGACCTCGGGGAGTAGCTTGGTCGCAGCCTCACGTCACGACTCCACCCTCCTCTGTCGCTGTCGACGTGCATGAAGGTCTGTCACCACATCCAATGTATTCCTAATTAGGCAACTTCGGGGCGCAAGAAGCTGTTCTCTCACTGACCTTGTCCTACAGGCACCGCGAGCCAACCGATGGAGAAGATGATGGTATTCGAAACATTGGGTACGCCTAAGCCAACGGCGTACCGGCCACGCCTGCACCCGGCCATAGATTTCTTGCGCCCAAACCCCAGTGGTAAAGCGCTGGAGAAACTGTGGCGGCATGGCAGGCAAGCCTCATCTACGCTCGCCTCACTTTTAGTACCTAGTAGTATCCGCAGCCATACCTCACACTGGCGATCGCGTTAACTACTTCTATACTCTCAAAATGTACTAATATGCAACCGTTTACCAGTACCCTGAATTTTGCTGAGACAAGGATTTAGAGAGTCACATATAATGCTCCTAAAATGATGAGCCCAAAGACCTGTGGTAGTCTGTGGAAAAGGCCGGCTATCAATACACTTGGACTTTCGCGGCAAGAGATGATGGCGGATTCATCGCACATGACTCGTGTGAAACAATAGCTCCAAGTGATGTAAGAAGTGGCCCAAATCGCCATATTTGTTGAAGGCATTTCAAGCACAACTCCATCTTCGGAACGTGAACGGGTCTGTACAAACGGTGCTTACGCGCCAAGGAGAGAGGAGGGAGGCTGTTGTGGGGCAACCTCGCCCGTATAGGCGTAGTTGAAACTAGAAAGGATCGATAACCCCGCCAATGCCCGTCTTCTCCAATGTCGTCTTCGCGTGCGAAAGCTTCCCGATGCCGGACATGCACGCGAGTCATGTAGCTGAACATCCTTTCCCTGGCAATCACGCCGCGCTGGCGTGAGCGCTTGGGGGTCGAAGAGGCTGTCCCACATGCGTGTCTTGGACACGTTGGAACATCTTTATTCTCTTGATATCATCACCATTCGTACGGTAGTTTCGTCATGAGTAAAATCCTCATTACCGGTGCCACGGGCTACGTCGGCGGTACCGTCCTCAGCCAGCTGCTCGCGAGCACGGCACCCAGCGTCAAAGACCTCACCTTCGACCTCCTCATCCGCGACAATGCGCAGGCTCAAAAACTTAAAGACGAGTACGGATCTCGTGTCAACACGATTAAATGGCCGGGCCTAGAAGACACGGCGTTTATCGAAGATACGGCCTCAAAATACGATATCATCATCAACGCAGGATCTGGTTTCATCCCGGAAGGCGCAATCGCTTTTGTCAACGGCCTGGCACGCCGTGTCAAGGCCGGCAAACCCGCGCCCTGGATGTTGCACATTTCCGGCTGCACGAACTTGTCCGATCGTCCATTGACGCAGCCGCCAGTTCCACTGCGTGAGTGGAATGATGAACAAGACAGCGCTGAGATCCTCGAGTACATGAAGGCGCTGGACGAAAAGGAGCCGTATTCACAACGCACAGCCGAAATCGGGGTCCTGGAGACTGCCGCTGCGACTGGTGTGCAGGCCGTCAGCGTCAACACCCCGTGTATCTTCGGTGAGGGCACAGGGCTGTTCAACCGGCAGGGCCTCGTCATCCCGCTTGTCATGATGTACGTGATGCAGCACGGCTATGGCTGGAAGCTCAACGAGACGGCGAATTTTGACTGGGTGCATGTCCTTGACCTCGCTGAGATCTTTGTTCTTCTTGTGCGCACGATTCTCGAGCGTGAGGATCGTGGTGTCGGATACATTCCGTCGGGCGTATTTTTCGCAGCAGCTGGTCGCGCCCTCATAAAGGATATAAACCAAGGGTGCCTCGATGCCGCATTTGCGGATGGCGCTCTTCCGCGGGAAGGCACGCCACAACAGAAGGAAATTCGTCTTGTGCAGTTGCAAGAGATCGCGGACAAACTGACGGCAGGCCGCAGCGATATCGCGGAGCGAGGATGGGGCGGACACAAGGCTACAAAGGCGGTGCTTGCACGCAAGGTGCTAGGATGGGAACCGAAAAGGCTACAAGAAGCGTGGGAGAAGGACTTTCACGATGAGTTGGTTGCGCTGAAGGAGAACCGGAGAATGGTAACCCTTGAGAACTGTATTGGAGGGAACAAGTAGACAGATAAGCATTTTATGATTTATGCATCGGGATCAGTTCCCTCATTGGGACTATTCATCTACTCTACACGCATACACTGCGTCGTTCCATGTTGATTTTTGCCCCAGAATTTTGAAGAAACTATTTTGTGACCCCCCAACATCAAGCGCACTACCCATGCGGCGTCTCTCTCGTCCTCCATACCGCCGTCTTCACCTTTTATGCATCACCTCCTCTTCCATCTCGACTTTTGTATCCGTACCATTCTCTGACCGCACCATAGCCTCCTCGCTATCGTTCCCAATCCCAATCTCCGTGAGATCGCTAATGCCGTACTTGCGATTACTCTGCGACTTGTTCGACGCTGCCCCAAACGGCTTCATCACAAATTGTCCGCTATGCGATTGGTCGTACTCGTGGCGGGGTTGACCGGAGGGCCCATCCCGGCTTGCGTAGCTACCCCAGACCTTGGGGAGGTATGTCTTGAGGATGGCTTTGAACGTTGAAGCTGAACTGCAGATAATAGCTAGAGACAGACAACGTTAACTTTTGGGTCATGCCATTGAATGGTAATTAGGGTGCGTACCTGCGTAAATCTCGATGCTACACCAATTGAGCGAGTCGGCCATGTAGTACCAAATATCTTTTTCGTTTGCAAGGAAGAGCACGTAGTAGAATCGCACGCATCCGGCTATTTTGGTCAGTCTCCTGCTGTTGAATTGAAGAGAAGCAAATCAACAAACCTGCAACTGCGACAAGTCCAACACAAAGAAGAGCGCACAGTGCGATCTTTTGCCGGCGTGGCATCTGTAGCTTCCAAACGATGGATATGGGGAGAACGTAAATTGCGACATCCTGAACGATGCTGCAGAGCAGTGACGTTAGACATGATAGAATAAAACCAGAAGAGTTAGACTTACTTCATAATCCCATTAACATTGAAAAAAGTCTGCTGTGTCGATAGCTTCAAACACTTCTCCGGATGCTCAGCTTGGCCCACCGGGTCCCAGAACAGAGATGGCGGCGTGCAGACAAAGAGCAGTACGAAAAAGGTAACAATGGAAAGAGCGGCCACGAAAGCCATTAGAAAGTAAACCATCCACCTAGTCCCCTTACGAGGGTCGAGTTTCCGGTAAAATGTGAGGATGCTGAACTTGACCAAGCAGATGCCCACCACGTAGAGAAGGCGGGTGGCGAGGTTTGCTTTTAGCATTGGTGTGAGGTTTTCCGCGGGAATTTCAAGCGCTGCTCAATGTGTTAGCTGAGTCGAAGGTGAAAGCACGATGGAACACTCACTGTGCATGCCGACTCCATACCAGCCGCCTACGAAGTACCAATATTAGCCATGCGGCCCTCCAAGCCTTTTGAACATATCGTCGACCTACATATCATGTTTGCGACCGAAAGTGCCATTGTAAAGAAGGCTCCCGCAATCATCAAATCTACGGTTCAAACGAGTCAGTGTCGCACTAAAGCACATGCGCCCATATGCGTGACTTACAATCATCCATCGCCAGCTGTACCTTAAGCAAGCGTAACCGCACATGGACACGCAGAAAAACAACAACGCTCGTGATCAGGATAAAGGGAATGCCGACCGCGAACATAGACGCTTGCTTCGTTCCCTTCTCCATAGCGCGCGCATGCCATCGATGCATTGTTTCTTGCAGCGGAGGCATAACGGACGTAAGGCGCATCTAAAACCGATTGAACGGGGAGAAGCTAGGGAACGAGCGAAGAGGAAGAAACGCTGGAGAAGAGGCGAACTTCTTCCTCATGAATCCTGGGAGATGCCTGCTCTTGGGCGACCGGTGGAACGGAAACGGGCGGTTTTGTTTCCGGTTCTGTGCAGCAGAGTGAGGCAATCATTTCGGAAGATTCTTACCCTTTCAGTACTATCGGAAGGATCATACACTATACCTTTCGCAGGTACCGACAGAAAATCCCCGCACTCGGCACTGTCTCGAGAACATGTAATTACATGCGTCCTCTAGAAAACCCCGGGGAAGCTATTGATTCGATGTTGTAGGAGTTCGATTGGATACGACAGTAGCTGCCATTCTATCAACGTTCGAAACCAACACTTTGACAAGCACCTGAGGCATGAGAGTGGGTTGTCACGCCACCGGCGCGGGAGCGGCAACGCCTTGGCGAATCCTACTAAAATCATTCGGCTCCTGTTACCGTTCGTTACTAAAGGGACGGACCGTTAATTACGATCTGCGTCATCTTTTGGGGGCGTTTAGCACTGTTTGGGGTGCGTTCTGTGAGGCCACAGCTAACGTATTACGTATCGGGAATACAGCTGCTTTGCTCCATGGGTCTTTGAGCGTATGTAAATCCAGTCTCGTTACAGTGACCAGATGATAAGCGGTTATTTCATGCCCGGCCCAGTCAGGGTGCGCATGTTAGGGCGTCGATCCTGACTCAATCAAGACACTGCTGCCTTGTCGCAACTTAATGGAAAAAAGAGGACCCTCTCGTACGCTGATGCGAACCGGCCCCACTTCCCCTCCTGACTGGCGGCACGCCAAGACGAAGGCGATTGGGCCGTAGCGGCATGAGCCGCTGCGCTAAAGTTCGGTTAGCAGCTTTGAAACAGAAGGGGGCCAGATGCTAATAGTAGCGTGTAGGAATCTTATAAACTCTAATAGATAGCTTAGTCTTATTCTATCCTATAGCTTCTAACTAATAGTTTCTTTTTAGGCGCTACTATATATTTTAATAATAATAGCTTTTCTTTCTTTTAATAAAGTATATAAATATTTTAATTATTAAATAGTCTATATTCTATTTATAATAGAACTATAAAGGTTTAATTAAGTTAATAACTAGATAGTTTATATATAAAAGTAAGATATAAAATAAAATAAATTAATTTATTAATAATTCTATTTAGTTTTTCTAAAGAATTATAGAGATAAGATAAATTCTTAAGAAGATATAAATAAAAAAATATAAAATTATATAAATATTAATATATAACTATAATTAGATTAATAATAATTTAGAAGTTTTTTAGTATCGTGGTTTGGTAGGTAGCGTTTGGCTTGTCGCGGGAGATTGGTCGATTCATCGTACTTCGTATGATGTGCGGTATTCGATTGTGTATGGACTTCTGGACGCTTTAGCAGACGAACGGCCTTTTATACCTTCGTGTGTGGCCATTCAGTATGAGCGCTGCTCCCTTGGTTCGCATCCCTTGGTTCGCATCCCTTGCAGTTCCCCTCTCCTGCACCCCACCCCCTTCCTCTGGGCCGGGCCGACGTCAAGCGTTCCACTCTTTTCATGTGCAGTTGAAATTTCAGTGCTGGTCTTCAGATGTATGCAGTTTATCGTTGAGTAGAAAAACTCCCCTACAATAGCATAGTTGCGCAATGCAGCTTTTCCTCAGGGGAAAAAAAAAAAAAAAAAAAAAAAGTAGATAATATTATTAATAGCGCTATCGTATATATCTAATAAATAAATAAAAAGTATTACGAACCACACGCGTATAATGGAACGATGGCAACCAGGGTTATCGGAAATTAAGCCTATTACTGGCTCTGATGAAGAATACGACGCAGATCTTATG
The DNA here is from genome assembly GCA_030770425.1 of Darksidea phi. Taxonomy (NCBI): domain Eukaryota; kingdom Fungi; phylum Ascomycota; class Dothideomycetes; order Pleosporales; family Lentitheciaceae; genus Darksidea; species Darksidea phi. The sequence goes on along the minus strand of JASJFT010000003.1, from coordinate 283,415 downwards.
ATTGGAGAATAGGAAGTCACGTGATGGATCTGTAGATCTATGGATCTGCGAAAGGACAGAGCCACAGATCCTACAGATCCAGGAAAACAGATTGATACATAATGACCACAAATCTCCTAGATAGTTTCCTTCTTCTATATAGTCAATTCGAATACAGATTGATCCTTGCCCATCAACGTAATTGAACTATCAACACCTCGTTCCCACTCCTCCATCCTTACCTCGTGACCAAACACCCAAAAGAGTCCAATCAACCCATCGGGCCCGGACCCCGTTTAATAAAAGGTTATTACGGTAAAGATCGACGTTAATAGGGACGAGCTAATCTACTAAAAAAATTACTCTTTAAAATTACTAGCTACTTCGTATTTCTTCTTTAAATACCTTACCGGTATGTAATTCTAATACGTAACTCTAGAGATAATACTTGCATACTACACAATTATCTAACGCATGTTGACCTAATGGTTTCGGTACCTCGCGCTATACTCCGGATTTGTGTATGCGGTAAGCTGGAATGAGTTCTTTTACAATGTATTTAGCAAGGATACTCGTTTATAGGTAATACTTTGCCCAGCTAAGTTTTAAGGAATGAGGGATTTTCTTAGGAAACGAAGCCTCTATTCTTATACTAATGGTAGTACGTTATCTTAAGTAGATATTACCTCGAGCAGACATGACCTCGAACGCGAGGATTCGCTGCCCAAGGCGAACCCGACGCCGGTTCTAATAAGGGCGTACGACGAGGATGTACATAGGGAAGGGAGTCGGTCCTCGACCGAGTGCAACTAGGGGCACCGATGTTTATAGGGAATCGAATGGCCCGGATGCGGCTGTATTGCGAAGTAGGTTCTCTATAGTAAAGTGGTGTATACTATTTGACCATTACTCTTTAGTCATATCTCCTTGTTCTAGCGAGTGAGTCCTTGATCCCATCTATCAGACCTAGATAGTGGCCTGCAATACGATCCCACCCGCTTAATCCTTCTTATCCATGTAAGGTAGACATGCCTCATAAATCTCCTTATAACCAGGGTACTTGATAATCCTCTGGAACACTCCCTCATCTACCATCCTCGCAGACTGGAGGGACCCCGCGATGAAGAAGTCGGTGCCGCTCGGCCGGGCGCCCAGCACAAACGGCCCGTCAGCCTTGTGCGCCAGCATCAGCTCGCCGACGGCGCGCATGTCGTCGCCCACCGCGTTCCAGTCCTCATCCTCCTTGTCAGAGCCGAGTAGGTCCTCGAGCCGGTGCCCGAGCGAGGCCTCCCGCGTGCGCCGGAAGTACTCCTGTGCGCGCGGCGACAGGATGCCTATCTCGCGCGGCATCACCGACCTGTGGAAGACGGTGCCGACCACAGCACGTGCTTTAGCCTCAATCTCGCGGCCCAGATCCGACGTCAGCGGCAATGGCGGATTCGGGTAGGTGGACTCGAGGAACTGTGCGATGGGGACCGAGTTCATCATGTACGTGTTGGTCGGCACGTGTTGGATGGCGGGGACCGTGTATTTGTATTTGGATCCCGAAGCGGATTCGCTGGGAACCAGGCCGCTGGGCAATTTCAGGTCAGGAGGCTTCTTCACACGCGATCGGAGGCTATGAGGCTGTGCATTGGGGCATGAAAAAGGAAAAAAATGGAAGGGAGGCTGGAAGTGAAGAACGAAAAGGTAAAAGACAGCGAATGTAACTCACAGCCCTTTCAGCGTGGGCTCAATGTCCGGAAATTCGAGGAAGATGGTCCTGTAAGGGATATGCTTATAGTTAAGCATGAGGCGGATGCGCCAGACAACGGGAGAGAAGCAGATGTTCTTGGTGCAGGCCAAGTCGTACAAAACAATCTCGTGCTCGGTTTGGGCGGCCATGTTGTGCTACGTTCTCATGAAGACTCAATTGAAGAGGTAAAGTGCGATTGTAGAGTTTCCAATCGGTCAATTTATCAGTGCGGGTCTTCGGCTGAAGCTATTTTTTTGAGAAGGAAGCCGCAATTGAAAGCGTCTTTACAACAGGCCGCGCTAGCTCACAGGGTGAGAGGACACGTGGCTGCCTATCGACGCGCGGCCGCCCGTGCAAGAGCGAGAAGTCAGCGAGCAAGCTCCGAGGTTGGCGACCAGAAGCCCCATCGGCCACGTGAGAACGATAGAATATCCACAAGTGGCCGCGAGCGAGGTGGCGAGCAGACAGCCCCAGTCAGGGTTCCTAAGCCCTTGGATCGACTTGCAGAGGGTTGCGACAGGACTAATATACTTATTTAGGCCTAGTTTACTAATATATGTATTTACACAGTAGATTACTACGATCTTATACCAGCGGAAAGGAAATGGTGAGAGATTACGGAGATTCGCGGCGTTACCGTAGGCCAAGTCGATAAGGTTTCATTGCCTCCGTGGGAAGCTAGAGTGTATAAGATGTATTGGTTATGGAGCATTCCTACTTCAAACCTGGGAAAGAGAAAAATGCATCGATTCGTTAGGACTGACACAACTGACACGCTGCGATAATACTGGGAGGCGCATCTCATTACCTATTACGCTAACACGGGGATGGGTACTGGCCCTACTGGCCCGGAGCTCGCCCCAATATTTGCCTGATGCATCGTCCTCGCCCCGTAATGATCAGGATAATCCACCGCAGTATGAAACATCTGATAATTTGCCCACATAACGACATCCCCCTCCTCCACCTTGGGCAACATCACGTACTCGGGCTTGAGCACTCGCTCTTGAATCTTCGCAAGCCACGTGCGGATCTCATCGAGGTCTTCGACCACCCTTGGCTCTTCGTCGACACTGGAGCGCATGAATGCGCGCCGCACGCAGATGCCATGCACCATGAAGGCTCGCTCGCCGGTGACGGGATTGACCCATACCATTGGGTAGCGCTTGACGTCCTTTTCGTCGTATGGCGATAGTTCTTCCAGTGTTTTCTCTTTGCCTTGATTGACGAGGCCGAGCCCGGTGGATTTACTCTCGCAGTCGCCCATCCACTGGTACGGATGAGGCGCGTACTCGACCCACGAATGATCCGCGATCTTCTTCTCTTCCTCTGTCATGAGGTCGTATGCTTGTACATTACTGAAAAACGCGGTCAGTCCGGGCTCAGTCTTCATGGTCTGACCGCTTCCGTCGTCCCAGTGAATCGTAAGCTCGGGTTCCATTGGCCTCTTGAAACAGCGCAGGGTTGTGAACCAGGCTGGTTCTCGAGCATATAGCGGCGCATCAATGTGCCACCGTTGAAACCGCGTATGGCCGATGTTGAAGTCCTCATCCGAGAGCTTGTCGTTGTGCCAGAGGTGTGCAAGCTCTTTGTGGACGGTTAGGTCCTTCAGACCGAAGTGGTCCTCGCCTTGGTACCCTTTTCCGATTAATCGAACGTTCTCAGCGCCTGGGATGCCAAGGACATCCCGGCCGCGCTGTAGTATGTGTTAGCTGCGCACTGGGATGGATGTTAGATAGGCCGTCTTACTGAGAGAAGACCGCCTTGCTTGTTGAACGTCTTCACATCGCCGTGAGAGTGCACCAATGGTGCTTTCGGGTCAAAACGTGTGACTAGTTCCCACTGCTTGAGGGGTGAGAGGTGCTGCTGGCCTCTCACAACCACGACCTTGTGGGTCCAAATTGCATCGGATAATGCTTTGACATCGGAATCTAGGTCGCTGAGTCAATCATCTGATAGAGAAGAACATTCCTCATGTGCACCTACCACTGATGTGCTCGAGGTCAATGTTGTCAATGACTGCGCCGAAGTTGTGTCTCTCCTTCGGCGTCTTGGTCATCGGTGTGACGCGGAAAGTTGGCTCTGGAGCCGAGTTGGCGGGAGCCATGATGTGTGTGATGTTTCAATCGAGGCGTTTTAATGGTATATCTACCGTCCGATGAAGCCAGTCGCATGGCTGTCTTCGTGGTCTATTAACCTTGGCCACGGACATAGCGATTCCCCTTCACACCTCCATCGACTCCGCGCTATGCAGCTGATCAGCCCCACCATCGCACTTATCGCGCATATGCGAACATGTCTCGGTTACCCCAGAAGTCGACCTTGCTGTGTAAAGTGTGCGAACGCGTGGACCCGGGTGCGGCCGAGGTGGCTTATCGCTATCAACCGAGGTCGGCCGAGATCTCGGGTTGGCTTGCGTCTCGGGTGCCTCACAGCTAGTTGCATCCAGAGTGGGGTAGACAACTGTGCACGCGTCGGTGGACGGCACAGCGGCAGCAGAGATGCGCTGATCAACAGACAAGTTTAATGCGAAGTGCGAGACCACCAGAACTTGGAGGTCAGCGCGCTTTTGGACAACATCACCCTATCATTCGCACCCGCTCACAGTAACAATGGCAACCAAGACGAAGTATGTCGATCGCGAGATCCCACAAGTAAGTTCACTACTCGTGACTCGTGGCGGGCAATGCTCAAGTTCTCGATCAGATCTCCTTTCACGACTTCTCAAACCGCATTGACGAAATCTCCCACCAAATCTGCGCCGCCGCCGAGAACGTCGGTTTCTTCGGCATAATCGGCCATGGACTCTCCGAAGACGAAGTCCAATCCATGTTCGACGTCTCCGAATCCTTCTTCAACCTCCCTGACTCCACAAAAGCCACCGTCCCATGGTCGCCCCAAAACGTCGGATGGGAAAAGATGTCACAAGTACGGCCTTCCACCGGCGAAGCAGACATGAAAGAATCCTATCAACTGCAATTCGGAGAAAACATGGCAAACTCTTGGATCTCCGAGAAGGAGTTGCCCGGGTTCAAAGAGAGGAGTCTGGAGTTCATGCACCGCGTCCAGGACATTTCGGAGCAAATCATGATATGCCTAGCCCGCGGGCTAGGCTTCGATGATGATTACTTCGTCAAATTTCACGACACCAGCCGCCCAGACTCGCAATCCACACTGCGCCTTCTGCACTACTACGAGACCCCCAAAACCAAGGACGGCATAATCCGGCATCGCGCCGGTGCCCACGTAGATTGGGGATTTTTAACTCTCCTCTTCCAGCGCTCGGGTCAATCCGGGCTCGAAATCTGCCCCGGTCGCGAAGCTGTCACGGAATTCGGTCTTGGGGACGAGTGGACAAAAGTCGAATTCTCCCCCGGCGTAATCATATGTAATATTGGCGACTTGTTGATGAGTTGGAGCGATGATAGATTTAAGAGTACGTATCATAGGGTGAAGGCGCCGTGTGAGGAAGGAGATTATTTTGGCGAGAGGTACAGTATTGCGTTTTTTAATCAGCCGGTTAAGGATGCGGTGATTCAGGGACCGAGGGGGAAGTATCCAGCTGTTACGGGTGAGGAGTTTAATCGCATGGCGATGGCGAAGAATTTTGGGAGGCTGCAGGAGAAGTTGAAGGAGGGGAAGAGGGAGAAGAGGGAGGAGGGGTTGAAGAGTGGTTCGGTTGCGGTAGCGGCGGCGTGATTGTGTAAGAGTAGTGATATATTCCAATGATTATGAAGTACAGTGTGCGAGGTACAACACAGAAAATTATCGTGATCACCCGTTCCGAGTCGGAATGTCTGCATGGGCGTCGTTTCCACTTTGCGTTTGCGAATTCACAAGCACTGTGCTTTCTGCCTTTACGGGGCAACGATCATCAGCTGAGTCATGTCCCGCCGCATTAGAAGATGCATCACAGAGTGAACGGACGATACCTTGAGGCATGCGGGATACGATCATGGTCCAGCAAATGTACCGTTAGAAGAGGCCATCGCTCGGGACGAATCCCTTCCTTTGCTTCCTTTAATGCCTCCTGCCGCGAACCAACTGATCTTGCGATGGACTTTCCCCTTGATATTCCAATGAATGTAAGAAATTTCTTTAACGATGATATCTAACATTCGTCTATCATCAATGCCTAGCCTGCAAAGTTCCCTTTATCCGTTGATCGCTTCATTCAACTTGTAGGATGATCGCTGGCAGCGACGTTACATTGATGCATCACTCTTGGCCCATACGACTTCGGGAACTCCGTCTGCCCACGAGATTCGTTAGCTACCGAACGCGAGATACATAGTGGCCCGATTGACCGGTATTGGCTTACAATACTATGCCACAAGGCCCTATTATACCACAAGATAACATCCTGCTCCTGATGCGGATGCGCATAGATGTTCTCAGGTCGTAATACAGGTCGCATGATCCTATTCCCCCCATCAGTCAACTGCTCAATCCAGGTACAAATGCTACACTTACTTGTCCATGAAAGCCCGCACCTCTTTCAAATCCTCGACAACCCTCTCCTCTCCATCTGGACTGTTCTTGAGATATAGCTTATACGCGCCCTGTCCATGGACCTGCAACGACTTCTCCCCCGTCTTCGGATTCGTCCAGACCATCGGATATATGCAGACTTTGCTCTTGTCCCAAGGTGGAAGCTCGTCGAGTGGTTTCTCGAGACCCTCTGTTTCGATCAAATGGCCCAGTCGCGTGCTGTGTGCCGTGGACATCCAGACGAAGGCGTGTGGTGCGTATTCGATTCTGCTGTTCATCACAATCTGCCTCGTTTGTTCGTCGAGAAGTGCCAATGCACGGCTACCAGCTACCATTGCTGTCGCGCCGGGGGCCATCTTCATCTGGGTGGCGGCTTCGTCTTCCCATCGCACGGTGACATCTGGGCCTTTTGGTGTCTTGACTGCGAGAAGGCAGCCGACACGAGGCGGCGGGATGTTGTACAGCGAGCCGTCAAAATGCCACTGGTAGAAGCGCGATGCACCCGCCTCGCGCGCTTCAGGGGGGATGTGCGGCGGCAAGTGAAATTCTTCGTGGTCGATACCCTGAACCTCGAAGCCCGGTGGGAAGCCAAAGTGTCCTTCTGGGAGAGGTCCACGACCAAGAATATGAACTTGCGGTTGGACTGGGATCGCTGGTCGCTTTGGGATGCCGTGGAAGTCGACGCCGTTGTAGTGGACGAGGAAGGGATCATGGCCATGGGCGAAGCCGCCTGTTGTTTCTTCGGGGTCGAAGCTGGAAAATGGTGTGAGACATGTCGCGTCATGGGATCGTAGCTTGGTCCTCACCTCGAAGTCAAAGCATATTGCTGCTGCGGTCTGAGCATCTGAGGCTGCTCTTTGAACACAAGTAGCTTGTGCTTATGAAGTGCATCGGAGATGAAATCAAAGTCTGCATCCGTGAAGTTGTTCAAATCGATGCCATAGACTTCCGCGCCGAAGTCTACTCCGCTCCCCTCCGGATGGGCAATCGGTACCACGCGTCCAGTCGTGGTATCGGCATGTGGAGGGACATGCTGTTGCTTCTGCGACGCAAGACGAAGGGTCGCGGGCTCTTCGGTGACGACTGAAGTGATTACCATGGTGTCGGAGGTACTGATGTCTTGTGCGAGTCGTTTGAAGTTGCAAGTCAGTCCTCTGGCGTTCACATTCCCACCATATGTTGTTCATGATTAAAGACATACATGATGGACGACCTGCAAAGCTAACCAATCTGAGATGGTCGCAGACTCGGGTGCAATGCGCCAGCTGCTTGCAAAGTCGCGATACGAGATCACCGTTAGGTAACGAGAGGCAAGTGTTCGGTTAGATCGGCCGAAGTCTCGACCAGATACGCGATATCGGGGCCCACCTCGACCGAGCATCCCTGTACCACGTTGGAAACACCCGAAGTACGGACATTCGATCTTGAATGAAGAGTTCAATAATGAGATATCCAAATGAAGTGCGCTCATACCACTCATTAGATCAACATCAAGTATATCCGCCATGACTACTACACACGCGCTCACGTCGAATTACCACACGACCGCTGCGGGCACGAAGCTGCACTACGCGCAAGCCGGAAACATTTCAGGGCAGTTGTTGATTTGTCTTCACGGACTCGGTGGCTCAATTGAAACGTTCTTCCCTCTACTGTCGCATCTTCCATCGGCGTACAACATTATTCTGGTCGACTTCCAAGGCTTCGGGAAAAGTCCACTTCGTGAAGAGCCCAACAGCATCTCGATTGCTGGTCATGTCGCCGACTTGGGCGATCTCGTCGCATCTTTACAAAGAGCTTCGAGCAACTCGAACTCAGGAAACGTCGTCATTATCGGCCACTCCTTGGGTGCAATCGTTGCCTTGCAGTATGCCGCGCAGTACCCAGAGACCATTGGTGGGCTCGCACTCCTCGGTGTCGGTCGGGCAGCAGGCCACATTCCTGCAGCACGACAGCGCATGCAGGATACCGCCGCGGCAGTGAGATCGAAAGGCATCGCTTTCGCGGCAGACGCTGCGACCAAGTCAAATTTTTACGAAGACACGTGTGTAACACCCTTCTCAGATGTGATTTCGTATGGTGGTTGACAGACAATATAGTCCCGAACGCGAGGTCGACCCGTCAGCGCGAGAGGCGGTGAGAACAGCCGTCCTAGCCTCAGACCCAGAGGGCTACGCAAGGACGTGCGAAGCGATTGTCGCCCCCGATCACAAGGATCCACAGTATGAGAAGATCATTGCCCCTACAGTATTCATTGCGGGCGATCGAGATATGATCAGCCCAGTAGAGCGGTCGCGGGAGCTCAGTGAGCTGCTGGGAGGAACGAGCTGGGTTAAGGTTGTGAAGAGTGGACATCAGCCAATCCTTGAAGATGTACCGAGTGTCGCACGAGCGATCAGTAAGCTCTTGGGTAGCGTAGCTGTTTGGTCTGCTGCCAAAGCGTTGCAAGATCCCTGAATACTGCAAGGTACTTGATATACAAAGCTTGGACATCACGGTGCTTGTTTTCGGGGCTGTTGTCCAGTCAAATTGTTGACGATAACATTAGCTAGACTCAAGGTGCAGAGAAATCGTGATTGGCCAAATAAAGAAGATTCTCAAATCCATTCATTCCTTCCAAAACCTGCGGAGCGAAGGAGAAATGGAAGTCAGCCGGAGAAAAGTCGGTCATTGAGAGCTGAGAGGTCTCGTTCGCTGTGTAGGTGGGTGGTGCTTCGCGGGGAGTGGTCGCAGCAAAATCATGGCGGGATCCACCCTCGTACAGGGTCTTCACGAAGGCCGGCACGTTGAATGTGTTGATGGCCGTTCCATCTCTGTTGCGTTTCGTACCTTGGGTCGTGGAAGCATTCTTCGAGACTTCCTTGAGAAGCGCCTCAAGCAGCTTGACGCCGCGTGAAGCGATCATGCTGTTGTAACAAGATCGCAAGATGCTTATAACCGCTTCGACCAATTGGCGATGGTCGGTTTGTTCCTGTGTTTCCGGGCCACGGTGTAACATGTCGAGTGAAAGAATGATCGAGGCTGCCACCGCGAACGCCTGGTGTATCCACAATACCGGACCATCCTCTTCGACCACTTGCTTGTACTCTTTGATGATTGTTTTGGATGCCGCCAGACACGTACGGCGGGTAAAGCTGAAAGCTGGGTTGGTAAAACTATCAGACAAAAAAGAACGATGGATCATGATGATCTTGTGGCTAGAACTTATGGCTAAAGCCCTGCGAGCCCATGGTATCCATGAAGGCCAGCTCGGTTCCAGTGGTGACGCGGTCAGAAAGATCGGTCGCTCTTGAATGGCGAGCGTCCGAAGGCGAGAATCCCATATCAAGACCTGCTCGTAGCGAGTGTATGGCGTGTTACAGGACATCAGACCATCTTGCAGCCGGGGCATGAGTGACGCAATCTCGTACAGGAAGCGGCTGTAGCTGGTAATTGTGGGAATGGAAGAGTGCAGCTGCAGTAAATCACGGTCATGGTAATTGGAGGGAGGCTCCGATGTCGCATGAAGTGGGTTGATGAGGTAGCTTTCGGAGAAGGGAATACCAAACCAATCTTGACAGCACAACTGACACCACACGCAGCGTCCGATTTCTTTCTCGGTAGTACTACCCTTGGCGTCGGGCCCAAGTCGATGGAGACCGAGAGATTGAGCGATGCGAACAGTGGCAGCAAGGTGGATACTTTGTGAAGAGCTGAAGCCAAGAAGATGCGCTGAGATGGTTCCAGTGGCGACTGCTTGACATGAGAAAATGGACAAGTTGGATGTATAGTCGGCGCGATTGAGACAGGACCTGACGGCCTGGAACCAACGCTTGGATAGTGTGCCCTGTTCTGCATCACGGTATCCCCATGACTGGGCTCGCGTCGGAGGAGCACAAGTTAAGCTCCCGCTCATGATGGAGAAAAGCAAAGCGACCCATTGCAAATTCAGTCCCGGGCTCGCCAGCTGCCCACTGTGCCGGCTCCAGAAGACTTCCAGTTGAGCACGAAAGGTAGGGGCGAAGAATGAGCCATGATACCAGAGCAACGCGTCACAATGGTAGTCAACCAGCTGTCGGACCTGGCGTGGGCTAGGGAGTAGTAACTGAAGGACTTCCAGGGAAGACAGATCATCGAAGGGATGAGGTTCCCCTTCGACTTGTTCGCCATCGTCCACGTGCGGGCTTACGACGGCATGGACATCTGGATCTTTCCGTCTGCCCCAAGCCAGAAATTCCAGGATTGAAGCTGCGTCTTGCGCGACAGAGTCATCCGCGTCAACCGTGGCCGGGACGTCCTGGCTTGGAGACTCTGCTGCAGGACCATCGTCGTGAGCCTCGTTTGTTATTGTCTCGCCTGATCTCCCTTGGAGCTCATCCACTCTCCTCCGCAGATAGTCGAGCTCCAGTTCCCGTTCCCGAGATGACGACGGGCGCCGCGGCGACGGATGCACCCCATACCTCGCTTCGGATCCGCACGCTGCTTCCTCTCCTCTGCCTCAACACGTCAGCATACGACGCAGGATGAATGACGACGAGCACGTGATGGCTTGCCTTCTCTCGCAATTCGTGCATGGCACCGTCTTGCTGCACTTCACCTTTCTCCGCGTGCATGCGCTGCAGGCGAGCCTTGTGCGGGAGGGCGCGCTTGTTGACATGTCGGCTAATCGGAGATCAGACGATAAGCAGAAGAGCCGCGGCCGAGGCTTCCTCTCGACCTTTTCCTCAACGTCGGCAGATACAGGGCGTCCTCGCGCTTAAGTGTTCTTCGATATGCATCGCAGATAACGTCCCGCTATCTGGAAAGCGGGCGTTTGGCCGATAAAGTATCGACCTCCGTCCACTGCCGACAACGACAATCTGGCCCCGCGCGTAGCGTAGCTTACGTCGTGCGATAGATAAGAGCACTGCACAAGTCTGGGGATCGAGGCCCCCGGCAACCTCAAATATGGAGTCCATGTACCGGTTCAGCGGCGCGAGCACGCCTCGACAATACCACCAATATGCTCGACCATGTCCAACTCCGCCAGCGTGGCAATGCCGCCATGGAGAAGGCCGGGCTGCGGGTTACGCAGCCGTCTAGCTGGAGGCTACCGAAGCGGGCGAGCAGCATCGCGCCTCCTGATGTCTGGACGAATGCAGACATGGATCCTGTGCCTCCAGAACGGCGCACATGGGGCAAGGGTGCTTTTGTCACATACTGGTTCTCCGACTTGGTCACCATCTCAACTTGGAGCTCCGGCTCAGCCATCGTTACCCTAGGTACAACTCTTGCGCTCCCCCTCTGTACCATTACTGATCGGCCGTGATCAGGTCTCACTCCCACGGATGCCGTAGTCATCACCCTCGTTGCCGGTATTTGCAATGCCATACCAACTGTACTGAACGGTGCGGTCGGTGCCAACTTGCATATTCCTTTCCCCATTGCTTCCCGAGCAAGCTTCGGCTATTGGTTCAGCTACTTCGCAGTCGTGAGCAGAGCTATCTTGGCCATGTTCTGGTTCGGTGTTCACACGGGCTACGGGGGTATTTGCGTCTCGGCTGTGTGTTGCCCAACCATCGCAAACTGGACCATGCTAACCCATAACCAAGATGCTGACCGCCCTCTGGCCTAGCTTCGCAACGCTTCCGAATCACCTTCCAGCATCGGTTGGTCTGACTACCGCTGGCATGATCTCGTACTTTTTATACTGGCTAATTCAGTTCCCGATGCTTCTCATCCCAACCCACAAGCTCCAATACCTTTTCTGGGTAAAGGCAGTCCTGCTTCCACCCGTGGCGATCGGAATGGTAAGCAATACTTCGCCGCTGCGGTATTGCCATCATATCGTATCTAATTGCTATTGCAGACTATTTGGGTGGCTCTGAAGGCTGGTGGCAATGGCGCTTTCTTCAACACCCCCAGCAAGGTCCATGGTTCTGAGCGTGGTTGGTTGTGGCTCTCCAGCATGACCAGCATTACCGGCGGCTACAGCACCCTCGCTGTCAACATTTCGGACTTTTCCCGCTTCAGCAAGAATCGCCATGCGCATTATTGGCAGATGCCAGCCATCCCATTATTGAAGACTTTGACGGCGCTGATGGGCATCATTTCCGCATCTGCTGCGGAGGAGATCTGGGGTAAAGCTTATTGGACGCCGACTCAGATCATTGGAACCTGGCAGTCCACTCCAGGCGGCCGAGCTGCGGCCTTCTTCTGTGCTACCATATGGCTTCTGAGCCAGGTCAGCGTCAATGTCAGTGCTAACGCCGTCTCGTTCGCCAACGATGTTACCACCCTTTTTCCGAAATGGTTCAATTTGCGCCGCGGCACCATTCTTGTCTCGATAGTGGGTAGCTGGGCATTGTGTCCCTGGATCATCGTCGCGTCCGGCTCAGCCTTCCTCAACTTCATGAGCGGATACGCCATCTTTATGGCGCCGATGGCTGGCATCCTATTTACCGATTACTGGCTCGTCAAGGGCAGGAAGTACGATGTCCCAGCCATGTACGATCCCCGTGGCAGGTACCGATACGGAAAATACGGAACGAATTGGCGAGCATTTGTCGTGACCTTTGTCACCATCATCCCGCTTCTTCCGGCCTTGGCGAATAAGGTCAATCCGAAGGTTCACCTTGCCACAGGTCTCAAAAATCTGTTCACGATCAACTGGCTATATGGCTTCTTCTTCTCGGTGGCTCTGTACTACGCTCTGTCCTTCTTCTTTCCAGATAAGGAATCGGTGGTCCCCAAAACGGTGACTGGGTTCGAATTCATCGAGGGAGTTGGGGTGGATGCTGAAAGCTATCCAGGCGATCTGAAGAGCTCGGATGATGGAAAAGGTCAAGCTGACGCGAAGTCGACCGAATTACCGTCCATCTGATGCGAGTGCATAATAGAGCATAGATCCTGAACACCAGTCTTGCGGTTTCGAGAGATAGGGTTGCGCAGAGCAATGCTACAGCACAACTTCTCTTACTACACATCTTCCGATGTTGCTTTTGCCGAAGAGCATTGTCATTTTTATTATCTCGGCTGTTTCGTTTCCCCACGATGTCCACATCAATTGAAGTGACCTCCTCATCAACCACAAGCCTGTGAAGAGGCTTTGCTAACTGAAGCAATCAATGATCCTGTCCTGCGACCTTTACGCAAAAAGCAAGCATCACAAACATAACGTCTTTGAAATACGTAAATAGATCAAACCGAAGCACGTAGCGTACCAATTTAGTTATGACCCCAGTACTTCCTCATCTTCCCAACCGTATATACCCATTTTCTCCATATTTCAGTCGCAGAAATCATTCCGACTAGTGTACTTGTCCTAAGAAGATAGTTCTCTCCCATAATCCATGCAATTCGAGACGTCCACAAAACTGTGGCCAGTACGGTCGGCCGCCCTCCCTACTAGTGTGATCGAATGCTCGACCGCATCTCTTAGAGCCTGACCATGGCAAATCCATGCGCATGACATCTGGGTGTGGCAAATTCTCTGGCTATATATTCACGTTCACCCCCGGACCCCTCTATGAAATAGTGATTACGATAAAACAAATTAAATAGTTAGTGATGTGTCTCCCAACGTAACGCTTCTCTGAATATTAAACGTTGTCGAGCTTGAAGTTGCACATCCATACCTTTCCACTTCCAACGCCGACGCCGATTGTCTCCCTCGATACCGCCGAACACATTGGTCGATACTCTGGAGGTATCCACACCCAGTTTTCTGAATTATATGTTATCCATTCTCCGTCTGTCCTTACTGCCCAGCCTCGGTATAGGGGGCTTCGTGGATCCGCAACATTCGTCTGATTTGATAGTGATGACGATGACGCCCCAAGGTCGATGGCACCAATATCAGTGTGAAGATGCGAGCCGGTGGGATCGAATGAGATGTTGAGTAGAGCTCTTCCACCCTCGAGCGTCTGCAGGCACTCGCCACTGCTCGCATCCAAAATCTTGACCGTGCTGTCGACCGACGCCGACGCGAGCCGGGTTGAGTCGTGAGAGAAGGCCACCGAGGTGATAGGGGAGCTATGGCCCTTGAGCGTCTGCAGGCACTCGCCACTGCTCGCATCCCAGATCTTGACCCTGCTGTCGGCCGACGCCGACGCGAGCCAGGGTGAGTCCAGTGAGGCCAGCAACTTGACCAAAGCTATGCCTTTGAACGTGCTGTCGGCCTCGGCCTCGGCCGACGCCGACACAAGCCGGGTTGAGTCGTGTGAGAAGGCCACCGAGGTGACGGGGGAGCTGTGGCCCTCGAGCGTCTGCAGGCACTCGCCACTGCTCGCATCCCAGATCTTGACCGTGCTGTCGTCCGATGCCGACGCGAGCCGGATTGAGTCGTGTGAGAAGGCCACCGAGTTGACGGAACCGCGATGGCCCTCGAGGGTCTGTAGGCACTCGCCACTGCTCGCATCCCAGAGCTTGACCGTGCTGTCGGCCGACACCGACGCGAGCCGGGTTGAGTCGTGTGAGAAGGCCACCAAGTTAACGTGCAAGCTGTGGCCCTCGAGCGTCTGCAGGCACTCACCACTGCTTGCACCCCAGATCTTAACCGTGGTGTCGAACGACGCCGACGCGAGCCGGGTTGAGTCGTGTGAGAAGGCCACCGAGGTGACGGCGAAACCGCGATGGCCCTCGAGCGTCTGCAGGCACTTGCCACTGCTCGCATCCCAGATCTTAACCGTGCTGTCGAGCGACGCCGACGCAAGCCGGATTGAGTCGTGTGAGAAGGCTACCGACATAACGGTGGAACTGTGACCCTCGAGCGTCTGCAGGCACTTGCCACTGCTCGCATCCCAGATCTTAACCGTACTATCGACCGACGCCGACGCAAGCCGGGTTGAGTCTTGTAAGAAGGCCACCGAGGTGACCTCGACCCTGTCGTCCTCGAGGGTCTGTAGGCACTCGCCACTGCTCGCATCCCAGATCTTGACCGTGCTGTCGTCCGACGCCGACGCGAGCCGGGTTGAGTCGTGTGAGAAGGCCACCGAGTTGACGGCGAAACCGCGATGGCCCTTAAGCGTCTGCAGGCACTCGCCACTGCTCGCATCCCAGATCTTGACCGTGCTGTCGTCCGATGCCGACGCGAGCTGGATTGAGTCGTGTGAGAAGGCCACCGAGGTGACGGGGGAGCTGTGGCCCTCGAGCGTCTGCAGGCACTTGCCACTGCTCGCATCCCAGATCTTAACCGTACTGTCGACCGACGCCGACGCAAGCCGGGTTGAGTCGTGTGAGAAGGCTACCGACATAACGGCGAAACTGTGGCCCTCGAGCGTCTGCAGGCACTCGCCACTGCTCGCATCCCAGATCTTGACCGTGCTGTTATCCGATGCCGACGCGAGCCGGGTTGAGTCGTGTGAGAAGGCCACCGAGGTGACGGCGAAACCGCGATGGCCCTCGAGGGTCTGCAGGCACTCGCCACTGTTCGCATCCCAGATCTTAACCGTGCTGTCGAGCGATGCCGACGCGAGCCGGGTTGAGTCGTGTGAGAAGGCCACCGAGGTGACGGAACCGCGGTGGTCCTCGAGCGTCTGCAGGCAGGTATTCCAATTATCTCCTATAGCCGGCTCTATCGTGATCCACTTCGGCTTTTCGTTCTTAAAATGACTCCTTATCAGGCTACGGGCTGGACTAAACACGAGTGCAGACGTATATACCTGAAGAGGACTCTGTTCGATTGCCCGCTTAAAATGCATAATAAATCGGCGGGCATCGCGAACTAGTTCGAGTAATGGTGATGAATCTTCTCGACTCTAGGATATATTAGCCTATACCATAGCAAGTATTACTGATTTAAGACATACCTTAAGCAGAGCTTCTAGTTTCATCATCGAAACCACACCATCCGACATACCTTTACAAAGGCCTAGAGCCTCGAGCCAGTAGAGATATTTCTCCCTTACGAATGTCTCCACCGCGCCGCCGTCCCTTAGGTCGACCCCGTGCTCTGCATGAGAGTTGGAATTCCATACACAGAGGTGATTAACCCAGTAGATACACGAGTAGCGCGATGCCACTAATAGGTCGGGGTCCGGGCGTTTGACCTGTTCGATAGGGTATCCTGGCGCACGTAGGCTGTAGATATCTCGTCGTAGCGTTCTAGACATGACTTGTAGCGATCTCGAAAAGATTGCGTAGTGGACGTCTTCCTTTCCTGATGGAAAGATCTCATTAAATGCTTGTGCGAGTAAATAATCCTTCGCAGACTGGTGGACAAAGTAGGCGGTGTCTTCTCGAATAGCAAGGAACGAACCACATAAGCCTACGATCTCCCGCAGCGATACCAGATCATCGGATATATCCTCGAGCGTCTCAACTAGGGATGTTAGTTCTTTTAGCATGAGAGGTCGGTAGGCGAGAGCGATTATAGCAAGTATCCGCTTGCAGAGACTGGTATCATCCGAGCTGCGTATTTGCTCCACCATTCGCCCGTATAGAAGGTCAAGTCCAGGTGGAAAAGCGCTGAGCTTCGCAATGGTTTTCCATCGTGGGATCTTTTCGAGGTTTTGACAGACTAAAGCTACCCATAGAAAGGTGTTGTTCGCATGTAAGGAGAGATAGTCGAACACAGCATCTCGAGTTTCGTTGTTGTAGCTCTTAAGCTGTGCAAGCTTAAGAACTTTATCGTGGATGAAAGCTTTGACGGCAGTAGAAATAGACTCCGCATTTAGCTCAAGGCTGAGATTTTGCCCGGTCTTCTTTAGCCGTTCCTCAATATCGGGCCAGTTGCGGCTAGAGACGATCCACTTGACATGAGAAGATGTAGACGACCTCTGGGCGACGAAGTCTAGGAGTTTCGGTAGGTCTGTAACGCATTCGTCAAGCGCATCGATGATTAGGTACGAGTTGTTCAAGCTCTGGTCTTGTAGAATATCTGTAAAGATCTCAACCAAGGCGATCCAGGTATTTGTATCTTCAAAGAGACTTTTGCCTGCATGATCATACTTCTTCTGGATGTAGGAGATGAGCCGTGGCTGCTGATCGACAAGCATGTATATCAGACCTCGTAGCACGGCCGTGGCGCTGTTGATTCGCGAGTCGGTAGCCTGGCAGAAGAAGTACGATAGAAGGCCCGTCTTAGGCATCGACTCCAACTCATTAATAACCCCGCAGAGCAGCATCGTCTTTCCCTTACCAGGATCGCCCTTAATCCAGAGCATCCGGCTCTGCGGGTCGTCGCGCCATCGCTTGAACTCGGAGTTTTCGAGGATCCAGCGGTACGAATCCTTTAGTAAACCACCCTTAGTATCCTCAATACGCTTCTTATCATCACGTGGGTCGGTAAGACGTAAGTCTTGGGTACATATCTCCCACTTGTCAATCACCTCCCGGAGCCGTTTAAATGCATTCGCCGCCCCTTCGTCGTAAAAGAGGGGTATTTCGACGTCGAAGATACCTAATAATGCGTATACTTTATCTTCTGGGAGTTTAGTCTGGCGGCGTTCGATCCACAAAAATCGCTCATTGACGCGGAACTGAGATAAAATAGCTCCTTGAAGCGCTGACTTAGGAATACCCGTTATCTCGTAAATTTGTTGCTCTAGGGAGCCCTTATCACCAAGTATCAGGCCTTCTTTGGAGAAGAATTCGACCGAGCGAGGGGCAAGAAGCTCTTGGAGTGTCCAGCCCCGGGAGAACCATCTACTTGTCCGAAAAGCTGATTCCCAAGTGAACTCGGCCAATCCGCCGCTGGCTTTCCGCGTAGTTGTCCAAACATCCGACAGATAGACGTAGCATCGAGTCGCGTTGCGGTACCAGCGAAACATGGAGTTGATAGAATACGAGAGTTCGGCGTAGTTTGCCTTGTTGATGCAGCAGGTGTCCACCCAGAAGTACTTTAAGCCATCTCGTCTCGCTTGTTCTCCACAGAACCGGATCTTCTCATAGCCAAGCTTTTCCTTACCTTTGCCATTTGTCAGGTCTTCGAAGGTAGGCTCCTCCTCATCTTTGAGCCACGTGTGCGAAAGTATTGCGTACGGAGGGATTGGATCGTCGCCGGCCAAGTCCTTGAATTTATATTCCCCATTATCGCCGCGGAACAAAAGACGCATTGTTTCGGGGTAAGCTATCTAGGTCAGCGAGCATACAGGCAAAGCGAGACTACCTAGATCAACCAAAGAAATTGGATCGAAAGTGACCTACGTCAAACAAGGAAGCCTTCGCTCTCGGGGTATGGCTTGCTATAGTGCCTAGATTGTTAGCACAGTGTGGCGCGGGCAACGCCAACGACACGTGGACAAATAGAAGAGTAGAGGTATAAGATCGCCCCTTGATAAAGCCACAAGTACCACCCTTGTTTAACGCTTAGCTTAGTTTGGTAAGGCGGCTGCCAAGAGTGGCGCGGGAAAATCTCACAGCGCGCTAGAGGGGAAGCCAGTTTTGCAAGCGGCTATATGCTAATTACAGATGAGGACCGGTCTGAGTCCGCCGCTGTGATCGAAGGCCCAGATTTGGGCACCTCACTCGAAACCCAGTCTTTGGTCACACCTGGACGCTCGAGTTCCCCCCACCTTTTATCCCGCCAATCGCAGTCCATCAACTCTCCTACCTCCATGGCCTCCGTTTCTACACCAGCTGCCGCATGCACACTCATTGCACGACCGAAACGACGCGCTGCGCTCTCCGAGAGCTGGCAGACTAGGACAGCGGGCAATGCGCGGGTCGCAATGAAGGAGGCACTAGTAATGGAGAATACCGTAGCGGCAGTGGACCATATTTTGGCCGCAACGCAGGCGTCAATTACTTAGAGTTCTTTATACTAAGCGGAAGGCGTTAATCAGCGTGACGGACACCTCAGCTAGAGGTATAACGAAAGGGTCGTTTGGACGCAACTTGCTATTACGGGCGGGCATACGTAAACTCCTACGTCGAATCGGTAGTATAGGGATTAATACCTAACAAGTTCAAGATATTAATATGTGCCTAGAAGGCGCAGCTCTGTACACGCAATACCATGAAGATCACTGACAGCACGGCCACCAACACACCCGTTTGCTGTCGCTCACATTAATTCACGTACAACGCCGTCGACAAACAATGGTCCCCTCGCAGCTTTACTTCTTTTCTTAGTCTTGTAGCAGCAGTTAAGATACAGTCACGAATAACGATAACCCCAGCTACAGTTCACTCCAACAGCACTACCTTACCTCCTCGCCATACAACCACCATGGGCTTTGATCGCAACGGTCAGCTTCACGCCGGCTCCATTGGCCTCTTCGATGACCCCGATGAACTTGATGCCGCAGAAGCACGCAGAGAATACGCCCAAGGAAAACATGAACGCAAGATCGAAGAGACTATTCGCAAAGAAGATAAACGCGGACAACGGAAAGCCAAAAAAGCGAACCGGAAACGACGCGACAAAGAACAAAACATTCCATGGTTCAGTCGGCATTTCAGGAGGAAGAATAAGGAAGGGAAAGTTGTTAATCCGCCCACGTCGGGCTTTTGGGCGCCACCGCCGGTACCACTACAGGTGAATAACGAGCAGCAGCGAGAAATGGAGAGAGCTGAAGCTGAGGTAAAGGGGAAGAGGGATGAAGTAGAAATGTATGACGTGGAGGATGTGGACTATCAGTTAGATTCGCCGTTCTATGAAGAGTTGGGCTTGTTACTGGTGAGGGGGGAAACGGCGGTAGAGGATAGGGTTGTGCATAAATCGCAGATACGACCGGCGCAGGATGGAAAGGATAAGAAAGATACAAGCGTGTGATGAGGGTGAGAGCGCATGAATGTTCTTCATGGGCTGGGAGGTTGTAACGGAAAGGCTCGCAGTGGATGTTGCTGCCCTTGTGCTGAGAGCCTTTGCTTGGATAATTCCTCAGAGGCGCTGGGGTCTCATTCATCTCTTCTTCTCGGTTCTTCACGTACAAACTGCTCGTCGGAGTGGTTGTACATACATCAAGCGTGGTTTTACTTTGCTGGGAATCCCGACCTAGAGGCTAAAACACCCTTTCAGTGCTTTGTATTCGGCGGGTTCACAGCACACTCAACACTGCATACAAATACTGGTGTTAAATCTTACCCAAAGCCTCAACATTTCCTCATCGCCCACCCGCCTCTATTCAGAATGCATGTTCAATATTTTGAGTTCCAATCACATTGAAAGAAGGAAAGCGCCAAGAACGCTACTATAAAACACACCCGCAGACCTTCGCAAAGTAAAGTAGGCCCGTCACTAGGACAGTACGTTCCATTCCTGAGAATTACAAAATAGTACTGGCGGCGACGATAGAGCGTTTGCGCGTGGTGAGTATCGGTTGGGTCGTCATCCATTTAGCTAATGCGTGTTAGAACGAATCGCGGAGTGATGTAAGTAGGCGTTATCGATCTTTCACCTGGCCCACCCAGCCAATTTGAGGTCCGTGCGATACACCATCATATTAATGAACAACTTGCATCACGAGGTTGTGAAGCATACTCTTTAATACTGTTTAATAGTCAACCATGTGCATCGCGAAAGCGTCCTGAATTTAGACACCTCGCTATGAAACTACTTCTTTTCTACAACGCATCGCTCGCAAACATCTTTGAATTTCATGCCCAACCACTCTAACATTAAAATCGGCCGCCTTGGCCGGAACTTCGCAGTGCTCGAAGAGAAAGTTGTATTGCTATAAGTAGGTGAAAATGAACAGCCCTTTACTAGATCGCTCTAATGATGCGTTCGCGGCAAACTGAGCTCAGGAGACGTGGCAATCGTCAAACCATCCGCGACAACAAATGACAGACGTATTTGCAATCAGGCCCTTCGCTATAATAACCTCTGGATCCTTATCCTCAGCATTCCTCCATTCTTACTACAGACACCGCCATGGCCAACCTACTTAACACATTCCGCGTTCCTGGCAGCGATCGCTACGCATCCTCTCTATTTTACTCACCCCAACCAGCCTGCCCAATACCATGTGAGCCAGCTCACGACAACTCTACAGCTGGGATGCGAAGCTTGTATCTCCCATCCCTTCCACCCCCCAGCAGCTCGTTGAGACACAAATCTCACGCGGAACCAGCGGCAATGGACAAACGGACCCAGAGCAACACCAATGCCTCCATCACCGAACTTCAAAACGTAATAAAAATGCAAACCCAAACCATAACAACGCTAAAAGCTGAACTCGCAGCGCTGCATGAAGCCAAGCAGCAGGAGATTCAGAAGTGGAGGACATGCGAAGCAGGACTGCAAAAGAAGTTCGATAGGATGGAGGAAATTCATGCATAAAAAGCCCAAGATTGGCACGCTAGAGAGGTCCAGCTGCAAGGTAAGATAGCGGAAATGGAGTACAACCTAAAGGGTGAGGAGCTGAGAGGGCAAGCGAGAGAAAAGGAGTCGGCGAGACTTCTTACGGAAGTGTTTGAGAAGTTGAAGGTCCGCACTAGTTGCGAAGATCGGGCTGAAAACAGCGGCAAGCCTCCTGCTTAGAATCGAGACGCAGAATGGGAGATTGTAGAAGATCTTGTGGAGAGATAGGTTGGGAAACACAACAGGGACGTTAATATCTTCATGTACTCTATCTCTAGTTCTTATATTCCTGGTTTTATCATTTCCAAGTCAGCATGCTCCATTCCGGTCCGCCAACCCACTCTCCTCCGTTGCCTTTGCATACCCCTCTACATAAATCATTTCCCCTGAATCTAACATATACGGCCCTATGACAGTAAAACTCGCTGATCTTCGCAACGAAGTCTTCAAATTACTGCCTAAGAGCGCCACTTTTGGGGTCAGGTAGCGAGCGAATGCGCGATCCACGAATTGCTAATCTCAACGCCGGATATCCTATGACAGAAAAATGAGGCCTTCTTGCAAACCGTATCTAAAGTGGAACTGCAATGGTACTCCACGCACCCTGAAACAAAAGCGCTTAGTAGGTTCGCCCTTTGCAAAGTCTGAGTGGGTCTAACTGACACCGCAAGCTTGCAAGATAGCATGCTATGATACATCAGATTCTGTCGACAGGCAGCAGCACTATGTGGCCAGACTGTCATGCGACGCTTTGTAGCACATACCTTTTCTTGTCACAAACTGTAACTTTGATAAACCTAAACAAGATAATATACAGAACACCGTATCTCAATGAGAAATTTTGTGAAACTTGGGCTCCCCTATCTTCTTGGCTCTCAATAAAGATTCCCTTCAATTTACCATATTGATTCGGGCCTTCACATTCATTCAACATTCCTCCAGCTAAAGAAGATTGCTGCACGCTTGTACTAAGGAGAATAGCCTCAATGGGCTCGTACTATTATATCTCTTTAGCCGGGTGATCCAAATATCTTCCGGGCAACTCACGAACCTCGAATCCGATGGTCTAAAGATGTCTCAGCTTGGACCTGCCATAAAATTGCGGACATCAGCCATCTTGTGTGGGTTGTACCGCGATATCGCGCAACACCTGGAGTGACGGCTTCGATTCTCCTCTGCGTCATAGAGCTCTGCATCCTCGATTTTGATTCTGGAAGAAATACGATCAAACCAATGAAAAACTAGATCGGCATCGGGCCAGTTATGATTGCACCAAATGCGATAAACTGTCCTCATAGTTTGAACGCGAGCGTCGGAAGCCTCGAGTATGTCTGGATCAAGATTTTCGGTATCGAAGGGTGCACATTTGATGGTATTGAAGTTTTGAGAACACCGCTTGCAAAACCAATGCTGGACGTGGTAATCCTCCGGCAGCCCAGCGCACCTCTTGTGGTACCACCCAATTTCGCATTTGAGATTGTCGCACTGAATCATGCTGGGGCTCCGATCGTTCCACGGTCGTTTGCAAAGACACCACTTGTTGTTGGCGGTTTCAAATGCCTTAATCAGGCTCTCGAGACCTAGTATTTCTTCAAGCTTGCTGAATGGTAGGCGATGTTCCTCGCGGCTTTTGTTGTATAGATCAAGCCTCAACGGAATAATGGCACAGAACTGCAGATCCGACTTGCACAGAGCTTCAGAACTCCACAAGCCCCTTTTGATGAAGGACCTTTTGTTCCGATCATATCTAAAATGTCCAATTGCATGCCCTGGAAATCGTTCCAACTCTTCCTCAACAATTCGAGAGAACTCCGGATGATCCCATGCGGTATCCTGAAATACTACCATCGGATGCTGAACTTGGCCGACTTTGTCGACTCTAACAATGAGGCAATCGACGTTAAATCCGCGCCGATCTCTTTCAAGTAGCCATATATAAAAATCCAGTTCAGGCACAATATATCCTTGATTAGTCAATGTCATAGACATACTTTCAATCCTCTGTACAAGCGCTGTATCCGGATCCCAGGACGTGTTCAAGTCGAAAGTGGATTGTCGAGAAGGTAGTATCAAAGCGGAACTACAGAAATGTGTCGCTTCCGGGGAAAGCCAAGGAAACTCTTCTTCGTTAATCTTCTTTTGCAGTCGGAGCAGTGTCGATTCCAGCTGCGGTACAGCTTCTTTCCGATACATTGCATGCAGACGGTGAATACATGCCCCAGCGAAAGGCTTGTACACATGCTGACCCCACATGGCAATTATCTCTACGATGTACAAGAGCTGCAGAGCGCCATCTTCGCTCTGAATATTTCCGGACCATAAGCTCCTTTGCAACTGGCTGTTCGTAAGCTTGATTGAAAAATGAACAAAGCGATACCCCACTCACCTGGATAAAACCAGTCCCGGTCGGATTTTGCTGAAGATGACATGCATGTACAGTCCAAGCAGGTCCGATATTAATGAAATGCCAGACAAGTGGTTGCCATGGCACTCCTGCCCGCTTGGCTGTGTCTTCTTGCCACCGGAGAATCTCGTCGATTGGGAGCGAATTTTGCACCTGAGCTGTTTGTACGTCACATCCGCCAGATAGTTTTTTGGCTTCCCATATGCCGAATGGGAACGTGAGGGACAACTCAGAAATGCGCTTAATAGCTTCTTTGGTGTTGGAAACTTTGGCCCCGGCTTTAGTCTTAGCTGATTTGGACACTGCTATGGATGTGAGCACTGGCGAGATAAAATCATTGTCCTCAAGTTCTCTCAGAACTTTCGGGTTGAACCACCGGACTCTGTCATCGTGTAAGATACTTTTGTCTATCACATCGTACCATTTCTCTGCGTTGGACGACAGAAGTCCAATAGTTCGATCCGGTGTGCGATCTTTGTCCTTCTCGGAGCCCTTGTGTTGGGGCTTGCACATATCGAAGTTTGGAATATTCAGATGTTCATAGCTGCAGCTCTAATTAGACGAAGAACAATAGCGGCGCTTGCGAGCCTCACCAATAGGAATTCTTTGGTCTCTCTTTTTCTGCCCAGTATGCCGTTCTCCGTTTAATCGCTCCTTTATTGCCCTTGCTGATACGTGGTCGCTCGTACATTGGGAAATGTTTGCGACACACGAAACTAGGAACGAGGACTCAGTAGGTATTCGATCACTAATCGTCGTGGATCCATACCAATGATGGTGACGATTCCGGTGGTAGTTCTCCTCTTGCTCCCTGATTAAGCGATAGAATACTATCGGTTCCAACTTCCCTACCCATGTATCTTCATCGTCATCTGCACGTCTCTTGTCGGTCGCTACCACAGTTAACTCGCATGCTTCGGTCTTCAATTCTTTCCTCCATTCCCGTTCGGGATCGGTCCCAACCGAGTCCTCACTTCTAGGGACCGATGTATAACCGATAAAGGCTCCATAACTTAGCTTCTTGGTAGCTGTGATGGATTGAAAGAGTTCTCGAAACTCCGCAGGACAGTCACGCAGTCCATCTGGCGATTCCGAATTAACAAACTCAATGTCTCGCGCTTCTAACGAAAGACCTAACGGCATGGTGAGAGGTGAACAAAGGTAGATTGGGTCGGTACTAACGACCGAGGGGAAAAGGGGGGCGGTTGCAGGTCTTATTTGCGGCGCAGCTTCTTGGCATAGGCCGTCGAGTTAATCCCGCGTGTGAGCAGCAGGGCTCAACCCAACAACACCTCTGTGATTGGTGGTATTAAAGACGCCCACGGCCGTAACATTTCAAGCGCCCATGCTTCCTCTACTACTTGTGCAGCGGCCAGGCGCCTTGGCGTTCAAAAGGGACAGGCAATTGCAAATATGTGCTGCATATGCGAGCGCGCAGAACGATCAATTATGATCCAATAACGTGCAGTCATTTTTTATGCATCCAATTGTGCCGACATAACGTGGTGTTTAGATGCTTGGCGCAAGTTGAAGGTGGAAGGCTGTTTCCAAGGCACGTGGGCCACCGCCAACCTTCCGTAAAGCCTACGTACGGCCCCATTTCCCGTAGGCTATCAGAAGTAGTATGCACGATCCCAAACCCCGGCACGCTGACCCCCGGCTCCGACCTCGCGTGCCCTCAAATCGCAGAATAAATAGAGTGGGTATCCACATGTACAAATAAACAAATTTATCATTCCCGTTCTTACAGAGTGTATTCCTATTCATTCATCCATCTTATTATCAGGCCACACGGAACCCATATAAAGCGTGAGACAGTAAGACATAGTGCTTGCTAAAGAGATACAGGTAATAAGATAGCCTGTATAAGCGATGGCGGTGTGTTTGCTTATGGGCTGTTGGAAGTCTGTGCGTTCATCTTGGTGGCTAATAATTCTTACGGGCTGAGAAAAACGAACTCTCGTCAACTTCCAGAGTCGACATCATCCCATCTTCTTTTTGTCTTTGATATAAGTCTCTCTTTTCAGTGAAAATACCAAGTGTACCTAGGATGCGGAGGATCCGGCTTACCTCGAAAAGGCCCCATTCTTTATCGTTCCCCTCCTTTGGCCTTCGGCGAGATCTTTCAACAACATAGTAGGTGTTAATATAAGGAAGCTAGCTAGGTATAAGAGAGGAATATAGTAAGGAAGCTAGCCAAGGATAAGAGATAGATGTAAGTAGGATACTAGTATTATCGTAGGCAATTTTTATACTGTGGGTAGTAGTATAGGTGCGCTAACTTATCGCTACCGCTGTTGGTCTCCTAACGCTCTGTGGTTCGGCATTACATATTATTTCTCGTCCAGCGCCTTCATATTCGAAACATTACCTCGTCGGTATCTCACGATCGACAGTACTGTATATAGCTCTATAGCTCTATTATCGTGTATAAGGTGTGGGTATAGTACCTCTACTGTGTACAAACTCCTACTGTGTTTCGTGACGAATTGCGGCCGCGACCCTTGCATTCCAGAAAGGATACGAATTTTATATCACATCGCCTGAGAGTTGCTGGCTATGCATCGCGTTGAGATATGCGACGAACCCCCTAGAGGAGAAGGAACAAAGTAATAACTCAGCTAATACCGATATAGAATCGGAAGAAGGTGAGACCGATATAGAATCAGTAGAATGTGAGACCGATATAGAATCAGTAGAATGTGAGACCGATATAGAATCAGTAGAATGTGAGACCGATATGGACGAAATAGAGTGGGATCCCGTGGTAGAAACAGGCGATTTGACCTCCAAGCCAGGTCTCGCGGCATTTCCAGGAATGGATTGGCATCTTCAAGAAAAGCGGGTTATACTTATATCCTAGATATATTACAGCTCTCCGGCTTCTGGCTAAGAAGTTCGTGTCGCTGCCGCTTGTACTCAGGCAGGTATACCTTAATTTTAGACTGTAGCCGCAGGGTCATCCCTACATACGTGGCAGCAAGAGTGACAGCTAGCGCTAGATATCCGAACTCTTGAACAATTGCCTTAATCTCATCTCTGTGTTACGCCCTCGGCTTAGCGCTAACCAAAAGGGGCGTTGGTATCTGGAAGCCTAAGGCAAGGGCTGGTTCTCTGGGATTGAGCAGGGCGTCAGGACATCCGAATACGATGGGGAGTGTTGAATAGACAATCTCTTCCGATCACAAAGGATATGATTCAAGTTGGACACAAGTACTATGGGGGCCCTTTGTGCTGTGCTATATGCTTTGGTCTGCTCGTCTTGCTAGACTCTGGCACGTCGAGCAGTCACGTGAGCTAACCGCTCATCGTTGCCCTCGGAACGCTCCTTGCTGGTTGATAGGCTGGAAGCCCTTCTGGCTGCCTCAGGGTTTCGTCGCGTTCCAGGATCGGGTACTTCGGTGGTACACGATCTTGCCACCGCTAGCAGGGAGGACGGCCCGCCCGCACCGGCACCAGCCTTATGTCTGAGGGGCGTTGAAGTTTTTTTGGTGTGGGGATGAAGGAGGTTCAAATTGGCACCAATATCGCCACTTCTAGTGGGGGCGCAAAGAGATCCCGAGCCAGCACTTCCGATCAGATGAGATCGATCTGGGACCGGGCGGCTCTGAACCTAGCTGTGGAGATCAAGGCTAGGCCCACATTTAGCCGTATGCCACCTAGACATGCTTCCTTTGTCGATATATATTGCGATCATTAGCACGTCGAAGAGCGGCTTACAGTCGGGCTCCTCACCTTGCAGACGCTATATTCGTAAAAGCATGTGACTAAAACAGGTAGACTAACAGTGAGGTGTACAATATTATACTGAGCTGCAGCAGAAGAGTAGTATTTTATTCTGACGTGCTCTTGAACGATGAGACCTCATAATCAGAGTCCTCCTGAGCCACACGCTTTGCGGCTCTCTGCTCCTGCTCCGCAAACTTCGCCTCATCGCCAGAAGTTATTTGGTCTGGAGGGGTCTCAGATCTTTTTCGCTTCTTCAGCCCTGAAGCAATCAAAGGCCTACCTAGTGACTCCAGCCGTGCTACCCGGGTTTCCGCAGTATGAAGGTATTCACAAAGCTGTTGAGTACTAATAACCAACTCCAGATCTGTATCTCCGAGCTCACGAAGTGCAAGTTCTTCATACGCAAAGTCTTTTAGTTGAAGCCGCAGGCCTTTATGATCGGTAGGATCTCCTTGCTGGTTTCGGAAAGCCTACATGAACGTCAGCAATCTGGACAGAAAAAGCCCGTCAAGCGATACGGCGTACCTCGTCCGCAACTTCTGGCGCCACGCTTATCTCATTCCCGTCCACATAAGTCCTCCAAACTGATAATGTTGCCTTCCGCGATTCTCTCTTTCCATATTCAATATCTAAACCAACAACAACTTGTATGCCTGTATCTGAATCTAGAAGATAATCTTCCGCTAGCCGACTTAAGCTTTTTTTCTTCTGCGAATATGCAACCTCAATGATAACACCAGGGTATCGTGCATCTGTATGGCAAAAAGAGGCGTCCGGCTCATGTTTCGACTTTATGTCGGGAGTTGTGTCGTCGACTGGGAGGTATATTTCGGTAGAACGAGTGGGATAAATCTTCCGCGCGAAAGCGGCCGCGCCATCCGATCCTTTGCGTATTGATTTCAACTGGCTGAAAATAGCATCCTCCACACGAGCAACGAACAATTCGTGTACAGCCGTGGGCATCCGAACTACGAGTCGGTGGTAAATCGCGTCGTAGTCATACCTGTTCATCACTGGTTTTAGCCACCATATTTATCTCCCTTGGACATACATACCGTATCTTGTCCTTCACGTAGCCCAACAGCTCCTCGTTTCGGCCAAGCAGCCGCACTAGCTCATCGTATTCTCCCGGCGCAAGTACAAATTCTCCCCACGGACCTTGATTCGTATGCCTTCCTGCCCGGATCGCTTCGAAGAGCGCGATGACTCTGTGAGCTTGTGTAAAGGGCTTCTCGTCAGTTTGCGGAGGCGTCAAAGGCTGGTCCACGAAACTGGAAGGCGGTGTGATGTGCTGTTGATCATTCACAGCTGTTCGAGAAGTTGACATAGCCGAGTATCATGCCGTACGAAGAGGAAGCATTGCGAGGTTAACTCTGAATGGATGGTGCAACGCAGCGGTTGGAGGACGGAACTTTGAGGTTGGCTAATGTTGACTCAGCAACCATATCGCGCTAAGCCCGATACAGCTAGATAGGTAAGGTGGGGCCTGTGGCTCAATGCTGTGGCTGTGCTTAACCGCAACATCGCTCATCGCTGGGGCAGACAACCCGTATGAATACAAATCCTTTGTCTTCCTTTTCTGAACGCTCGGAGAATACATTTACAGGTCTGAGAGGCGTTGAGTTTTGTTCTGGTGTAGATGAAGGAGATTGAAATTACCATCAGAGTGCACGAGCACCAAGAGATTTAATCATTAGATCAGATCTTAGGGTGGCGAAGGGATCTGGAACACCGGGAGTGGGGACAAGGTTCACTGCAGCATCTAAATGGAAGTAGCCGTGGTAAGCTTGTTTCTAGTTCCTAGATTCATGAGCGCCAGGATTTTCCAACAACTAACGTTGCTGTTAGTCTCCGCGATCGTGGTGACCGGGACCTTTATTGCGCCCCTTGCTATACGTGGCGATATCTGAAGACTATATCAACCACTTCCTTCCCACACCAAAAAATTATCGCCTCCGGCGCAAGGGTGTGGTAGGAGCGGGTCGGCCATGCTCCCGCTGGCGTAATCGGCCCGTTCACGCACCCGACAACAAGTAACCTCCTTGCTCGTTCCGCCCACAGTTATGAGCCCGGATATCGCAGCCGTCTAGCGCGTCAAAGTTTCAAGCTGCCAAGATTCCCAAGAACACACCGCGTTCGAACCCAGTATCAGCATGTTTTGTAGCCTTTCCGCAACGAAAAGCTTCCAGCCCGGCACCACGATACTATGGTAAGCGGCACGAGTGGCGCAACGCCCAAGCCCAAGAGATCTGGTCGCCCCGAAGAGGCGCACAGCCTAGAAAAGTCCTGCTCCCACAACGACAGGCACACTTCCGCGAGTAGTTCAGCTCTCCGCTACTCGCTGTGGACGCATGCTGGGAAATCGTAAGCTAAGCTAAATTGAGCGATCAATTTCCACCATTACTAGCGCGGGTGGTGTGGGACTTTACACGGTCATAGAGGGAGCGAATATGCTTTCAAAAGAAGATGGGCAGTAGATCGCGAGCTTGGCAAGTTGTTTGACTTGTGGCACAAGACATTGCATCTTTATAGCTCCTTGCATATCACGTATGAGTTAGATCGTCTTCCAGCCTTATCCGGCCTAGCGAAGCAGCTTCAAGCTCGAGGTTGTGGTGAATACGTGGCTGGGGTTTGGATAAAGAACATTTTTGCCGACTTGATGTGGTATACATGGGCGGGGCCGAGACCAAAAGAGTGGGGGGGTCCATCCTGGTCTAGGGCCTGTGGAGGTGCTCACAATGTTTATTTCCACACACAGAATGACAGCTCACCAGAAGCTCCCATGGACGTCGAGAACCTGCGGGGGCCACACCGTCCTTCGAAAACCCCTAGAGGAAAGGTTTTCAGGACGGAACTTGTGTCTGTTGATTATGAATTGAACGGGGCCGACCCGACTGGAAAATTGAATACGGCAACATTAACAATTTCAGCACCAACAGTGGATGTATTGCTAGTGCGGTACCCTGACCAGTGGAAACTGGAGAAAGGCGGGAGGGGGTTAGAACCCTATTTGGATTATCGTGGCGACTTTGAAAGACGGAAAACGTCATTGCTCTACGCCTGGGTTGGAACGATTTGGAAAAAGAGTGAGATGCATCTACAGAAAACGTCCTTGCTCTGCGTCTGGGTTGGAACGATTTGGGAAAATAGTGAGATGCATCCACAAATTTTGCTCCTGCAGCCGTCTCGGGGCCTCGGGGGTAAAGCAGTGGCCCGTGGCTGTTATGAAAGAGTAGGAGTCTTACGTAAAAGAGAAGACACATCTACACTTCTTGAATGGTTCAAAGATGCAGAGGTTCATTGTGTCAGTGGTCCCCTTCAGGATTCCCATCTGATCTAGTTTGAGCCTCATTCACTATGAGGTATCACGTGCCGCCAAGCGTCACCTGATCCCTTAGTGTCACTCCGTTCACTATGTTTCACAGTGAGATATCGCGTGCCAAGGCGACTAGCGCCTCGCACTTACTATATAGCTAGCTCCTAGTATAGGTTCTATAATACACTGATCTCGCAACCGCACGATTTCGCCCTTGCCGATCCACACATTGCATCAAAATCGTGCAGAGTTTAACTATAAGAGAGGGTTTTATCGCGACAAACCATCTATTTCAGCGCCAACTAGAAATATTCTGAATATAGAGGAGGGGTTTACCATAAAAACTTTACTCGACTAAAAGGTAAGATCTCTATAACATCTAATAGCCTGTGATGGGCTGAAGCCCAGTCAGCAAGTTCCTCAATGAAATCTCGGTCACGAGACTAGGCGCCTAAAGTGCGACCCCTGCCCCTGAACCCGGTAGATACCTTTTCTGATCCGAGCTCAGGCATAACCAGAGACTTGAGCACATATAGTTATCTTCTCCATCGAATACAACTTTAGTATACTCAGCGATAGCTCCTTGAGCGCAGCCCCCAGTCTTCGGCATGGAGGGAGTTAAACTCCATCTCCGTGGATTTACTTCACTCCACACCCTCCATGGAGGTGAAGGAGGAGTCCTAGGGCTGAGTACTATACCTATTTAGGTGTTAGCGTGTTGTAGAAAGGTGAATTAGTTAGTGATGACGCGTAGCGCGTTTGGGGTGTTTCATGCAGAGTTCAACCTTATCTTATCGCCCTCAGGAGAGAACAGTTGATTAGTATATTTATTCGATAGCTCTTCTTCTAGTAATTATTATGAGTGCTAACGCACCTGATAGAGCTTAATTGAATTCCAAACGCTCGAAGAAGCGCAGCTGGAAGGCGGCAAGCGTACTGAATACCGACATTTCCGAAGACTCTGAACTTAGTGAGCTCGAATCCGATGCTGTAGAGGTGCCCATGGAGTCCCAGCATACAAATAACGACTTAATGGAGGTCCCACCTGATCCAGAACCTGCTTTTCAATCTCCCTTTGACTTCTCCTGGGTACGATTCGACGATGGGGAACTTAGGGGTATCTGATGACCTGCTTCTCTTATAAAAACCCGGGCCTGGTGGTAGAAGTATGGGGCTCCCCTTAAGTCCTATTTATATGATTAACACGGGAAATACTTTAAGTACTTATACTTTCTCTGTAAGACTTGCTATCTCTCCTATTAAAACCGTATAGGTCGATTAAATATAACTAATAGCTGTTAAGGAGTACTAAATCACTTTAAGAGTATCCATAATTCAATATACTTGATAGAAACCTCATAGGAAAGTCGTCAAGGGCTCGAGGGCGTATAAACTCGGTTACTTGATGTGCTCGATCTCGATAATCCTATTTACATGCGGCTATACAGTTCAATACTGAGGATTACGGATATTAACGAGTTGAGGAAGACTTATTACGATGGATTATCCATGATAATATCCCCTTTTATAAAGTAGAGAGCCCGCACTTCTGTAGACTAGCAAGGAAGATTAGCAAGTAGACTGTCTTTAAAGCGGCAGCCCAGACGTGATATAAAAACAGTTACGAAGGAGCTCGTTTTTATTGACTATTCCTTGGCGCGTAGCCCCACCCAGCATCGTAAACACCACCTACCTCTATACGACACATGGGACTTTTCTGGGCGGAACATACACCAAAAGACAGAGAAGCATTAAAAAGCATCAGCAGTCCAGATCATGCATTTTATAACTACACATCTGGTAGGTGGCTGTAAGTATTGGCTGAGTAGCTCTAAAACGTGAATACTCGCGTTCCTAGACTAATAGCACCACAACGTTGTAGCTACAATGAACATGAACGCCTCTCTGAAAGAAGACGTTATTTCAACGCCCATGAGCTTTGCCGGGTCGTTGCCAAGGCTGTCGACCGTTCTACGAACGATATCATGACCTTCGCAAAATTTGCTGAAGGCGGTTCTTATCGTATCTTTGAAACTACTTCCCAAGATGGGGTGAAGGTTATTGTGCGTCTTCCATACTCGTCAACGGTACCAGGCAAATATGGTATCGACAGCGAGGTTGCTACGATGGAATTTCTCCGACTGCATGGAGGTCCAATTCCCAAGGTCTTCGATTGGAGCTCCTCAACATCTAAGCAAGTGGGGTCTGAATATATTATCATGGAGAAGGTCTCGGGTAAAGAGTTGGAAGAAACTGGGTATACTATGACATTAAAACAGAGGATGGATATGGTGGAGAAGATCGTTGATATTGAAAAGATACTCTTTGCTATTCGATTCCCTGTCAGTGGCAGTCTATATCTCAAAGAGTCCTTGGGCGCCAACATCACAACAGTGGATATGTCACCAGATGTCAGTCACAGAGGAACGGATAAGTTTTGCATTGGATCTTCAACCGAACTACTTTGGTGGTATCAAAAGCGAGATGAACTAGCCGTCAATCGGGGAGCTTGTAAGAGACCCTTAATTTGCGCAATCTTGAAATATCTAACTTTTGAAATGCAGGGAAAACTTCCGAGGACCTATTGAAGGCGGTGGGTCAGAGAGAGTTGATCTAGCTGCAAGAATTTGGCGAGCGACGCTTTCCCCGGGAACCACTTGACAGAGAATTTTATGGCCATCAAAAGGTGGACCCGCAGGTACAAATAGACAACTTGCTGGACTATCTAAAAGTCGCTCCGCATATCGTTCCCGACCGAGAGGAAATGAATCAGCCTACCATTCTTCACCCAGATCTCTCACCTAACAATGTGTTCATCTCTGAATCCGGGGATATTACTGGTATCGTCGACTGGCAGCACAGCACGATTCTCCCCGTTTTCCTGTAAGCCAAGATTCCAAAGCATATTCAGAACTATGGCGATGGGGATTCGGAGAATTTTCGACCTCCAGAGTGTCCCGAGGACTTCGACTCGTTGACAGAGAGTGAGAAGGAAAGGGAGGCGGAACTCTACCGCCGACGATAGCTCCACTATTTCTATCTGGGATTTACCAATCGCAATAACAAGCCCCATTTCCACGCGATGGGAACGCATGACCTTGTTGTAAGGAATCGGCTCTATGATACTGCTGGCAGGCCGTGGGAAGGCGATAATACTTCGCTTAAGGCAAGACTAGTACATGCGTCGACCTACTGGCCTGATATTGCCACTTCGGCGATGAAACAAGTTGGATTTCCCGCCGAATACTCCGAAGCAGGAGTCACAGAATGCCTCGATATTGATGCAAAGCAGAAGAACGCAGATGCACAGATGCAGCGACTGCGCGACTTCATTGGCGTCTACATTGATGGTTGGGTGCCGGCTGAATTATATGATGAAGCAAAGGAGAAAGAACGATATATCAAGCATCAAATGCTAGAAGCTGCCGAAACAGAGGATGCGAGGAAGAAGCTGGTCGAAAATTGACCATTCCAAGGTCACGAGGAGTTCGATTAGGTTTGTTATCCTCGTATGGGAGATGGGACGGCTCGTACATTGCAATGTTTCAAATGGAAAAGTAATGGAATCACCATCCGAACTGAAAGCCTGAATTTACTCTGCCGAAAATTTCCCATATCTCGCTACCACGAGGGAGAGCAAGATAATCAAACACCCTTACATGCCAGAGCTACTCGATCGTCGCTATCTCTGTGTCAATTTACAAATTATCCATTTCCAATGCTCAATCTCGCAGAGTACATACCGTAGCCACTGCATCCCAAAGAGCGTTCAATTGTTTCATGGAATCTCAGTTCTTGCCATAATTCCCGCGAATCATAAGTGGTTTTCAGACCTCACCCTCTCCCCTAATCTTCGTAGTCCTCCTTCGAAACCCTCTCCACAGGTGATTATCTGCTATCTTAACAGACTGTTTTCGTCCAATTGAGGCCCCTGTCGCTCTTGTAGATAGCCTCCGTTTGGCGGACACGCCAACCGAAGCTGAGCTCCGTCGGTCTCTCGCGACCTCGCGTTTGATGAGGAACTCGCGAATAGAGTCACCCTTTAAGACGACCAGCACTGCTATCCCAATGACGACGGACGTAACTGGCAGCGCAATTACCCAGAAAATCCACTGGCCTTGCGCCAAGTCACGGATGTCCGAGGTGTTCATACCAAAGTATGAAGTGGCCCATGAGAGCGGCAGGAAGATGATTGTCACAATGGTAAAGACGATAATAGCGTTGCCGTTGTTCTCTTGTTGTATTTCGAGCATGCGAGATACGTGTCTGCTCACGTCTTCCAGGCGGGAGTCAAGGTCCGAAATTCGTAGGTGGACCGAATGAGCGGTTCGAAGCTGAGTCTCAATGAAAGGGGCTTCTACCCTGAATCGTGCAGCACGGGTGAGGGTCGTTGCTCTAAAAGTGCAGGGTTCGAGGATGCGGAGGTAGTTTCGGAGGAGTTCCTGCTGCTGGATGTTGATGCTGGCAATCAGGCCGAGCTCTTCCCGCATGCGCCAGATCTTGCGCAGTACTCGTGTACGGGGGTGCTTCATAGCATCGCGGTGCTGTCCATGGTAGTCAGCAAGTATTTATGCCAGTAGAAAGCCGGCGGCCTACAAGTTTCCGATAAAAGCCGGCATAGACAAGGTCGACCGGCTCTCCTGCATGGAGCGGCCGATTGAACAAGCTAGTCATGATCGTAGCTAGGATGTATTCTGGGCCAACACTATCGTAGCTGATCGTCTCTGTATCAACATCTGTATACGACATAAGCATGACGTCTTGTTCGGCTTTGTGCATATATTCTTTGGCGCAATTGCCAATGTGAAATATTTCCTTGCCAGTACTCTCGAGCAAATCTCGGTCTTTCTTGACCTTGGAAGCGCCATCTATGAAGTGCTGACTCATTGGATCTGAGCAACGAGGAATGACAGCAAATGCCTTTGTCGCGTAAGTCAGTAAGAGGGCCGCAGTCTCGAATGCGTTAACCAGTGACTTTGGTAGCATGAATCGCGAAGGCATCGAGCTCTTGTCGCTTGCAACGCCATCCCAGATGCCTCTTCCCTTATTGTAGACTTCTCTGAGAGGATCAGCAATGAGATCGAGGTAGTGTATGTAAAGCTCTAGTCGATGATCAGCATAGTACTGGTTATCGCTACGCAGCCAAAGTGCAAGAGCCCTCTCATCAGGAGCGTTGTCATCGTCTCCTGGCACACCAAAGTGACGTAACTGAACATGCTGAACAGCGTCGCGCAAAGTTCGGTATTGCGTCGACTTTTGGCAAGTTTCACATTCTTTCCAGAGGATTGTTGGCTTTCTCCGATCCAACAATATGCTGTGGATCGACGGATCTCTGACGATCCACCATTCCGGATTTCGGTACTTTAATGCTTCTGGTTCGTCTTCTGTGCCTGATGCAATAGCCTACACAACTCTCATCAGCGAGATGCAGGTTGAATTGGCGAAATCCACTTACACTCATGATTGTACCGAACGCCCCCCAGCACTTCTGGACTAGCGGATGATCTGATACAGAAGGTGAAGTCAACGGGACGTAAAGCGACAAGAAAGCGTCCAATGTGGCATAAACATGCTTTAGTTTGGTGTTGCACGCCTTGACTAGATTCGCACGAACGCGATCGATTTGGGAAGCCTTCCCTACGAGGAGCGCATGCTGCTCGCCAGATCCTTTGTCACCAGGGACGTCAAACGAGATCTGTGGAGCTGAGCCACTTCTACATGCTTTTAGAGAAGGGAACTCAGCTTCCAATTCAATCTGCGCCATCTCTCTAGACCTTCGGTACGTTCGTCCATGTCTTGTAGGCTTCACTTCTTGAAGTGTCTCATTGACTGTCGTCAGTATCTTCACCACAGAATCAATCGATGACTTGGACAAAACTTCATGCGGCGTGATATCTTGACGTGTTGCCCAGGTGAGAAAGTGAGGTATGGTTATGCGCGATCTTTTGTCTGGGCCATGCTCTTCAACGGTACTAGCTGTACCACCTTCAAGTTCATCAGCGGCGGCAGTAGTATCCTGGGGCTCGGAATGTAGGGATGATTTCTCCCTAATGGAATCAGTGTCTCTGAGTGGAAGGCGGGATTGAATGACAGCGGTGCTAGGTGGCGCGTAAATCTCTGGTGATTTGCTGATAGCACTTGGGTCAAAGATTATGAGGCCTTTCTCTTCCAATCTCCTCTTTCTCTGATTTGGATCAGATACAGCAACGCTTGTTGATACCAAATTCTTGGGTGCAAGCTGACTTGTTGGAGGTAAAGATGAAACATTTGGCATATTGAGCATCGAAGCCGCTGGATTATACCGTACTAATTCGCCGCTAGTTTGAAGCGCAGGACGTATTGGAGACCTCGGGGGGCGTGGGATGAGTGCCAGTGCATAGTGACTAGGCTCGTTGGAATCCGACTCTGAATCTGAGCTTGAGTCTGACGGCGCGTTTCCTCCAATGGTAGTATTTTCGCGTCGCGTGATAGTGAGTTGATTGGCATTTGCCGTAACTGTATTTGATATCCTTGGCTTGGCTACTGTGGCGGCTTTAGGAGCACCCTTCGACTTGAGCCCCGCTGTGGTTGCAGATCCAAGACTTTTGCGGCGTAGCTGTAACCTTATCATACTAGATTGATGCTCGCCAAGAAGGCTGACCCACTTCTCGCCGTTCACTATCTGATTATTTGGAGTGATGATGTCTACTTCATCAAATGAACTTTGTGAGTTGGCGAAACAGCGTACCTTGATCGACTGTTTTAGAGCCTACCGGAGAATCAGTAAGAAGCGCATCCATCATCTTTGAATAGGGCTTACAAAGAACGTTCGACATTGATTGAGCGATAAGGTGAACTGGCAGCCTCCGAGGTCCAAGACTTCGACTGAAGTTGCATGCCCTGACGCCCTCGAATCGAATTTGACCAATTGTATCGAGTCGTTGTCCACAAGGTCATCGAATGCTAACTGACCGTAAG
This sequence comes from Darksidea phi, assembly GCA_030770425.1. Lineage (NCBI taxonomy): Eukaryota > Fungi > Ascomycota > Dothideomycetes > Pleosporales > Lentitheciaceae > Darksidea > Darksidea phi. Next base: position 245,599 of record JASJFT010000003.1, on the reverse strand, counting down.
TGATGATTGCTAAGCCCATCAGTCTATGGTAATGTCACAGTTGTTCGGCGACTCACTATCTTTGAAAGCAATGGCCCATACATGAGGAACATATATTATGGAATCCTTGATTTTTGACTCATCATTCATGAGACGAAAAGACTGTTCCGAATCCCATTCTTTGGCGGATTCAAACCGATCGTCCCATTCGAATAAGCTCATAATCGGATACTGTTGGTCTGTGTTCCTCGGCCCATGCCCGAAGATGGAGCCGAGCGCGAAATAGGGAAAGCTAATGGCCGTTGCAGAGAGGGTAGTATCTCCTGAACCCGTGAGACCCAATTCGGAACTGTCTGCACGGAGTGTCCAAGGAAAGAATCGGCCGGTTGAGTGATCGTAATGGATTTTACGAATTCTTTTGAGTAGGCTCAGTAGCACAATGATCCAGTCTTGCGATAGATCTGGAACGCTTGAAATAACAGTTCGGAACTCATCAAAGTCCAGGTGTTGTCTCTCAACATGTAGCCACCTCATCGTATCTTTAGCCGATTGTTGATCTTTACTGGGTTGCGAAGAGTAGGTCAAGTCTAGTGTATGGTGACTTTCGCTGTCGAACCAGCGCTTTGCTCTCACAATGTTCAATAGCGCCGGCTGCCCCGCATGACGAAGGTGTTGCTCAACATCTACAGCCGCATGCGGCCATGACCAAGATCCCATAGAACTTCCCTCCGAGAGTGTTTTCCTACCAGGCCCACGAATTTTGATATCAATCGACAAAGGTTCCCCATGGTCCCCAAAGGGGATATTATAGGGATGGCACCTAGAATCCTTCTGGAGGGCTGCTGCGCCTAGGTGGTCGCGATAGTTGTAGACTGGTCTCCTTGGGTGTCTTCGTTCCTCCCCTGTCCATTTCCCAGACTTCAACCCCGGCTTCCGACGTGACGCATGGGGCAGGAAGGGGTCGTCGCTATCGGAAACGATCTTTGGGGGATTTGATGGTCCTGAGGCTGGCCCGTTTGGAGGTGGAGTTGAGGGCGGCTGCGGAGCGGGAGCAGGAGGTGGCGGTGGTGGTGGCGGTGGTGGTGAGAGTGGAGGTGAACGCGACATTGGTGCCCCACTAAAACGCGGCCCAGTTGGGGCCAGATACATTGAGCTGGGCATTGCTGGGGGATAAGCATATCCATACGGTGCAGGTTGGGGTGCGTAAGGATTAGGTACATAACCAGGCAGAGGGTACCCGTAGGGGTCCGGCGGAGGCGCGAACGGATTGGGAGCATATCGATACGGATCTCTAGATTCATTCGAGATGATTGAAGGCGCATATCTAGCCGGATATCCAGGATAATCATCTGGAGAGTCATAATGAACACGTGGTGGTCGCCGTCGACGCGGCCCTACCGGACTACCGTCTGAGTCGTAACGTGAGTATGGACGACGACTGGGTCGAGCTGGCGAATGCATGCCATCTATATAACTCCACTTTTCATCACTATCGACTGAGCCTGAGGAGACTTGCACGCCTGAGGAATTGGTGAAACTAAGTTCTCGTAAGCTGGAGTGCTCGCTTCGAGTGGGTGACTTGTTTCCTCGCGTTTCGCTCAAATTAAACAGAGAATCCTCGGACCGTGTGTAAGAGCTAGGCCGCCTTCTATCGCTCCAGAAATCATCTTCTCCGTCGTTCTCATCTTCAACTGTGGCCTGCTTTCCTTTACCGGGCTCAAAACTCGAAGAAGGTATTCGCCAGTGGGGAGAGAAGGGATTATCGCTTGGAAGATGGGAATCATTCATCGTTGCGTTATCCTCGATGTGGATATCTGTGCTATCGAATGGAGTAGTCGGGGCTTTGGCGCGAGGATTCAAAGATACGCTTTCCCCAGGATCTTCCTCGCCGTGTTCCGACCTCTGAACATACGTAGGACTCTCTCCGACACCTTGTACTTCGTGATTATCTTCTGCGTTGCTTTTCCGTCGAGCCTTTTCCTTCTTATGGTTGAGGTTAAAAGGTGTGCTTCCCCGAGGATCCTTCTCGTCCGGCTGCTGTACGCGCGAAGTTGATACCTCTGTGTTCTCAAGCACTTCTACCTCTTCCCCCTCATCCCTTCTCTTCTGCTCATACTGTTCTTTTGCCTGCACAAATGAGAGTGAGGACCATTCATCATTGGCTTTCTCCATGGCGTCTAGACCGTGCCCCATAGCCCTATCAAAAGTCTTAGGCTCAGGTTCTGAAACCGGCGCTAGCTCAGGTTCGGGAGGCGGGAGAGGCGGTTCTTTAGGTTTTGGTTCCTCTTTCGCGCTCTTTTTGTCCTTCATCTTGTGGTCAGCCACCCCAAAAGAACCCCAATTCTCTACGGGAGTCGCGGGCTCGGGTAGTGGAGGTGGAACTTCTTTGATTTTAGGCTCCTGGATAACCTCTTCGATAGCACCTTTCTTGCCCGTTGTAGTCGTGGCCTCACCCCAACCGCATCCATCGTCCACTTCCTCAATGAGAGCGACGGCCTTCTCTTTGTTTATTTTGTCCTGCATATTGCTGGAGGAATGGGATTTCGGTTCAGGGTTCTCCTCTGGGAAAGGCTCTAGTTCTTTCAGTCTCCCTTCGTTCTTTTTCTTGCTGCCGCCACCCCCGCCCGAATTGAGGCTCGACAAGGACAACGAGGTTGAGGACTGGGGCTCAACAGAAGTTTCGGGCTCAGGATCTCCGGTTTCCACGACGTCGGGCTCCATCATTTCTGTCCGTCCCTCATGCTCTATTGCCCCTTGTCGGGCCATCCTTTCGGATCAATAAAGATCTAGCAGAAGTGTGTCTAATTCTTGTGGAAGAAGGCTGAAGGCAGCAGTGAAGGCTGGGGTTCTTAGTAATACAGAGCTTTCTCAAGTGCGGGGGCCAGAACACGCACCGGTTATTACAGTACTGGGTTACAAGTGTCGCACCTCGCTTACGCGTCACACCCACTAAGACGTGATACCTATTTTACGCATATAACTCTTAAATGCTATATACTAATTTGCTCTCGTCGTTACGATTACCTGCCTTCTTCAATTTGGTATCTCGCTTTATCCCCTGCGCAACCTTCATACGTTGCTCTTTTCTCAATTACTATATATAATTTATACTACCATAGACTGTGAGAATAGATTTTCCTCTCCGATCCGCCATCTGCTATGGGATTATATTTGGTTTTATGATATACTTTACCTCTTTCCATTCATCGTACTATTGAAGGAAATTATTAGCACGATACTGCCTTTGGCGCACTAAGTGCGCTCCGGCCCCCGTTGTCTCGCTGCTTTTAATTCCCCGCGCGTAATGTGCTGCAGCTTAACGAACGCCTCTACTTGTCACTTGTCACAGCCCGTGCTGTGAGCTTTTCGCCGTCCTGTTTCGGTCCAACGGTTTTGTCAACATTAACTACGTTTTTATCTTGCTTTTCTCCAGCGCAAGTCATTTGCGTTATCGCACAAAGCTTAGGTCAGATGAGCCTTTCGTCATCAAATGTCACTGCTGCTGCCTCCCCCACCTTCCTCTTCGAGTTTTTATGAATTCCCTTTTTTTGGTGAGCTTACTACCAAACATCCATAGTCACGTCTCATGTTCCATATGACATGATTTCAACGAAATGAACGGTCAGCTAGAAAAGCGGCATGACGCGGAACAAGTAGTGGAGAATGTACAACAGGGATGCATCCATTGCTCGCTACTAGCAAAGCCTGTAATGGCTGTTTCTCAGAGTATGCGTCACGAACCTTACCTTAGCTATTCGATGTCATTCAATGTCTTCAAGCTTCAATTTCCCTTACCACATGTATCAAGCATACGAATAGTTCTGGTGCTTTCCAATTGGACGGGGTTGTCAAAGGTTCGTTAATCGGACACGAACTCAGAACAGAGCGCAGGTAAGCAAAGCAATGGACTAACCCACTGCATCGTGAAACATGGATTTTGCGGGCCTGGAAGTCCAGCATCATTTCTGAAAGAGTCGTTGATCTTATTAGACATACCCTCGACGTGATCCTAGTAGAAAATGAGACAACGCCGGACTATTATTTGGCCCTCAGTCACTGCTGGGACAAATATAAGTTGATTGTTACGAACCAGAAAGGCCTAGAGATGAGAGTATCTTTTGATTCCCTTCCTAAGACATTTTAAGATGCGATGATATTTGGTCAAAAGCTGTCAGCTCTTTGTGCATTATTCAGGATTAAGAACCCCAACGCCAGGTTATCCGCGCTGGCCAGCGTGGAGGATGCTCTATTCCTAGAAAGATTTCACTTCCCTTTGAAGCAATTTGATCCGTGTTCTCCGCTAGTTCATACCGCCCCTTCTCGCCCGTATAGGACGTCGCCCTAAAGAGCATCGATACCAAGGACTCTGCATTGGTGGGAGAGTATTTTACTACAGTTTGGGTATGTGGAAACGGCGCCTGGCCTACTGTCCGGTTCTCATGCTGCCCCATAGGGTAGTTGGTATATTGGGAAATACCTCTGCCCTGAAACGGAGTTAGTTCAGCTGGCTGTGTTGAGAGAACAGCACGGGACGTTAGGTTCAGACTGCCTCTGTCGATTCAGCAATTCTAGATCCATTGCATCGACGCACCCTCAGTTAGCTCTACAATCGCATGACAACGAGAAAATACATGTAGATTACCCCACATGACCTGAGATCGGAGCACTAGTTATGTCGTACGCTAGTGCTTTCAAGAATTATATTGCTGTCAGCATAGCTGCTGAGGTAGGTGAGCACCTCACCGGTCTGTTACCAGAACATTTTGTTCACTGCGAGGTCTATGCGTGGAGGGATTGGCGGTTGGAATCATTGGGAAAGAGGTTTCTACAATAGGCAGAAGTCGCCGGGAGATTGGTGGAAAAATTCCCAACGCCAATGCGTTGCCTAGAAGAAACATATTGATCAAGCCCCGAATACGAAATGCGTTTGCAGTCTAATGCACACTCTCGGGTACCGAACTTCTCCAAGTCGGAGCAAGCGCGGTAAAGCGTACAAGAAGAGTTGCGCGTAGGGAGTGGCATTGTAGGGATTAAATTGACAATTTTACGATACAGTGGCCAAAGAACCGTGCATACGAACATAGACAGTTAAGGAATGGACAATTCCAACAAATGCAATCCGGCAGACCCGCATCCATTCTTGGAAACCTATCCAACTGGCTAACTCCCAATGTCCGCTTCGGTTATTCTCTCAAGTGCTGCAAGTACATTTGCAGTGGCTTTGATACGTGCCGATGATATCCTTGCGGCATCCATCTCTCTCAATTGACGAAGTAACAGTCGAACGATGGCACCCTCTTCCGGCGGCCTCCCCAATACAAGTTTCATGGCACCGGCCTGCCCAGGTGTAACTGCACTCGTTATTGCGCGCGTTCCATTTGAAAACGGTGGCTCGCTCAGTAACAGCGACTGGCTCGGCAGAACTTGGGTTCGGCATTGCAAAACCCGTGGCGGCGATGAGGCTGAAGAGGCTGAAGAACGTTGCTGAGCGCATTTTGTAGACAGACAATAATGCAATTGTAGTCTGTACAGGAATGAGCACTAAGACGGTAGTAACATGGACCAGGAAGCACTGACATACGGTTGTCTTTGCAGATGTTGCTTTGCTGACTGTGTGGCTTTCAAGGTACTCGGTGGGATTGATGTAGCATGCGTAAAGGAGGCTACTTGTTTGTCTGGATTTGCACGGTGGGAGACTCTTTTGTAAGGTCCGCGTAAACACAGTAAAGGTACAGAGGCTACTTATATTTTGAGACAGTATTGACCGGTCAGAAAAGGCAAATGTGTGCGGGATCCCTTGCTCACTTCTGACACGATCTTTATATTGCACTATGGAAGCGTGGTAGCACAACAGAAACGAAAGCGAAGTGGAAGCGAGGAAAGCGACGCTGAACACCGCTACATGCGGCGGTCATACTTGACCAAAATCATTCCGAGTGACTATTACCTCTGGCACGCTTGCTCAAGTCTTTCTAAATAAGGTCGAAGGCCTGTTTGTCTCTGCAGGAGGCGTTATTAACGAGGGGATTCAGGCTGGTCGTGCAAGAAGGCAACTGGTGAAGGACTGAGAAAGGGGGTAAGGCAATCGACTCCAGGGCGTCTGAGCTCCATCAGAGATGACATGCATGATATAACATTCACGACCGTCTCACCCATGCCCAGTTTCGGGGGGTCGCCGGATTTCACGCTATGCAAAGCTGACAGAGCGCAACCGATTCACTTTAAGAAGCGAAGCAACAGAGCGGGCACAGAAGGAGAAAGCGAAACCGGCAGGAACGGTAAAAAGGGGAGTCGTATGCCGACACAGCGACCAGCTGGAGCGGCCTCGAATGCGACCACGTGCTGCCGGGTAGCCAAGCCGGTACCAGAAGCCCTCATCGAGCGAAGAGTCCGTGGCACGATAATACCGCCGTACTGGCTTCCGTAACCTCTTCGACGAAAATGGAACCAAGCTTAGCGCTAAAGCACTGCCGCCGAGGAGAGTTGAGGGGTGTCATGTGGCGCTAGAAGACGAGCTGGACAGAGGCAGGATACCCGGCTGGTTGGATTGAGCGTCATGCCTGGGGCGAGTGTACGGCGCATGGCCTCTCGAACTGGGCATTGACAGCGAGGCGCGTGGCAGACTAGGATAAGTGCTACAAAAGGTGAAGAGAATATGGTTGAACGCGCCAGTGTGCCAGTCGAGGGGTTACGATGACGACTCGTAGTTATATAGAGATAATCCAGCCGCTGGAAAGATGACGCTTGAAGGGGAAAGAGATTTTGGCTTTGGAGCGTGTAGGTAATAATTCAGATAATGTATACCATTATATAGAAGATAGGATAGCCCTTAAATGGAGCTTCTTAAGGCGCGAATTGGGGCTAAGAACGTTGAGGGTCGGAGTGTTGACGATCGGAGAGGGGAACACCCCACCGGCGTCATTGCCACGTGCGGAGCTAGCTTCATTAGACTAGCCAGATGGGTTGGCAGAGCGACCAGTCTCGCCCGACTCACGACTGACGCAGGTCAACGCAGCGCACCGGATTCATTGCATTTCATCCGATCCGTCACAACTCCTCCAGTTGATTCCCACCCATTCTGCTCGACAATGAAGCGCGCATTGTCCGAACCCAGTACATCTGCGCATTGTTGCGCCTCGGCGCCCTGCAAGCGGCGACGTACCAGCCAACACACTGCACATGCAGCCACAGAGCGAAGCGGGATTCTCGGTTGGATTCGCGCAGTCTCCGAGGCCGCGGTGGAAGCGCATGCGGCAACCCCTCTACACCATCAACGAGACATGATGGCAGACCCAATCCGTCCCACCAGACTCAGCCCAACCCGTCGGGAGCACAAGGTCCGGCACCGCAAGCGTTCTGTTAGCCCCACCAAAAAGCCCGTTGAATATCGCGGCATCTACCTGAGTGAGGCCGCCGTTGTCATCGACCATTGCCACGAGCTACCCGCCGTCCTCGACCTCGATGCTATCGTGCTGTCTCCTGCCCAAGAAGCTGCCATCGCGCAGATCGCCGACGACTATTGCAACAGCTGCAGGGACCTCGCCAAGGATGGCGTCGGCGAGGGGGATTGGAAAGCTGATATTGTGGGAGCCGTGATGCGACGTCTGGTATGGGTTCTTTCCTGCTCCAAGCAGAGCATGGCGGTATTGATGCGGGAGCGTAGGCGCGCTTGTCGCCTTGGAACGACGTGCTGAAGACGAATGCTTCGGATAAGCCGTGGCTGGCAGACCTCAAACCAGTACGCGCAACCTTGGAGCCCAAACCGCCGCGTGCTCTACCGCGACCGATGCCGCCGCCGGTCTCCCTACCGTCCCAGGTCCCAGAACCTAAGAGGTCATCCGCCTTGTCCCCTGGGATGCAACGCTTCAGCTCTGCATCTTTCACTTCCAATGATGCTGTATTTATTGCGGCCAAGACCAATCGCGCGGCGGACGACTTCGACACAGACACCCTCTCGATATCGACCGACACAATGTCTACGTCCATACCCGCATCCACCACCCTCACAGACGCTGACGACGACCCCGAGGCTCTCTCGACCCCAAAACCAGACCTCAGCGTCGGTCTGGCGCACACATGGTTCGCCACCCGGCACCAGAGAGTGCTTGGTCAGCGCTCGCTTCAGAGCGATCCGCACGAAGCGAAGATGGGCATGCATTTCCCCTTCCTCATCTTCGAGGCAAAAGGTTCGGGAAACCTTTTTGGAGCACAGAACCAGGCTGCCGTCAGCGCAGCGTGCATGATGCGGATACTGAATAATCTAGGCTGTGCGCAGCAAATTGTGTTTAGTGTTACGACGGAGGGCCCTGTTCACGAACTGTGGATTCATCACCGCGTCGATGAAAAGTACCATAGCACTTTTGTGGATATTTGGCGCATGACAGCTAGGAAGGGTGCGCTGCAGTTTATTGAGACGTTGGCGCGTATTATGGCGTGGGGCGCCGGACCGTTCGCTCAGAGAGTGTTGTCGTTATTAGATGCGCTTGAAACAGTGGCCGAGCTGGAGTGAGGAAATGGCTGAATGGGCTTTCGCGGTAGCTTTGCGATCGCGGTCGCAATGACAGTCAACATCTTCTGCCCGCTCAACAAGTCCAAAAAAGCTCGCCTCGCTATGGAGCGTTGGAAACGCGTTACATACACATCCCTAGCTAATACAACGGCCCTCCAACGTACGCAACTCGGAAATGCGGGGCTCGCGCTCTTGCAGAATCTGGAAGACGTATCCGAAGGCCCCGTATTCGCAGCGAGCTTGAAAGAACGGTTGGGGGAGGCGGGCATTAAGAGAATCAAGCCCCATCAGTTGGATCAATCAGATGACCGGCCAATTGAGGAACTTCTATAAGAGCTGCGCACTGTGCAGACCATCAATACACTGTCGCATCGGTGTGCGGAGAATCGAGACTACGAGAGCGAGTGGAACAATCGTTTGCACACCAAGGTCTTAGAGCTGGCACTGGGCATCGATGAGGCAAGCGTTGGGTTCCGAAGTGTGAGTTATTTTCTGCCGCTGCTTTGCCTTGTATTTTGCTGATTAGGTTCCTACCATGTAGAACAGCTGCAAGAATCAAGTCTGAATTTCGACCCATGCATTCCCCTGGCCTCTCCTCTGGCCTAACCACTGGCAAGATCGTCGACTATACTATGTTCCTTGAGCTTTCTCGCCCTGCTCGCGATGCCGCATTGCCTCTAATCGGCATGTCATCAAAATCCATCAACCACGTCAGCTGTGAGGGTCTACGGACCCGACCTATAGCAGTATCGCTCGTGACCAAAACCGAGAGCCGGACTGTGGAGGAAGCGAAGGTGCAGCTGGGTGTGTGGTTAGCGGCGCAGGTGGCCCGAATCGAGGCGCTGATTCAGCAGGTCGTCCTGCGGAAGGCGAACAACATGGAGCAGAGAAAGAAGCCAGGTCCCACCATCGATATTGTCAACCCGGATCCTACACATCGCATCTCACAAATTGTGTTTCCTCTCCTCGACGTCCAGTCCGAATCGTGGTCGCTCTACTTCGGGCGAGTCTCTATCCCTCCTAAAATGTTGAATTTGGACAAAAGGCAACCTGCCTCGCACATTCAGATCTTCCATTCCCTTACTCTAGGCAACTCGGCGAATATAGCGCAGACATATCGGCTGGTGAAGAGCTTGAAGGTATCTAAGGGCGTGGGTCTATCTGCATTTCTGGGAGTGGTGGGATATAATTTTAGGAGTTAACGGGCAGGTGGGGGAGGAGCACGAGGACGGATCGAACTGATATCGTTATGAACGTGGGAGGTCCTTACTTTCGTTGCATACAGTGAAGCGACGAGTCTCCTATGACGAATTTTTTGCTTCAGCGCGAAACACCGCAAAACGCAATCTGAGGTCCTCGCACTTTACGTATCCTCACCACCCCAATCACATCAATCCACGAAAACACAGCAACCTACCCTTAAGACACTTAAATCATCACTCCAGCACTAGGTAGAGAGATGTGCGCTCGATCCAGATGCAATGGCAGCACCTCCAATGCCTCGAAGCGCATTTTTCAACGCTCGCGGGCGCCGACGCTATGCGCCTTACATGGGTCTCGAACCCCAAGTCCCAGCAAGAAGTCATCGCCGCAGACGTACCGTAAACGGCATATGTTTTACGCCGGCACTTTCATGAATAGCCTGGCTTACCTCCCGTTCGCAATCGATGACGAGGTACGACAGATACTGGGCATCGACTCTTAGTCTCATCGATGAACCACAAAGTGCTGAACGTATCACCGGCATAGCAGCGACATTCTGGGCTGATTCGCAATGAGGCGTACATGATTGCTCCTTGAGGACGGTTGGAAGGCTTGTGAGAAACCTAGCAGACATTTACCCTGATATGGTAAAGACACATACGTCTGAGAAGGGTAAGCTTTGCTGAACAAAGTTGAGTGCTTCAAGATCCTTCGTAGACTAACCTGGAACTCCGCTCCTAAGCCATCATGCCCAGCGCTTGAGGAATCGCAATCTGAAGACTACTGCGGAACGCCCATTGTATTCTCTGTTGTGGCGGAGGGGCCTGTACGCAAGTTGTGAATGCACTTTGAACCTGAACGGATTGCACATAGAGTGCCTTCAGTTGTGGCGCACTACGCACCATCGCGATACGCAACACCGGATAATGACATGGGGCAGAGGAAGACGGCATGATCAACAAGGTGGACAGCGTTCCAAATTATAGAGTTTGAGTCGCTATCCACATACCATATTCATCGTCCTCTCGTGTACTTTCGCATCCGAGACACGTATTGGTGACATCGGATTCTCGCCCTTCCCCTTCGCAATACCCCCTGGCTGCTTGCTTCTGTCGAAGCTCATACAGGTGCGCGCTTCAGACTCATCTATGCTTTAGTGAAATTCGTGACTACGTACACGATGCTCATGATTAGCATTCTTAATAAAGGCGCGAAAGGAGGGCAGCTGTTCTGCTAGCTTCTAAGCTAGCAAAGAAATCAGAGCCGCACTTCCACATAGTAGAATCTGTAAGATTAGCAATCTCGCCCTTTGGCCTGAGACCAAATGATGGCATCTATGGACTTCGTTTGAGTAATGCCAAAATGCGTCTTCTGAGCTTACGTACAGATTCAGATTTCGCTCGTCCTGCTCATAGAGACTATGCCAGCTTTTTGGATATACAGTAGTAGCCAAAAAAAAAAACTCCCCAACAATGCAAGTCTATGAAAAAGGCGAAGGGGTCGGTGAGGGATGCTCTCTCTTTATGATACAGGAGATCGATGACTTTCTGGCAAGAGTGATCATCTCACAGGAACGCTTGCAGGTAGCGAGACAGGTTGCGCTCATTTTTCATGTTCTTCCTGCTTGCTCGGCTCAGCCCAGGGGTTGACTTCTACACAAAAGTCCTGAACCCTATCAGAGCAGCTTTCACGATCCTTGGTGAATGCCTCCTGCTGCATCTGACAACGGAGCTCCGACTGCTTGGCAGGTGGTAATAGTAACATACGCAACCTATCATTCTCAGTCTCTTTCTTTATGAAAGTCGAACGTACGTCAAGCGAGCTTCAGGTTGCTAGGGGCCCTGTTATTCTTCCGCAAGCTCATCAGCTCAAGTAGCTAAGTCAAGGGTGCTTGCCCTTGAGCCGAAGACTAGGAATCGATAGCGACTACGTCTGAAAGATGGTATTACATCGCGCGGTCATTTGAAATGTCCTGTCAATTTCCTCCATGTTGCTGCATATGATCCTTCTACATAAAGTTTAGTAGGTACGAATCGCTAGGTGGGTGGAGTTTCGCTTACTTTCACTTTTATTTGCGTAGCCACGCCAAAAACAATATATAGTGAGTCTCTATATAGCACGATCGTTCGCCAGCGCCTCGTATGAGGTTACAGGCGCAGGTATATAAGGATATTATTTACGGATATACCGTTAGATATTATTCAGTCGTATGCTTACTCACCTTAACTATTCTATGTTTACAGCGATTTCACAATTCGGAACTAGTTCCTAGAGAAGCTTGAATTTTTAGGCTCTTTACTAATTATATTTGGGTTGGGTTTACACAGTGGGAGTCTCTTTATGAGGTCCGCACGAAACATAGTAGGAGTTTATACACAGTAGAGATACTATACCTACACCTCATACACGATAATAGCCCTCCCCCAGGAGCTTGGGCCACTACCCAGCGTGACATCACATTGGCTCCTGGGCTGGCTGTGTTTTTTGTGATTCTAATCACCTTATTGTGTTTTAATGTTTCGACATCTCACGCAACAGGCAGCAACTACACGACAATAATAGCCCTAATTTACTAATAATATATGTAGACAGTCAAACGCGCCGACAACACCGGACCCCCTACCCTCCCTAGCTAGGCATCCCCGTAGTCCTCCGCCCCTACACTATCGTTCGTATCGTATCCACTATGGATACTGGCTCTATCTCCTACGTTAGGTATTAGCTCCCTTAATAGCCCACTAATAAGGTCTTTCCCTCTATCCTTAACCGGATTCCCTATATAAGCCTCTCCTCCAGGCTACGTAAATATAATAACTACCTCTTAATAAAATATGTATCCCCGTTATATAGTTCCTCAGATAGGAATATATTATAGATAACTACTAATAGCTATACGAGGATCCTCCTACCGCCCGTTCCCCTAAATACATCTAGCGTATAGTTAGTTTTATACTAATAGTTATTTTTATCGAGAAGTCCTATCGATAGTACCTCCCGTTTATACTACTAAGGATTCTCCGCTACGGTATTTAAAAGGTTTAGAGCGCCGTACTTAAATATCCGGTTATAGTCTAGTTTATTACGGTCTAGTTTGTTATTCCGAAGGACTAGGCGAAGGATCGTTACTAGAGATATAGTATAGTGAGTAGATATTAATAGTAAGTTTAAGGAAGAAGTAAGGAAGCCAGCTATGGATAAGAGATGAATATAGTAAGCGGGATACCAGTATTATCGTAGGTAATTTTATACTATAGGCGGTAGTATAGGTACACTAACTTATCGCTACAAGTATTAGTCTCCTAACGAGGCTCTGTAGTTCGGTAGTATATCTTATTACGCGTCGCCTTTATATTTGAAATATTATCTCGTTAGTAACTTACGATCGATAGTACTGTATATAGCTCTACAGCTCTATTATCGTATATAAGGTGTAGGTACAGTACCTCTACTATGTACAAACTCCTACTGTATTTCGTGCGGACCTTATAAACAGACTCCTACTATACAAATCCAAACCAAATACACGATAATAGAGCTATATAGTACTATCGATCGTAAGCGATGAGGTCATGTATCGAACATCGAATATTAATGCGACAAGCATTAACATATACTACCGAACCGTAGAGCGTTAAGAGACCAATAGCGGTAGCGATAAGTTAGCACACCCACACTACCGCCTACGGTATAAAAATTACCTGCAATAATACCAGCATCCCACTCACATCCATCTCTTATCTTCAGCCAGCTTCCTTACATCTATCTCTTATACCCAGCTAGCTCCCTCACCTCTTTCTCAAACTTACCATATCATGTCTTCGCCAACGATCGTTCACCTGGTCCTTTAGTAGGACAGTGAACTAGACTACAGCTTGGTATTCGAACATGGCGCTCTCAACCTTTCGAATATCACGGCAGAGCACCCCCAACGCTATAGGCGGGAGATATTGTCGACAGGGCTCCTCGATCAGAACAACTATTAACTTTACTAAGTATATAAGCAAAATCGTCGCTTTTTAGTTATACTTAAGCGACTCGTGGGCATGATTTCGAAATATTATGATCACATTTCCATTCATCGTTCAAGATACTATAGGGCGTTCGACACTTTTCATACTATCTAGTACCCGTTACAGTTTGCTACCTGGCCGTGTATATGCCACTTTAAGAATTGCAAAGGTCAAGGCAAAGCTTACTATGCCGAAAACAATACTGCTTGCGTTTCGATCATACGTTACGCTGATGTTAGAGTCCTCAACCCATCCTGGCGACCAGTCTCTGGTCCACCAAATCCTTTCCTGCTTCTTCATTGGTCTCTTTTTATTCTCATCATGGTCAAAGGAAGACCCAGTCATTCTGCGGTTTTCGATAGGTAAGGGGTCGGTACCAATTGGGTGTGTCCAGGTACCCAGAGTACGGGGGCCGTCGTGGTCCTTGCTCAGAAGGCAGTAGAAAGGCGTACTGCCCAACTTCTTCGCGTCGTTCCTCCTCATCATGTTGCTGTGGAGCTCCAACACGGTAAAAGGATGGCGGAATTTTAGGACCTCTTCGATTAGGATAGCCGTGTACGAAGTTTTGCTCTCCACTCCACATTCAGTACGATGTTCCCAACCGCACGCACCTATCATTTCCTTTCTCCCCAACGAGCCGCCTCTTCTGGCAGCGCTAGCGGCGTAGCAACAGTCCAAAATAAAGACAGTGTTCCACTCCTGCTGCTCGACCCAATACTGAATCCTGTGCCATTCCAGATTTGGTCCATTTTCGGTGCTTTTGGACTTAGTCAGTACGGTATCGTGTATAGTAAAGTAATTATGGGAGTCAAATGAAGCTCTTTAAACCTACCAGCTCCAAACCGCCCTTTGGTTTTCATCATAGCCGCCATGGCCACCGTAATAGATCAACATAAGATCATCTGTTCCCATTGCAGACCTTGCCACGGTCTGGATCATCTTACACAAGTCTTGTTCGGAAAATTTCGTGGGAATTTTCCAAGTCACCACCTTGTACTTGAACTTCCCACCGAAAACGTCTGCTAGTCTTTTGATTTCCGATTCACAACCCATGGTATCGTCCTCCCAACAGATGAATAGGCACGAGACATTATGGTAAGCACGACGTGGCGGATGGCGGATAGTGTCACGTAGAAGCTTCTTGAGAAGCTCAAGCGGTGTCATTGGATGGCGGACCAGACCTCGGGGGGTTGTGGTCCGGGCCAGCAATGTCGCTTCGTCTGCGTCCCGGCCCATGGAACGGTCCCTTGGAATGATGGGATTGTGCAAGGTGTCCGTCGCAGCCTAAAAGAAAAGAGGTAATTGGTGACAATTTTGAGATACGTAAGGAACTCATAGCTCACTTAAGTAGGTGTTGCCATTGCAGGTCGAGTGCTCCGTAGGAGAATTGTGTTGTAATGAAACAAATGAGCTTATTCTCCCCTCCAAAAAAGAGGGCATCGCCTTAAGTAGTTGCGAGACATGTTCGTCTTTGGAAAAGGTAGGTGCGTTGAGTTTATGGGCCTGAGGAAAACAGATGCGGCGGGATACGCAAGAGCATGAGAGCCATTTCGTTCAAGCGTCAAGCGGACCATTACAGCTGGAGTCGACGGTGCCGTCGCTGCTGCGCTGGACCGCCACTCGGCGCAAACGGGCCTAGCGCGGCAAGCCACTCGGCGAAAACGGGCCTACCGCGGCAGACTATGCTGTGGCCCGAAGATATGAGTGAGCTATGGCGCGAAAAGTGTCAGCCAATTAGATTAAGGCCAGACGAAACCCGTCATGAGACCATATTTTTAAGAAAGGCGTAAAAATCACGTGAGGGGAAATCGGCTCGCGACGCAGTGGTAATTAAGATTTTGTGAGAAGGCGGACCAGCCGAATCGGGCATGATTCGCAACCGAGTCGGCCATACCCTACAAATCTATAGCTTACTGTTTCATTTCTCAGCCAAATCGAGGGTTTTCGCCATCTAATATTCGAACAGGCTCGCGCGTCAGCTCGATATTGTACCAGGCCTTGAAGTTGTTGTTGTGGCCACCATGTAGTCTACAGAACCCAGCAAGTCTCAGATAGGTGCCAATACCCATAACCCGAAGGGCAGCGTCATTAGATACACTGTCAAATCTCTATGCAAAGCTCATCTCCCTCTGAGCTCTCTGTTTAGTGGCCTTCAAAGCTGAAGAGACCTCAAAGCCTAGGCCCCCGAGATACTTTTATGGTGTTTTTGGACGTCCTCAATTGGCTGCAAATCAGGTGAGTTGGCTGGCCAATTGATGAGCTTATGCCCTCAGGTTCAAGCTCTGCAGCTAGGAGACGTTGAGCTTTAATATGAGGTGTGGCGGAGTCCTGTGACGATAACTCGATGCCCTTGGTAGGCAGCTTTGATAGCTTTGACATATGGTATCAAGCAAAGTCGATACCACCTTTGCCGTTATCGCGCTCAAAATGTCTCATATTTGTACAACCTAGCTAGTACGAACCTCTGTTTCCTACCCTCCTTCCCGCTACTAAGTATCCAAGAGTTGTGGAGGCCTAACTTAGGATGATTCTCACAATCATTGGAGAGCCTTCACTGCATTGAGTAGCAAACGGACGCGCGAAATGGCGGCGTAAGCGTTTTCATAGCATTGTGCCATATTCGGCAGCTCTCTTGTTTCGCTTGCCGATGAATCTTGGGAAATACACAGCGTATCGATTCACTATCAGATCGTGGTCATGAGCACTGAGCCTTCCCCAATTCAGAACATGCCTCGTTTGTTGGATATGCCGACTATCTCCCCAAATTGCTATCCTGGGTCATCGAGGAAGGTCGGGAAATGAAATGATATTGCAGAATAAGTACAAGGGCGTATGTCGGTGGCATAGCGACCCCAGAGTTGCTGCTATCGTCCGCCCCAGAGGAGGGTAGGTAACTACTAGTGCATGCCTGTTGTTGTATTATTTTGACATTGCTTTTGCATCGATATGCAAATTGACAAAGAGTACAAGCAGTCCGATAGGAGACATGGACGGGACATGGAGGCGGCTTGGTGGTGTATACGGAGGAAGGAGGTGTATATATGTAAAAGGGATTGGTAGTGTTGACGATGTCTCTGTTCCGGTAGGTGAAGAAGACATGCCCTAGCATCTCGGCTATTGTGGAGCATCCTGAGGTCAACTAGCACTTAAATATCCCTTTTGTTAAACTTCTTGTTTCGATTGCCAACGAGCCCCATGCTCAAGTTGACGGGTATCATTCCTCGCATTTCGCACCTAACTCTTCTTCCATCACCCGATGCTTTTCACACTTCCAATCTTTTCTTCAACCGTCTTGAGCAGCATTTCCCTTTCCTTCGCCGCCTCTACCCTCTCTCCCTCAAGCGCCTCCAATTCTCTCTCGAGCTCCTTCATCTTCTCCACTTGCTCCTTTTCACTCGAATTCAAGCCCGGCAGACTCGCTATCAGCACCTCGATCTGCTGCTCCTTCAACAGCAGGTCCCGACTTAGCTCGCGGATGTCCTTTTGAAACTCCTCTTGGCTAGGGGGTGCGAGTGGTTGTGGTTGGGAAGGTTGTGTTGTGTTTTGCGATGTAGGCTGTGATTGCGAGGCGGCTTGTGCTTCTTGCTCAGCAAAGGTGGAGAGGAGTGGTTGGCCTGGAATGGCACCGGGTGGGGCGCGGGTTTTTATATAGGTAAGGGAGGCTTGCATTTGATGGAGGAGCTGTCATTGGATTGTTATAGTGTATTCGAGGGGGAAGGGGGTTGTAGCTACCCTGTCTAATTCATCTTGTACTTGTGTGAGTATGTCGGCCATTGTTGTGGTTGTGCTCGAGAGCGTAGGAGTCGTCGCGCGAGTCGTATTGTGAGGAAGTCCCGGACTATGAAGTCTCCAGAACGAGGCCCTTTGCACAATGTATTAGTCACAGTGCTGGCGAGGGTGTAGATTGGCGTGGTCTTTGGTGGGGAATGAAGCTCCGTAGGGCTGTCCATTAGCGCGTTTCCGGTCTTGGCTTGGCTAAAAAGTTACGCGACCAGACGAGTTTCCTTTGTCGCGCGACGTCTTTCATGATCTTCGTACTTCAGTTTGCTTCTTGTCGCTCTTTTCTTGTAAATATGGTTTCTCGTCATTCCAACGTCCATCCAGTATCGTAATGCGTTTCCTCCGTGCACCATGTCTCAAACAAATACTCCCATCGATCCTCCCGCGGCTCCCCCGAGTCGCTCCGCAAACCCTCATCCCACGGCGCATAGTCACTACCTCGACCACCTCACCTGCTCCAATGGATGTGCCGAAGCTCATCGTTACCCCGGGCTCCCCAAATCACGACTCGCTCCCCTCCTTCCTTGAGTACGCAGACCGGAAAAAGATGGACAAAACCAGTACAGTCTATGTGGGCACGCACTACGAATACACAGTCTCGCAATCGCTTCTTCGCCTCGGTTTCTCTCTTTTCCGAACGGGAGGACGGGCGGATCGCGGCATTGATCTCATAGGCCATTGGGTGCTACCTACACTGCGCGAACCGCTACCTGTAGTGGTGCAATGCAAATCTGTGCGCTCTCGGTGCAATCCTGTGCATATCCGAGAGCTCGAGGGCTCTTTTCTGGGCACACCGGCAGGGTGGAAGAACAAGGACGTATTGGGTTTATTAGTCACAACGCAGAACGCGACAAAGGGGGTTATGGAACGACTAGGCATGAGTCGGCGGCCGCTTGGATTCATCAAGGTTTCAAAAGGTGGGACTATTGAGGCTTTTCACTGGAATGCGGCGGCGCAGGCGAGAGGATTGGAGGGCGTGGGTGTTACTGTGCGGTACACGCCGTTGGTTATGCTGAATGGGAATGAGGATCAGGAAGATGAGGACTTGCCGGAGATCATCAACGGGAAGAGGAAGAGGCGGAAACGGAAACCGGAAAAGTTCATCATTGCGGGGGCCAAGAAGGACATACAGTTGACGTGGATGGGATCTCCCATCTTCCCTGAACTAGAGAGCATGGACCAGGAGACTATCAAGTTGATGGACATCCTTTCCCACGACTCTCGAGAGCTCCCACGAAGGCTGAAAGGAGCAAACCCGATTGGACGACCCCTTGGCGCGAAAAACAAGCCCAAAATTCCTGCATCGGCGACTAAGAAGGCTACGACTACCACCTCGATAAAAAGGAAAGCCAGAACCCCTGCAACCACGACCAAGAAGCCTAGCACCACCACCGTGTCAATCGAGAAAAGCGGCGCATCCACAAACAAGCTAAAGATCAGCGACCCACCTCCCGCTGCAAAGCCAACACGCGGTCGACCCAAAGGCTCAAAGAATAAGGTCAATGTAGCTATAAACGTCGACTCGAACGGATGAAAGGGGAGTTCCAGACTATACTCATGCAGACGTACATTACTACGTGTTGGCGTACCTAGAATTTCTCAATACGAGTCGAAGATGTGATCGGACGAAGCCCGACACCTCTCAGGGAGCACTCAAGCTGTCCATCAACGAGCTAATCCGAGCCGAAGACCGTCCGTGATGGGTGCAGCGGAGAGAAGAGTAGAGGCACGTCCCTCGGCTGTGGAAATCGGCACTTTAGCACCGCCGGATAAGATATGGTTCGTCGCAGCGCGGGTCCAACGGCGATATATGGACTTGCTATCACCCGACCTGATAGCTCCCAGTAAGCTACACAGACTGGACCACCTAAATCCAAGGAGCATGTCGATCTAACGGTGCAAAAAATATTTCAGTGTCACAGGGACAAAATCTATAAAGCGAAGGTGCAACTGAAATATATACCACATGCAACAAGCCTACAAACGTTCATATCAAATACAATACAAAGAAAAACCATGCTACCAGTACATTATTAGATCTTCTCAATTCCCAACTACCAAGCCCATGCAATCTCCATACCAACCTCCCTCTCTTTCCCAAAGAAAATCTCAATAATCAAACCGATCCGGCAACACAAGCGGCGCCACCAAGCTCCAAGTATAAATCCCATAGCACACCCACGCACTAATAATCTTCGCCCAACTAGCCCAGTACGTCCGTCCCACAGGCACAAAATCATTCTGCATATCCTTCTCATCAAAATTAGTAGTGAGAAGCGTAGCCACCCAGGCTGTACTCAGGAAGAAGATGATGTGGAAGAGGGAGTAGTTGTACTGTGTCGCGTTGCGTTCATCATCCCGTGGATTCTTATTGGAGGAAGGCTCATCTTCGTCGTCACTGTCAGAGTCGTCGAGTGCGGAGGCAGGAAGGGAGCCACTTTCGACGGCGGCACGGAGGGCAGCTTGGCGCATCTCCCGACGGGATTCGGGTTGGTGGGTTACAAGGCCGTGCTCATAATCTTCGCTGCCGACCTGAGTGTATCCGTTGCCGTAAGAGTTTCCTTGTGCACCGAGAGCGAGACCGTAGGTTGCGGCACGAGTGGTGGTGTAAGCAACGGTTACAAAGGTGACGATGGCGCCGATGATGATGGTGGCTTTACGGGTGCCACGAGCGCGAATCAGCGGGTTGCATTGATGGTCGTCCGGTTCCATGCCGACGGCGGACATGGTGAGGTAGGTGCAGTAGATTGCTACAATAGCAGATTGTGCGAGACCGGCGCGGGGATTGACGTTCTGGACTGCGGGGTGGATGGAGATTACCGAGGAGATGAGGAGCATGAGAAGGTTGATCTAAAAAGTATTAGTATGGATTTTCCGTACGTGTTCGAGGTATATACCGTGATCGCTGCCTGGTTCATGCCGCATCCGCTCTTTGCGAAGTAGATGTACATAACGATCGTCATAGCGAATGAGGACAGGTACATGAACAAGGCAGATCCAACCAGCATTCCAGTCCAGACACGCGACTCGGTAACCTCAATCTTCTCCTGGCAGTACTCGGCCCAGTTGTGCGCTAGGTCGACCAACAAGATCAAACCAATGAGCAGGAAGAGGCACGCGCCGATCATAGCAAAGTAGTTGCCCCATACAATGAAGAACGAGTTCGGGATGAAAAAGGTGAGCACGACCATGCCGATCCAGGCGACAAGTTTAGGGCCCCAGAAGGCATTCTGTATGGGCGCGCGGCCGTCCTTCGAGTTCCGAACGCCAATGAGCATCATGGCCATGATGATGTGGAAGAAGCCGAGCGCGAAGTTGATGCGCTGGACCGCGACGTATCCGTAGCACTGCTCGCCATGGCATTTGATGTCAACGTAGTCGAGCGTAAGGTGTGACAGCTTCTTCATGGCCCAATCCGTGAGCATGATCCATGAGACGATGGAGTTGATGAGAAGGATGAGGGCGTAGGCGATACGAGTAGCAATACTGCACGGCGTCAGCTAAGCGCACACGATGTTGAAGCACATCGCGCACCTGTTTCCACACTTCCCACACGAACTGCAGACGGCGCTGCATGTCGCCGCTCCACAGCACGAGGCGGCAACACCCCATAGCTAGAGACGTTAACGCTTCATCAAATAGCGAGGTGCCGAGAATATACGCACTGTGCCGACACTCGGGAGGGCCAGAAATGGTATGGATAATGCGGCGCCCATGGTTACGATGTTGTCGTGGTGGTGTTTGCGGAGAACTGATGCCCGGTGACGTTCACCCTGTGCCTCTTCAAGCTTGGCTTCGGAATGTCTTGGCGATCTTATCTCCGCTTGGTTATCTTTTAGCCTCAACATCGAATCCACCTGTTCCGTTCCGTTTCGTTCCAAGCTTGTGTATAGCTGTGTTACTCATTGCTTGACTACCATTGCCTACTGTTCATAATACCATCCTAGTGATATCCCTGTTTTCCCTATCTTCGCCGGCCCGGAACCGCCGATACCGAATCGCGTCGCGCCTCTCCATGTACTCAATGATCTCGCGGTGACTGTGACGGATTCCTCCCCTCCTCAAGGAGCAAGCATGGTTGCTGCCGAGGTCACAACGCATAAGAAGACACGGATCGTGTCCGTAGTCGCTGCCACTGCCATTTCGCTTGCTTGCGGGACGAACGTGAGTGTCTACTCTGACCCACAATCAGATGTTAATAGCTAGCAGTACGCATACTCAGCATGGGCTCCACAGTTTGCTGACAAGCTGCAATTATCTGCAACACAAAGCAATGTTATTGTACGATAACCTCCCGATCACCCGCTAGCCTTGGCTTACAACCTCAGGGAACGGCCGCGAACCTCGGAATGTACGCTTCGGGCATACCAATGGGCATTATCACAGACAGGAAGAGCCCAAGACTGGCAGGGCTCATTGGCGTGATATGTTTGTTTGCTGGATACTACCCGATTCGCATAGGTATGGCATCTAGGACAGACAGAGCAACTGAGGCTGATCTACGGAAGCCTATGACCGGGGCGTTGGATCAATGAGTGTAGCGTTGATCTCATTTTGTTCATTTATATCAGGCGTTGGAAGTTGCGCTGCCTTCCAAGGCGCGCTCAAGACTGGTACGCCAACAGACCTCGAAAGGATTCCAGGCACTAACTTCGGATAGCAACCCTCAACTGGCCGACACACCGCGGGACGGCATCGGCCTTTCCCCTCGCAGCGTTCGGATTGAGCGCTTTCTTCTATACTCTCATTGCTGGCATTGCCTTTCCTGGTGATACCTCCACACTGCTTCTCTTCTTCTCGTTTGGGACCTCTATGCTCGTACTAGCGTCGTTACCATTTCTTCATGTTGTTGACCATAAGAGCGGGACCGGTTACGCCGTTCTTCCTACTAGCGATCGCGGCCGGAGAGACTCCAATCTCCTCCACCGCACAAAGTCGAACAGCAGCAAGAATAGCGGCAAGACCAGCACACAGTTCAGCAGCTCATCATTGTTGCAAGCCGAACCTAGTAAGCACTCGTTTTCTTCTTCAAAAATAATCCACCTGTATGCGCCTTGTCAGTTGCCGCTTGTCAATTGCCAACGACATCAATCTAGTCAATGAAGAACATGACGGCGACTCAGATGAAACCTCTTCCCTCATGTCGGGACCCGGCGATATTCTTCCGGAGGACGATGCCGCAAGTACGAAGACGAATCGCTCACATTGTCTAGATGTTACTGGACTGGCCTTGCTTTACAAGATTGAGTTCTGGCAGCTGTGGATCCTCATGGGTTTGCTGACGGGCGTTGGGTTGATGACTATAAAGTGAGCCGTGTATTGAAGGTGCAAATCACTTCAGTGGCTGATGCGAAACAGCAACATGGGCCACGACGTCCAAGCGCTATGGAACCACTGGGACGACTCCGCGGATAAGGACTTCGTTGCGCACCGCCAACTTTGGCACGTGTCCACTATCTCCCTCTGCTCCTTCTTAGGACGCCTGTTTTCGGGCATCGGTTCGGACGTGATAGTAAAAAGGCTGCAGATGTCCCGGTTCTGGTGCGCCGCTATATCAGCAACCGTGTTTATGCTCGCTCAAATCTGCGCAATCCGCATCGAGGACCCGAATCACCTGTGGGCTGTATCCGGACTTTGTGGCCTCGCCTATGGTATCCTCTTCGGCGTATTTCCAGCGCTCGTCGTCGACGCTTTTGGGCCGGATGGCTTCGCAGTGAACTGGGGCTTCATGACGTTAGCGCCCGTCGTCAGTGGTAACATCTTCAATTTATTTTACGGTGCAGTGTACGACTCGCATTCCGAGGTGCAGCGCAGCGGCGAACGGAACTGTGACGAGGGACTGGTTTGCTACCGGGCTGCGTATTATGTCACACTAGTATCAAGCGTTTTGGGCATTCTTGCGTGCTTCTGGGGGATTAGACATGAGCATGCGGTCAAGAGGAGGGAGGAGAAGGAATATGAGCGGCATCGTGACGCTTGAGCAGCATTCTGCATTGGATATCCTCGGTGCATTTGGATAAAGCATGGGATATGTATGGCGTTCTGGTATATAGAGCAGGGCATTTAGGAAGAGATTTAGATGTAGATGTAGATGTAGATGCACGAAGACTAGGGACTCCATATCGGATTCTACCAAAAATGCGTCGAGGTGCCATTTACCCAAGCCCGATCCGTTTGCCTTAGCGTGGCGCAAACTGCGGAACGCGACCCCACCAAAAGCGCTCGGACTTGGGCTTCGGTGGCGGAACCACTTACGACGACGACACTGCCTCGCAGCGCCTTCTTTCCCTCCTTAACACGCCGCCAGGCTGTAATTTTCCTATAATTTCGCCTCGAAACGCTTTACTAGTATACTCTTCAAATCCGACACACAACCTACTATTTTATCTGGGTAGATTCGAGCGGAGCAATACCGTCGTCATGCCCGCGCCACTGGCCAAAGGTGAGCTGAGCTTCCTGCATCTTGTTGCCGTGTCGCCGCCGCGAAGATTACCGTTTCTCGCTACAAAGCGCCCTGTATCTTCATTCCAGGTATCTTTTTTCTTAATGCCAACCTGTTCGCAGGATCCGGCTCTGCTCGCTCCTCCTCTCCCCATACCCCGCAGCGCCGACCTAACCACCTCCTCCAAACAGGCCTTATAATCGCCGCCTCGGTCCTCGTAGCCGCCGGTATCGCCATCTACGAATCCCCTCAGGTCCGCCAGTGGGTCGACCAGTCCCGTCGCAAGATCGCCGTCGCGCTTCACTCCCTCGGCGACGAGATACAGCCTCGCCGTGCCTCGGAATCATCCGATGACTTTGAGCTGAGGAAGAAGAGACGTGATGAGCTGGTGAGGCGGAACCGGAATGAGTTGATTAGGCGGGCGAGGGAAGAGGGGATAGCCGTGGATTTGGACGAGTTGGCGAGGATTGGGAGGGAGGATGTTGAGATGGCGGAGCGGCGTGGAACTACCGCTAGTGAGAGGAGCTTCGACGAGCTTGTTGGGGGTGACGGTATGCTCAGAAAGGACAATGCAAACGCACAAACAGCTACCGGCACCGACACCCCCAACGACGGGCTCAGGAAGCGTGGCGCCGCTGGTTTCGCTGCTGGCGCTGCCGCAGCCGCTGCAGTGGCAAATCCCTTCTCCGACGACAACATCCTCTTCGACCGTGACGAGGATGACGCTCCATCACCCAAGCCCTTTACATATACTGAACCCGGCACCCGCGAGAGCACCGCTACCCTCGAAGGCGACAATCACATCTCCTCACCCGCCGATGCCCAGCTCATCGACCTGACCCCGGAATCCATATACCTTCACCCCGACCATGCTGAGAACCCACAGACAGCGTCCATCCCGCAGTCTGAAGTCTCTGAGAACGACAACGACCAAGCCGCTCAATCCTTCTACTCCTTTACCTCCTCCACCTCGCACCACTTCGAAGAGGAAGCAGAACACATCTCCACTGGCACACTAACCCCACGCTCCGAACGCTCCGCCTTCACAGGCGCATCCGTAGTAGGAAGCCACGCCGACGACATCGCCGTCATGAGCATGCAGAACGACACAGACCACGATGCCCGCTCAGAGATCTTCTCCGAAAGCGGTTTTACTGAGGCTGGCTTCTCAGAGGCGGGCTTTAGTGAGTTCGGCGCAAATGCGAATGGCGCTATGACGCCGTCGAGCTGGACCGATGTGGGCAGTGATGATGAGAGTGAGTGGGGTGGCATTGCGCAGGGTGGGCACGTAAGTCAGGTGCAGCAGTCCCAGCAACAACAGCATTGATAGGGTTGAACGTCGTAAGTGCGGTTTTTTTATGTGCTAAGGGATTGGAATGGCGTTGGGTCTGTGCTGGGATGGATTGCGATACCTGGGTGTTTGGCAAGGACTAGCATGGAAAGGCATGGGATGGTTTCGGGCAAACAACATGGATCTGGAACTGTTGTTCTACTTCTTCATCTGGTTGCTCTTCACATATAGTTCTCCTGTTAAGCATTATAGTATTCCATACACATGTACATGCACATGCACGATCCGCACTATCCTGTTTTGTAGACCCCAGTGTTAGTAAGGCGTTTCCCGCCCGAGCTATTTGGGTACTTGAATCGTGAGCGGGCTGCCCACAGGCTCCATTTAACGGAACGTGGACGGATTTTCCAGAGATTACGATCGAAAGAGCATGGAGCGGGTTAATATTCATGATGTTTGGTAGATGCGTGTACATATGTGGGTTTGGGTTTTATCAAAATCTGTGCTGGAAAGAGGCGGAGTCGAGTTTTTGGTTGAGTATATGGATATGAAACCTGCTAGTAACCTTTGGAGCTGTGCATCACGGATCCTTACAATACGTAAGCGCTGGGCTAGGCACTAGCTGCTGGGTGACTAACTGGATTTGCTTGTTGCGGGACTGCGCGTGCAGCTTCTTCAATGTCGCCATTGATGCTTCCAACCTTTTCGCCATCGTGCCGTTCATTTTTTGAGCATATAAATGATGTTGACAGGTCGACCACTACGTAGTAAGCACGGCAAAAGAAGCTAGACGCTCTTGCGGTCTGTTAGGCGACCAGTTCTGATTGGTCAGGCACGCGTCTACCTCGGTCGCGGCTTCACGTCATCACCTGCACCCTCAACGCTCATGGGCATGGGCTGATATGGCCACCATCAAGCCCATAGAGGGCCGCTCCGTCCACCAGATCCAGTCTGGGCAGGTTATTGTCGACCTTCAGTCCGTGTGCAAAGAGCTCGTAGAGAACAGCATCGACGCCGGCGCTACCACCATCGGTATGCTATTCTCCCGCCTAGGCCGCGATGCATGACAGCTAACATTTCTCCTCAGAGGTCCGCTTCAAGAACCATGGCCTGGATGCCATCGAGGTGCAGGACAATGGCGCTGGCATCGCCCCCGACGATTACGACACGATAGCCCTCAAGCACTATACCTCGAAGCTCTCCACCTACGACGACCTCTCCTCCCTCCAGACGTTCGGCTTCCGAGGCGAGGCGCTATCCTCCTTATGCGCTCTCTCGAAGTTTCATATTGTTACCGCCCGGGCGTCAGATGGCCCCAAAGGCACGAAGCTCGAGTTTGAGCAGTCGGGCAAACTGAAGGGGACGTCGGTGGTGGCGGCGAAGCAGGGCACAACCGTGGTGGTAGAGTCACTGTTCTACAATCTGCCTGTGCGGCGGAAGGAGCTGGAGAAGTCTGTCAAGAGAGAGTACAGCAAGGTACTGCATCTGCTGAATGCGTATGCGTGTATCAGCACGGGCGTGAAGTTTACTGTGAGCAATCAGATACCGAAAGGGTAAGCGGAATGTCATAGCTGCATGCTACTGGTGGGGCTTATGAGATACAGGAAGAAGACGGTAGCCTTTTCGACCAATGGCAACCCGAACACCAAGGAGAACATTGCCAATGTCTACGGTACAAAGACGCTTTTGGCGCTCATCCCTCTCAACCTCAAGTTCGAGATGGACCCGACAAACCGACCCGGAGCCACCCAGGGTGCTCGAAACTGGAGTACGCAAGAAGACTCGGGCTCTCGTACGGTGCAGATAATCGGCCACATGTCTCGGCCCGTGGTTGGCGAAGGCCGACAGACACCGGACCGGCAGATGTTCTTCGTCAACTCCCGCCCATGTACCCTCCCCCAGGTCGCCAAGGCATTCAACGAGGTGTACAAGTCGTATAATATCACCCAATCACCTTTCGTGTTCGCCGACATCAAACTAGATACGGAAGCCTACGACGTCAACGTAAGCCCGGACAAGAGGACCATCATGTTGCATGACCAAACGGCGTTGCTTGAAAGCTTGAAAGAAGCCCTGGTTGAGCTCTTCCAAAATCACGACCAGAGCGTACCACATGCTCAACTTCCAAACAAAAGGATGTCTTCTCAATCCGCATTCAAGCCACCAGTGATACAACAGCAGGAAGGTACCGACTCCGCTGCCGAGGGGCGAAGTGAACCAATCCGTTTGCCGGAAACACGCAAACTCTGCTCTACAATCTTGGAACGCTCTGGATCGTCACTCCCCTCGGAAGCACCAACACTGCCCGGCTTCATCAAGGCTAGTCTAATCGAGAGGTTTGCTGGCAGAGACGTGGAAGAGAGGTCGGCGCCACCACGTGCCCGGAAAAGGAGGAGTAGCTCACCTAAGAACGACAAAGTCACAGAAGAAAGGCCCCTTCATCTAAATACGAGGCAGCCGAGTCCATGGTTGGAGACACCAGTTGTGCAAAGACAGCGGGATACAAAATCTCCGTCACCATTGTTTGAGCCAGATGGAGAGGCTTCCGTCGACTCTCCCCAGGTCCAACAACCTCCAAAAGCTGTACAAGATTTCAATGCCCGTATTGCATCTCAGCACGCTAAACAAATCGAGGCGGGCCACTCACCCAGATCAGCAGGCCCGGACAAAGCCGAGCGAGAGGAGGAAAACATACCAATAATTAAACAGACACCTCAGAAGCGCTTCTCGCAAAGCACTATACAGAACGCATTCGATCGGATGCGACCTATGCGAACACCAGCACAGCAGGCCACAATAACAATCGGCAATACTACTACAGTATCCACTATCGGGGGTGGTAGTGAATCACGCTCGTCGAAACGAGCTAGGATACATATTCCAAAGTTTGGATTGGATGGTACGCCCCTCAGTCAGACGCCCAAGAAGCCGCTCTTCATGAAGAGCCTACGCGGATTTGCTGCCCCTTGGGAGCAGGTCGAGGGAAGCGAGGATGATGGTGAAGAAGCAGAAGAAGAACAAGAAGAAGAAAACGAAGACCCGGACAGCAGCATGCCAGATGTGCCAGCTCGTTCTCCGTCACCCCACAAACGAATCACTACAAAAGAGTTCGAAGAACCGAGGACCGACGATATCGACGTCTCGTCAGGTGTTCCATTACCCCCTGAATCTTCTGTCGACGCAGACGCCTTGGAACCTGAAGATCCGGCATTTGAACCCCAGGCGGGCGACAATACCTCGGATGATGAGTACATTGATGAATCTGAAAAGAAAATCCGCGAAGAAGCCAAGGTTGCGATGATGATTGCCGAAGCAGAAGAAGCAGCTGCAAGGCCAACAGAAATGAATCTCAAGCGTGCAGGCAAGCTATTCAAGATCTCTCAGAAAAAGTATTTAACCCTCAACCTGGAACGTGTCATTGATACCGACACTACCGCCATCGCCACTCACGTGCACAATCTCGCCGCTGCTCTCGAGGGTGACGAACAGAATGTAGGCGTAGACAATACGTCTTTCAACTCTCAACTCACTAAAGAAGACCCAGAAGAGCGTCTCTCGCTCACAGTAGCAAAATCTGACTTCGACAACATGCGTATAATCGGCCAATTCAATCTCGGTTTCATTCTCGCTGTTCGCCCTCCCACATTCACTTCCCCCACCCCGGACCTTTTCATCATCGACCAGCATGCCTCTGACGAAAAGTATAATTTTGAACGACTCTCGGCTACTACAATTTTGGTTTCGCAACGTCTTGTGCGTCCGCATCCTCTTGAGCTCACAGCCGTGGAAGAAGAGATTATTCTTGCAAACGAACACTCACTCTCAGCCAATGGCTTCATGGTGGAAATGGATACTTCAGGCTCCACTTCCGTAGGTCGGCGTACGAGGCTTACCTCCCTTCCCATGAGCAAGGAAGTCACTTTCACGCCAAAGGACCTTGAAGAACTTATTGCGCTAATTATGGATAATCCTTCTTCATCCTCTATTTCCAGATCTCCACATATCCCGCGCCCGAGCAAGGTTCGCAAATTGCTGGCTAGTCGCGCATGCCGGAGCTCCGTTATGATAGGCAAGACACTTAAATCTACACAAATGGAAAATATTGTAAGGCACATGGGGAGTATGGATAAACCGTGGTCTTGTCCGCATGGCCGACCTACAATGCGTCATCTTTATAGCTTAGACAAGTGGGAGAGTTGGAGTGAAGGCGATGGTGTGACGGGGCTGAGTGAGGTTGGGATGCAGACGGATTGGGGTGCATATCTAAAGAGTTTAAGAAATTAGAGGGTACTGGACCCTGGTAGAGAGGTGATTCCTGGACTTGGTTTTTGAATGTATTACTATATATTTGGTCCAGCGCTGGCAATTGGGTACGATTGATGAAGAAAGATATGTTAATTTTTCTATGGCTGATGTACATGATACTTCTATTGAGTAGTCGTATATTACTCCTTGATCCGTTGGTCCCCGTTGCTTTTGATGCCATGGCCATTAGCTTCGCCTCTTCCTCCTCCTTTGGCGTGCTCCGAAGCAATGGTTTAGGGAGAATACTCTTCGGCATCACAAGGTCGATCCAAAGTTGGCGTATGTCCGCCTCTGTTGGTACTCGTCGGTAAAGGTCGTTTATACAGGCGTCGGCATACAGTTGATCTCTCAAAAATATGCTCGACGTTCCGACACAATCGTATCCAAGAAGTTCAATCCATTCCGTGCATGCTGGGACAATGATAAAAGCGACGAGTAACACGCCGCTCTCGTCATCTATAACGCTGCGCTCGGCTCGTTTAGAGCCTAGAGTATTTCA
Source organism: Darksidea phi (assembly GCA_030770425.1). Taxonomy (NCBI): domain Eukaryota; kingdom Fungi; phylum Ascomycota; class Dothideomycetes; order Pleosporales; family Lentitheciaceae; genus Darksidea; species Darksidea phi. The sequence continues at coordinate 215,581 of JASJFT010000003.1, read as the reverse complement.
GTCCCGTCCTTGCCACAATTCGAAGATGTTGTATATGTGCACTTCATTTAGCAAAGCAATAGATCGATGCTGCCGTTGCAAAGGGCCTGACGTGGACGTGAAGAGGGGTGTTGGTGATGCGTGCCACGGTCTGCTCGGAGTATTCTAGGCTGTCCTTTATCCGGAATGGTAGTAATGTTAGTATTATCCTATCTTCGCACTCGTCGAAGTCCTAAGGGTAAGGAAGAAGAGGGCTGCCGAACATTGGTTTTACATGACTCTTGATGAATTGCTAGACTTTCATACATACTTGGATTCACTGATAGAATTCGGAAGTCCAGCTCCCAAGGAGCTTCTTATTTAGATAAAAACCCTCCAAATACTATCCCTATCGCCACCATGCCCTCCCTTGAAGAAAAGCGACCTGCGCCCTTCAATTGCTCATGATTGAGAGTGATGCTATTCCTAATATCCAACTGCCGCCCATCAAATCAACCGACGCTGATGCTGGTCGTAATTCCGAAGTGGTCGCTAACCCAGGCGCTGGTTCTTGTGCGTACAAGCCCTGAGTCACTCGGCGTTTCGAGACCGAGACGTCGTACCTTTTCGTCAGAGTAGTTTTCCGTGGGCAGTTTTCTCTCCAATTTTTCCCGCATGGAAGACCATTCAGTCGCCTTTTCTTTCCAAGCTTCCACCTCCGTCTTTAAGCCTATACCGACACGCCCTAATCTCCCGGTAACGTCTTGTGACTCTGTCGGAGCGATGGTTCCCACAAGCCCGGTATATAAAAATTTGTCCTTGCGCGTTCGGGTGCAACCGTCTCTCGATTGATAGCCCCATGTATTTCCTCTCTCTCGACCATAAGAGGTATCTTTCTGGCAAAACTTCAGTACCGGCACAGGCGGCGCTGGAAGGTCCTCCCAAACGTCCTTCAAATCAATGTCGCCGGCTTTATGTAGGCCATGCTCCGATTGATCGATTGCATTCATATCACCCCCAACAAGCCCCCCAATAATTCCGCAGCGCACAGCCAGTGGTCCTTTGAGCAACGCTGAAATAATGGCGAGTTGTCCAGGTCGGTAGGCCTTTCCACTCCGCTTTGACTCCAGATGCGTCGTACAAAGACGCAGGGACTCCTTCGATCGAGTGAGCCCATTTGATGTAGATATCGGAATATCAACGAATAAAGCATCCCTCCCCATCCTAGAGACAAAAGGGACACGGAAGCAATTCACTGTTCCTAGATACCTTGGTATCATCATGACAGTAAAGGGCTGTGTCGCAACCCAGCTGGGAATTTTCACGGCAAACATTTCTCCAGGAATGTCCGTGTAGAAAGCGCTGGGAGGAATCACGTTGGTAAGAATAAAGTTCCGTCCAACCCATTGGCTCTTGAGAATAGCCCCAAGAGATTCGCGATTGACTTCTTGGAGCATTACCACAAGGTTGCTCGGCGTTGGCCCAAAAAGTTCCTCCAGATGGCCTAACGCTGCGGAAGCGCGCTCAGCTGCGCCCGGCGTAAACGATTCGATGTTCCAGGACACAACTTGGAGGACGCTGCCACGATGCAAACAATTCTGATGGTCGTTGTCCCCAAGCGCAGCCCAGGTTGACGATCCAGAGCGGTGAATGTACGGTTGGAGTGCCTGGAGAAGAGGCGGATTCTGTATGACCGGTCTTGACGGTAGAGGAGATTTTGATTTCACCTGTCTACCAAAAGGGTCGGGTTCCGCAGGAGTGAGGTAGCTTGTTGAGCTGATTTGGCGGATCCTCGTGGTCGAGGTAAAGGTTGCCGAGGCAGTCCTTCTGCAATTGGCGAACATGCGTAACATTTTGGAATGTTGACGTATTAAATATCTTCAGCAGTACTAATAAGGAAGGATCGAATGCGTGGACTTGATGAATGGATCTCTATTTCATCCTCATTCCTCTTGTTCTTATAGACCTAATCATGTAGGGTCGACAGTTGCCTTGCGGTTTCGCAAACTATGTGGCTGGGCCAATCGTATTTTGTTGCAGTACAGGAAGCTCGATAGCCAATGGACCAGCTACCACTACTAGTGGCTCCTGTTCTCTAGAGCCTGAGTAGCCGTACGCAGTAGACGACCTCCAAATAAAGGAGTGACTAGTCACTGTAACTACTACCCATACGTGGAGGCGATCGTCCATGACGTGATTTGAAGAGCATCGCTTACTGGCTACGCAGTCGCCAGCCGAAAGGCAGTGCAGCATGCCAAGACCACAGTTAAAAACAGCTCAACGATCGATCGGTGAGCAGGGCCAACCGAAAGGCGACTATTAGTATTTTAGAGCGCAGTAACTCTACAGCAGATGTTCGCCCAGGTATCACGTAGGATAAACCTTCGTCAAACTATCGCTCACTGACAAGATGAATAACACTCCGGTGCAGAACAGCCCGACGTTGTGTACGCCCACTCCATGTTTTCCTCTAAGCGTTGGACTCGCATAGGGCATACACCATGTTTGGCATAAAATAGAACTCGCACTAGATGCTGAAAGGCTCTCATCCAATAGCACCCCTGTTCTGTCGAGGGTCGGTCCGCGTTGCTGTTAGTAAGGGTTGCCATAGAGGGGGTGGTCATACTACCCACCTTCTGGCCAATGTAAACTTCCGCGTGGCTAATCAACCCTAAGATGGCGGTCGTTGATTGGACGAGGCAAACTCGCTGCGGAGGGAACGTGGTATCGGCCAATTAGCATCATCGCTTCCGGTCAAACCTCCTAAGACATCAAGAACCTATCAATCATTATTTTGGAAAGCTATTCGAATCTTGCCGACGACCTCGCGACACGTGTCATGACTTCAGTGGAATATCCAAACTAGCAGCCCGTTTCCTCAATGCGCGTCTCTCTGCAATCTAATTCCATTTGCAACATCCATTCAGGTCAATCCAAATGTGCGATACTGGATTAAGACATATCACAGTTGTCGCGCCAACCCTCCACATCATATAAGGGATGCTTATCCCCGATGTTAAGCGGTAGAAGCCGGTCGGAACCGATAAGTTTGTACGCCTCTAAGTAGGCAACTAAGGGACTTCCCGATGTCCCTTAATATTCAACACACTAACATAGATGGAGAATGCTCGATATTTACTAAACGTTCCCCGTCTAATTCAGGATAACGTTGATTTAGTAAGCTAAAACTAATAAAATAGATAAAACTTCCTAGATTTCCTCTTTAAAATAAGCTAATTTTTATTATTATAGCTTAACTAATAAGAAAGTTATTAGACTTTAAGAAAGGTAACTTTTCTTTTAGTTTTTTTTCGTGTCACCCTACTGTATATTTATAATTTATTATCATATAGCTTAATTCTAAGAAGGCTCCTTATAAAAGAAAGTATATAAATAATATATTTTATATATTAATATTAAGCTAAGACTATCTATTTAAATAGCTTACTAAATTATTATTTTATTCGACTAAGTTTTTAAATTAAGATAGAGCTTGTTTATCCCCTCCCCCAGGAGCTTGGGCTACTACCCGGCGTGACGTCACGTTGGCTCCTGGGCTAGCTGTGTTTTTCGTAATTCTAATTACCTTATTGTATTTTAATATTTCGACATCTTACGCAATAGTATAGGTAGTAACTATACGACAATAACAGCTCCTAATTTACTAATAATATATATAGATAGTTAAACGCGCCGATAACGCCGAACCTCCTACCCTCCCTAGCTAGCCCCTACACTATCGTTCGTATCGTATCTACTATGGACACCAGCTCTATCTTCTACGTTAGGTATTCGCTCCCTCTATAGCGTACTAAGAAGGCCGATTCCTCCTTCCTCAACGGTCTTCCCTGTACAAGCTTTTCCTCCAGCCTGCGTAGACGGTATAGCTACCTCTAGATAAAACGCCTATCCTCGTTATATAGGGCCTCGGACAGGAATATAATATAGGTAACTACTAATAGCTATACGAGAATCCTGTCGCCGCTTGTTCCCTCGAATATATCCAACGTATAGTTAGTTTTATACTAATAGTTATTGTAATTAAGGAGCCCTGTCGACAGTACCTCCCGCCTGTAGCGCCGGGGATACTCCGCCGCGATATTCGAAACGTTTAGAGCGCTGTACTCGAATAGGCTATTATACTCTAGTACCTCCTACGAAAGGACTAGGCGAACGATCGTTAGTAAAGACATATAGTTGGTAGGTATTAATATAGTAAGGAAGCTAGCTAAGGATAAGAGATAGATGTAAGTAGGATACTAGTATTATCGTAGGTAATTTTTATACTATAGGTAGTAGTATTAGTACGCTAACTCCTCGCTACCGCTGTTGGTCTCCTAACTAGGCTCTGTAGTTCGGTATTATATGTTATTTCTCGTCCAGCGCCTTAATGTTCGAAACATCACCTCGTCGCTCACGATCGATAGTACTATATACAGCTCTACAGCTCTATTATCGTATATAAGGTATAGGTATAGTACCTCTACTATGTACAAACTCCTACTATATTTCGTACGGACCTTCTAAAGAGACTCCCACTATACAAATCTAAATCAAAAAAAAAGAGCTTGTTTATTTCCGCCCCGCCTCTCCTACCAAGCTAGATCTTATATATAATAGAGCTTATTACGGATTTTAGCCTCTTAGCGTAATACTACCTCGTGCTTCGCCGTCGTAAGCCAAGTATCTTAGCTATAAACACTCGTTCCTACCACCTCACCGCAATTCATAAACCCGGGGAGACGGATTTCCGTCTAGCTCGGATAATAATCCCCCTGGAGGTTCCAGCTCACTCAATCCGTGATCATTCGATGCCTCCACCATCGCGTCCTCCATAGAACCCCCAGGCAGTTCTTGGGTACTGAATCGCCGGTGCTGTCGAAGCCACAGGATGCTCAAAATCAATAAAGTGCCTGTAATAGCACCGATAACAATGCCCGCAATCGCACCGGACGATAGCTGGTGTGTCTTCGTTCCGGAAGAAGAGGGTTCGAGTGTAGAATTGGAGTTGATATCCAATGGCATGATGGTAATTATATCAGGCTCTGGCATCGGATTGTCAAATCTGGCTTGACTAATATTGAAATACTTCCGCTCGAAATCCACTCCAAGATACACCTCCTGAAGGAAAGACCGTCCAATAACAAATTGGCTCTCATTCGCAGCTCTTCGAATTGGGAAGTAGGCGGTGGTATTTGGGAATATCGGGTATGTAGCTTCGAGATCAAATGTGGCATAAGGAAATTGCAGGTTCAGCGTGTTTCCCTCCACCAGCCCATCGGCAACAGTGAATGTGAGCTTTGGGGTCAGTTGCCGAATCCGGCTTCTTGTCGACTCCGAGAGTGCATATCGACCAGATGGTTCGTGATACTGGAGTCCAAACGCCACAGCGAACTGCTCGCAGACAGTTTGCGGCAACCAGAGTTCAGAAACCGAGGAGTCGATTGAAGTAAAAATGGCTTGATGAAGGAGGTTGAATGTGCCATTCAGTGAGTTGGATACAACGATGCTCTGCAGTCCTATGGTAAATGGCCTTACTCCATCGGCACTCGTCGGTAATGTGAGCGTTTTGGTCATGCGAGCTTGGTCATAGCCTCCTAATGTCAGACTTGCAGGAACACCAGTGAGTCCTGTATTTATCATCAGTGTCTGAAAATATTGATAACGAGATCAAAGCATACGGTAACGAGCGCCAGCTGTGTACCCAAAACTCAAACTTGGAATGCTCGCGTTGTTCTTCAAGTTTGTAAGAGTCGAATTGACCTGCTCATTTTCGCGGAACGTCAACCCGCTCACTCCCAGCCCTAAAAGACCGACCCATAAATCAGGTGTTGCATACGCTGTCATTGCTTGTTTCTCGAGAAACAAAGCGTCTGCTGTGTCGTTTGAGCCTAGTCCTATAGTATCGTATCCGGAAATTCCATTGCCGGTATATCCCAGGTTGCGATTCACGGGGATTTTGTACAGGCCTATCAATTCCCAGGTGAAAGAGTTTCTTGACTGGAACCCGGGGCTTTGGCGATTCCCAAACGGCAAAACACCGCGCGAAGATCCACAATCCGTCCGGTTGGTACGTTGGCAATCGTCCGCTACCGGGACATATATACATTGACCATTTATCGTAGGAAGCACCGTGAAGTTCTGCGGAGGTGTTCCGGCGTGAACCAGGAACCTATTTGCGATTAAGCAGGGTAGCCAGGTAGCAGCGCAAGGCTGAACTGATGTCAACTTACCCCGACCATGACCCATCGTTTCCAAGCCACCTACCCGACGGTTCGATTTTGAGCGCAGGTGGTAGCTTACCTGTGGCCATACCTCTTGCGCATGTGGCGGAATTCAAGGCCTCTATGCAGTTATCGAGAACGAGTGTGCTTTGCAGGTGCGAGGCAGAGTATTTGGATCGCAGAGCTGAAAGACCCAGTGACACAAGTCGTCATTTCCGGTGATTCAATTTATTGTCTTTGCTTGGCTTTCCATACAACAGGTCTTTCCCGACCCGTGGTATCATTATTGACCAATGACATGACCTAGTTAATTAACTGCCTCACATCCCGTGTTGAATACGAGTTGCAGCCCCCACAATGACTTGGTTCATATCTGGACAAAACCTCGCCCGCTGGCAAAGCGATCAACCTCAGCTCTCGTGCATCAAATCACCAAACTTACCATGTTCATGTATCCTGTAGCAGCAAGAATCGGTCTAGCTAGCCTTCTAGCATGGCTATCCATTACGTGGTCCGCGAGCGCCTCTCCTTTGACAAGTAGTAAGCCGACACAAAAGGTCCATGAGTTTTGTCTGTGACTGAACCTGCGATAGATCTAACGACGCATTTACCAATATTCCCAAGCTCCACGACTACTTTGTGCACTGAAACCATCACCATCACCGATACCAGCCAAGCAGAAACGACAACCGTCACGCAAACAAACACAGTCATTGTTATACCATATGTCACTCCTTATCCAAACGGAACCAATATCACCAACTTTGTGACTATTGGGCATACAAAAGCCCTGTCTGTAGCTAGAAACTTTTGGTAAGTGTGTATAATACTGAAAAGCGGAGCGGATTGCGTTGACCAATGATAGTCATCTAGATAACTCTTGCACAACAAGCGTAGTGCGTCTCCAGCAACTATCAGATGGGTGCGCAGAAACGATAACTACAACCGACACAGAACTCATCACCGAAACCTATCTGTTTGATGTTACGTGGACTAAGCCGGTATCATTCATGCCGACCGTGACAGTTGAGCCATCCTCACAGCCTGAAAATCAACCCACGGCACAGCCAGGCGCATCCCCAGATCAGCGTTCTACTCCAATAGAAACATCTCCAGATAGCCCCCCGAGCACCCTTGGGAATCCAGCTGGTGTGCCAACAGGAACATCTTCAGTACTTGCTCTACCTGCAGAAACACAATCAGATACCCTTGGGAATTCAGTTGGTGCACCCACCTCTTTTGAACCACTAGGCACAGACTCGAAAGTTATATTTTCACCGCCTATTGCCACAACCCAACCTGCTGCTCTCCCGACAGGTTTCTCCATCCTTCCATCCGGATTAGGGCTGCTCCTCCCCAATGGCGAAACGTTGAAGCCGGGCGCATCAACGGTTGTGAATGGCGCCACAATATCACTCTCTCCATCAGCTACAGAAGTCGTCATTGGAAGCACGACAGTCCCTTTAGCTGCGCAAGGAAC